>PVKZ01000191.1:600000-1172147 GCA_004027375.1 Macroglossus sobrinus
AATTAGGGTAATTTCTAGCTTTGAATGATAAATCTTAAAAATTAAAATTAGTTAATTCTCAAATCACATGAGCTATTTCCTTATTTAAAAACCCACCATGCTTAAGAAAACAGTTATTATTATTATTTTTCTCAAGTAAACAAAAGTATTAATAACAAAATATAAGATGAGGAGATGAGAATAAAATCTTTTTCTTTAAAAACTACATCGAGATTCACTGAAAAACAATAAATTTTAAATAAGACATTTAATACAGTATAAACACTTAGATCAACCCATAGATCTCTTCAGAAGCCCAGAGGATACCATTTATTTTTGTTGTTTCCTAATGCAATAAAATGATATAATAACATTCATATGGCTTTACTTAAAAATATGATTTAAGGTTAAAGTATTCAAAACAGATGTCCTATTTCCTTAGCTTACACAATCCTAGAGAAGAGAAACATTATCTGCTAAGTGGTAAGAGTCTGGGGGTCAGAAAGTTTTGTGATGCATTTTGGCAGTACTAGATGATGCTAAGTACATTACATTTTCTTCCTCTTTAACAAAGAGTTCTCCATTCACAAATTTGGTCAAGAGTCACCACATGAATCATTCTCAACATTAACTACTGTACAAATAATACCTTTATGGTTGCTGGTAATGAAAGGGGAAGAAATGTAGAAAACTATATTAATTATTTAGGTATTTTTATTCAAGACTAATTTCTCCTTCATTTAACCAATATTTTTGTAATAACTCAAAAGGTATTATTCTTAATCCAGATAAAGAAACAGACAATATAGATGTTAAAAAAAACACAGAAGAGATTACAAAGCAACATGAATTTAAATGCGCAATAAAGTATTTTTTATGTTAATGTACAGGGGAAACATTAGGAATACTAGACTATCGATAGTAGACGAACCTAGGGTTTTATTGGAGAGGTGGGGAAAGATAAAAGGGACATTTTGAGCTAGATTCAAAGGATTTTACATCTAAATGAATATTGAGAGGCTGGGGAGCTAATGGTGTCCAATATGATTCTTTGCCCAAATGATGTACAAGAACAGTGATTCTATATTGTTCTGACAATTGAATTTTACCTAACAAAAAGCAAAATAATAAATTTTGTACTTCCAAATCTTGAATATTACTTTTCATATGGTGAGAACTCAATTAGCTGAAATGGTAATGGATATATTTTAAAATCCCTTTATATATCTTATTGGTATATTCTTTCATTAATGTTTCCTCTTTATCATTTATACAATTAACATATCAGGAAGAAAGAGCAAACATTAAGTATTTTCCAAGTACCACCATGATACTTTCCAAATTTCTGAGCAAGGCACTTTTAAGTCTTAACAGTCTATAATTACAACCTTATCTTTTTTCCCAACCCCGCCCCTGAAGAACAATTCTTTATTCTGTGACTATATCTTACCTTTTTTTCTATTAAAATGCCCCCCCATTTTTTTAATGAAAGGATGCTAACAGTAATTTTTAAATTGATTTTTTAAAATTAATTAATTTATTTTGTATAGTGACATTGATTAACAAATCCAACAATTTTCAGCTGTACACTTTACCAGTAAGGCATATATATTTACACTAATTTTCTTTTATTCTTTAAATCTATAGACACATATGAAGTAAATACTGTGTGTCAGGCACTGTATTAGGGACCACTGATTCAAAGTTGTGTAAGACTCAAGTCCCATTCTTAATTCTAGTAGGTAAGCCAATAATTATATTACAGTGATGTAAACAGTGACAGAGAGCTATTCTAACAGTCATTTAGGGCATAACACTAAAGCTAGCTCAGGGATTTAAGTATTAGTGACGACTCTTTAGAGGAAGGGATCTCTAAGCTGAGTCTCCCAGAATAAGTAGTTAGCCAGGCCAGGGATAGAAGGAAAATGGATTAAAGGTTCAGCATGTGCTCATTTAACAAACATTTGTGAGGCCCCTACATGTAAAAGAAACTGATACTAAACATGAGGAAGACAGGTCATGGCCCTTCAGAGGCTTCAAGTCTGACAGGGTAGGCAAATATATAATCAAGGAATTAGAATACAAAGTTATAAGTATATGTCAGAGATATATCAAAGCACTAACTGGTAGAGAAGCACTGCAGAAAAGAGAGGCTAATGCAACTTTAGCATTATTGTGAAAATAATTTAAGAACTAACTGGACCATCACTGAGAAATTATAAAGCACCACACAAATATAAATAATGATCTTTATCTTGAAGAATGGAGTTGTTTCACAAGTGTTGTTTCACTTTATTAACTGTGTGAACTTTAGAAGGATTAACTAGTGCTCCATAACTGATATCAAGTTGTGATCTGACTATACGAGGAGCACTATTTCCAGTTGCTTTAGAAATCATAGTATGTCTTTCCAGGAGAGCAACTGAGCTCTTTCAGAAATAACAGTGGCTCACGTTAAAATGCTTTGTTCTTTACAGCTTAGTGCTTTTATAAAACTTCTTTCAAGAGCTGCATTGCTGCCATAAGTAGTCTTCCAGGGAGTTCAACTCCCACCTGACACACAAGCCAGTTACTTTAGAACTAACCATTACTGTAAGGGGTTTAAAAGCTGCTTTACCCCCATTTGAGTTAACCAACAGAGGCAGTTCTTTTGCAGAGCATTTTAGAGAACATCTTTACACCTTTCATTAGGCAGAATTACATCCACATCCAGAGGAGAAAACTGAACGAGAGGCAAAGAATACTTAAAAGTCGTTCATTAAATAAATCATAAATGGTTTTATAATATTTTCAAATAAAAATCACTCAGTTGATTTAATACTAAAAATCATCTGTCAGACTTTACATTTGTTGGTAGGCAGTGAAATGAAGAGATGAGCGGATAGGTTACTATCTATTTAGAATTCAGTTATTTATCAACAACATGAAAAGTTGAGTCCTAAAAAGTAAGTATACCCCCGCAAGACCCACCCCCGCCACAAAACAAAGAAAAAAAGAAATAAACAAACAAAAAACCCTGAACAGCCAAACAGATATTGCCAAGTCTGTCCATTTATTTGAATGACTCAGAGTCTGTACCCAACATATACACAAAAATTATGTTATTCAGTTTCTGAATCATCAGAAATTCACAAGAAAAGATTGATAAAAGATATGCCGGCAACAATGAACACGAGTTGTCAAAGGGAAGACACTGTTAAGATATAAAAGATAATCAAGGCAAGTTTAAAGACCACAATTATGGGCAGACATAAGCCACTACCCCATAGCAGGACTGCAGGAAAACATTTATATGCTTCATGATGACCTTAACTTACCACCAACATGTTAGCTTATGCTCAGCAAGGCAGAAGTCACCTAGTAAGAGTTCAGAATGATTTAATTTAAAAGTGATTAAAATAATTTCTAGTATTAAAAGGGGCCAACTGTCAGTCATCTTGAAAATTCAGCCCTCCCAAACAATTTCATCGGCCAATGACTAAACACCACCATGCTGTGTTGTAATTTCAATTTCAGCTTCACTTTTAATTTTAGAACATTAGTTTGCATGGTGATGTGGCAAAGATTAACCTTCACACTGCTCAATGTCTAGCCTGTGTGAAAATACTCTTTGCTTTTAGGATATCCCTGATGTTTGCTCCAGTTAGGAACTTACAGAACAGACACATATGGTCAGACACCAAGTGAGCTGATACTCATTGCCCCAATGGTCCACCTGCTGCTCATGAATCATTTTAGTTCTTGGCCTTGCCACAGCAAACAATCTCACAAAGGTTTCCAGAGAAAAGTCTATTGAAAATTAACTTACCTGAACAGAATGTGGAGTATTAACTAGTTCTATCATGCTTTGGATAGTTCTACACAAAAGACTCAAAATTAAAAGTTGTTCTCACTTCTAGGTTGCAATGAGTTATCCCAGAAAGTTGCTAAAATCTGACATTCAAAAGAAAGTCCCAGACATAATGTAGAAACTCCTGATGCAAAGCAACTTCCTATCTTCAAATTAAAGAATGCCAGGCAGGGTGATTGCTTTATCCCTTAAGGATATAAAATTACAAATCCAATCTTAAACTGGATTTAGAGTATATATTACTTTTATTAAAGAAGAACGGCAAGAGATATCATTTGTTTTTTCCATCATTACCTGAGACTGGAAAGGTTTTGTGAAAGACCTTATTTTACTTCTTTTTGAAACTGTGGTAAGTTCTAAAGTATTCTATTACGACTAACATAAAATGTTAATATTTTTTGTTGGCAAATGCACAGAATATCTTTACACTGAGCATCTAGAATGCTATAGATTGCACATATAATTTATCATTGGTTTAATAAAAATAATATATCTGGTCTCTGTTCCTGGTTCCTGGCATAGAACTTCAAAAACTCTTAGAATATCCTGAGTGACAGGAGTATGTTTGTGATATTAATGAGTTTACTCAGGGAGGGGCCTGTAGAAAACTTTAGGATGGGAACTGCTCACCAGAAAGATAAGCCACCTGATTAGAGGGTTGACATTTTCAGAGGGATTAGTGACTGAGTTCAATCCCATAGCCAATGGTTTAATCAATAATTCTTAAGTAACAAAACTTCAATAAAAAGTCAGGACACTGAAGCGCAATAGAGCTTCCCAGTTGGTAAACACACTGATGTGCTAGGAAGTGGCATGCCCAGATCCTAAAGGAGAGGGCATGGAAGCTGTGTGTGCCTCCACTGCATTGTCCCCAAACCTTGCCCTAACACTTCCCGAGTTGTATCTTTTATAATAAAACTGTAAATGCAAAAACAATGCTTGTATATGTTCTGTTAGTTATTTTAGCAAATTACTAAACCTGATGAGGGATCATGGGAATCCTCAAATTAGCCAAGTTGGACACAACTGTGGATGGCTTCAGGATCCTACTTGCAGCTGACAACTGAGGTAAAGGCAGTCTTTTTTTGGTGGGGCCTTGTTCTTTAACATGTGGGATCTGTTGCTAACTGTGGATAGTGAGTGTCAGAATTGAAGGATTTTGCCCTTTCTTTGTGGGGTCTGTGCTAATTCTGGGTAGTCAGAGAGAACTCAACTGAACTGTAGAACACCCAGTATGTTAGAAAGTCAGTATTGGAATGTAATCAGCAGGCCCTCCTTTCCTAGCATATATTTTTCTCTAGCCACTCACCCTTCCCATGTTACAGTACAGCAATAGCAAACCACTGCAGTCCTCCACAAACGTCTTGCTCACACATGCCTACAAGACTTTGCCCACCTCATTCTGTAGTTCATACAACAGCCCTCACCAATGCTCTCCACCTCATATTGCTTGTCTATCCCTTAGGGGCAAAGAACTTCTTTTTCACCTTCTATCTCTAAAACATTTGCCAGTGTTAAGAATATAGTACAGGTGAATAATTATTGGATGAATGACATCGGAGTCTTTTAGCTTGTTCCTTGGATAGTACTGAAAGCATAATCAGCTGAAATCCATAGTCCATTGTTCCAGGCCTAGCTTGTCAAAAATTATACAACCCTGAATCAATCTGGGTCTGGATGTTAGGATATTAATAATTTGAAGTATTTGTTAAATGTGTATGTATAGATATACACAATTAGTAGAGAAGGTAAATAATTACAGCATAAGTAACTCAAGAATTAAAAATAATTTCTACTAGGTATCTGTGAGATTTAACTAAAAGAGATCCTAGATCCATAACAATGAAATGTTATCAGTGGTAGGATAATCAAAATGTCAGTTGTACTTTAACCATAGAAAACATCCAATAAATACTTGTCTTAGAACATGCTCAGAGAAATTAGCACTCCTAAAAAAACCACTGGTTTAATAATTGCCATTTACTGGCCATTTTAGGTAGAAAAGATAATTTCTTATCTAGGAAAGCTTAAAATCTGAAAAACTTAGTCTCATCATTCATCTACCCACATGAAACCACCAAATCCCAGATCAGTTAAATCAAACCCACAGTTTATATTACATTTTTATACTTAAAAATAAAAAGACAAGCACTAAAGTAAAAGGTTGGTGAAATTCCGATGACTAATGCTGTGGCCAAACTTTTCCCCATTACAAACTTAATGGGGAAAGGTAAACATGACTATAGGAAGCTGAATAATTTCCATAGAAACGACTCTGAACAGGTAAATATGTGCATGTTTCATTTTTTTCTAGCCAAAGTTTCTACTTTAGTGACTTCTGATAACCTAATCTCCTTAGAGAGGTCATAGGGCCCTGCCTCTCCTTTCTCCAGGTAATTTAGCCAGGCCTGCTGCACACTAAGGCCTGTGGGTGGGTATATCATGATTCGGTATTAATGAAAGGGATTTTTTCCTCTTAGATTCAAATAAATGTTAAATAATTCAGAGACATAGTCACATTTACTGAGTAATTGTGCTTAGCCTGTTCAATATCATAAGGACAGCATTAATAGTCTTAGCAGAGGTAGCCCTAGCATAAGTGTCAAGTTCATCTTCTACCTTCCTCACCTCATTTTACTTCTCTTACCCTCCACCTTTTTGCCCCTCCATTCATTTGCTTAAGAAGTTCTTCAACTAAGTCAGAAAAATCCCTGGGAAGAGTCAGTCTATAGATAAAATTTACCGAGAACATGAATGTGGATGCACTTACCTTCAATACCTTCTACTGAATGAAGTATTTTCTTCAAACATAGTAGAGGTAACAAACCACAATCTTATTAGCAGTACTTGTGACTTTGTCCCCAGATAGAAAATCACAGAGATTTTCCTATGACATTACCATGTTATATTAACTACTTTGAAATTATCAGACTTAAAAGATGTATTCATTATCAGTGCAGTGACATATAAAGACATTATTATCATGTAACAATTTTTTTAAAGTTTGGATTCATTTCAATTTAATTGGTTCTTATCTTGTAGATTTTATTTTATGCATTTAGAAACATCATTCTGGGGAGGGGTCTATAGGGTTCACAAGGCTGCCAAAGATGTCCATGGCACAAAAACAATGAAGAACCCATTTCTAAAAGTTCACGCCTTTCTATAATCCCCCCCCTTTTTTTAAGAACATTGCATTTTAAAGATGTTAAAAAAACAACAACAGATTTTTAAGCACTTAGATAAGATATAAATCGGAAGAGAGGCTTTTCCCCAATATTCAACCAAATATACATCCTACAAATTCCTGTCTGCTTTTTTTCCAGTAAGTACTGCTTTCTATACCAGAATTTCAGCTTCCTGGATATGTGAAATTTTGTTCTCTGTCTCCCTGTCTGTCTGTCTCCCTGTCTGTCTGTCTTCTGTCTCTCTACCTCTGCCTCTCTCTCTCTCTCTCTCTTTCTCTCTCTCTCTCTCACACACACACACACCCCAAATAGTCTTCATTCTAGTACCCTCTCTGTGGAAGAAGGGTGTGCAGAGTTGTAAGTAAAGGGTAGAAGACCTTTAATATACAGTCTCTGTACACTAGAGGATCTAGGTGTGTATGCCTCATTTTGTCTTGATCTCACCAAAATAGACAACATCCCCGGAAGAAGAATCCAGCCTCATCTCAACATGTGAGTTAGTTTAACAGAAATCTTCAAATTGTAATGGTTTTTAGACTTGTTTTGTATATATTCTATAGAGTTTTTAGGCTCATTTCAATTTATCTAAAATAAACTGTAAAAATGCTTATTATTAGGTACAAGTATAAATATTGAAAAATATTATGCTGTCACTTGTGCAGCCCTGCTGCAAGAAGCCAGATTGCATTCAAATATTAAAGACATGAAAATTATCAGTGAATAATTGTTAATTTCATATTACTATAAATACTGAGTGTGTTTTATTTTAATCATTATTCTGTTTATTTTATACACAAAAACTTAAAAGCACAAAGAATAAATTTTTAGGAAATTTACATAACTATAAACCTTCAGTTAAAAAAAATAAACTTGCGGAGAAGGCTGAAAGGCTGAGAAATCATACATTCAGTGACTCAGAACACATTTTTTCAATGGTCTAGACACTGAGCTAAGGGTAGGGATAAAAAACTGAAGATGATAGGGACCTGGGCCTCCAAGAGGAGAGTCTCATCCTATTGGGGAATATAGATGTGTTTAAGGCATAAGAATGAAAATGGCACAAATGTAGGATATACACTGCAAGCACATAAGAGGGATTAATTACGGAGGGATGGATAGGAAAGTCAGATCAGAAATGGCTTTCTTCTCAGAAGAGATATTTATAAAGGATGTGTTTGCCATCTCAGCCAGAGAATAACAAAAATAAGGATTCAAATGAAAGCACCAGTCAGCTTAATTCTTTTGAAACCAGAGTTCAGGAGATGGCCTGTAAAATAAAGACTGACCATGGAGATAGAATAAGGAGTGGGTCTCTATCATGCTTAAATGAATCTCAGTCCAGGGGCAATTTTGGTATAAATTACAGATTCTTAAGTGTCAAATAAAATTATTCCTCTATTAATATATATCTCAGATAATTTCCCTGCCTATTGGGTAAAACTTGTTTCTGCTAAATGCAAGTATTCTAAAGAAACAAAATGGACAAGTAGAAAAGGTAGAAAAAGAAGCTGAGCAGGTGATGCCGGGTTGGAAAGGCTTGTGAGCTCTATGATTTTAGCTATGGAGTTTCCCAAAGTATTTTGTCTGAGATCTGAGGCTAAATGAGACAGACTCCTGTTCTACCTTCCTTCACTAAGTACATATGCCCATCTGTTTATCTGAGTCTGCTTTATCTTTCCCATACAAAAATAAGAAAAACTAAGATATCTGGTCAAATACTCACAATTCAAGAAGAATGAGAAAATGTGAACCCCAAATCCATTAGTATTCCACCAGGGTTCCTTAGAAAGCAGACCTTAGAAAAAGGCCTCCTGGCTTCTACATGAAGGATAGTGAGAAAGCAGGAATGGGGAAGGGAGGAAAGGCAGGGAAGAGGGAGTGTAGAGAAGGAAACTGTTAATTGTTTGGACAGAGTCCTCAAGAGCACAGCAGATGAAGTAGCTCTGAAAATCTCTGAATCTGTAGACAGTCTGCAATGGAGGAAGAATTTATACACTAGCTCTGGTTTCCTTCAATGGGCAAGGTTTGCCTCATGGGCACCAACCCCCATATTTCTGATTAGCTCTTGACTCCCCTGTTGGCTGAGTCCCACCACAGGAGTGGAACCTGCTGTGAGGGTCAGAGTTACAGGGAGCATCAATGAGTCACAGGGCAGTGACCCTCAGAGGCACAGGCATGAGATAAAGCTGGTTCTTGATCACAAGTGAAATCAGAATGGGGGACAGGCAAATTAGTGGGCCTCGTTAGCCCAGCAGAGGCACCATGAAAACATGGCTGCCACTGCGAAGAATCAAGGTGGAAACCTGTCCTCCTTGTCTATAGAATGCGACAGGCATGAAGTGCTCTCCTGGAGGGATATCAGGAAAGCAGAGCAGAAAACTATGTATAGCCAGTAGGTTCCTGGAAGACACATCAACTGAGTCCAGTACAATGTGCATATTAATGCATAAATCACATATATTTATGTGTATGTGCAGATCTAATGTAGACATTAAACACCTGGCTTCGCCTTTATATGGAATTCATTTTGCAGAGGTTTACACGAAGCAAGAACATCAGGTGTTCTGCTTTGATTAGTGTCATTAGAGTTGTGAGTTAAGTGAAACTGCTCAAATCTCATTTATATGCCTGATTTCACAATTCCTACACTTTGGGGCAGGAATTGAGGATTCTCTAACTGCTCAGGGACTCCCTTCTGTAAACAAAGAATATAATATTTTTAAAACAGTCATATAATTAGAGTCACAAGTAAATTCAATCATGAATTGTTTCTTTCTTGATTGAAGATTGTTGGCTAGTTATCTACTGGAATGTCGACCCCAGGACAACTTCTTCACAGATATCCTTACTATCTCAACACACCATCTAGCACTTAACAGGTTACATTCTTTATCTAGTGTATGGAACACAGGGAACTATAAGAATCATGTGGTTTCCCATTTTAATAACTGTAGTTCTTATTCTTACTTCAAGATTTATCTGTAAAACATTTCCAGGGATTATGCTAAGTATTTTAAATGTATTCATATTTTTATTAAAATAAATCATGTTGGTACTCTCATCACAATAAAAATAGATTTTGCCTCTAGAACTTAATTTTGTCGTTTCTAGTGCCACATTTCAAACCAAGAATCACACACTCTTTCAAAATGTAACCTTTCCTTGTACATCCCCTCTATTTACCCTACTTGATAAGAAAAGCAAAGTTCACATCAAGATCTAAATCCTTAATAAGATCTGAGATGAATTTAACCTTAATGGGCTTTGATTTAATTGCTGGAATACTTAGGGGCAAGCAGAAAGAGCTTTAAAACCCAAGAAGTTAGAAAGATTCAAATGGAAGATTCGCTCTCTTCCTTTTCTAGTAGCAGTTACAAGAACTGCTATTAAAACTAATAAGCCCCTCTTCTCCTCACTCCACTTTTGTGAGAGTCTCATCATCTGCTTCTCCTTTGCTCTAAGGAATGAACACTGAAATAATCTTAGCTTTACTCCTGCCCATATTTCCAATGTCTACCTTCGAAGGCACTGTTATATAGTGCTATATTGGTACAGAAGAGATAGATGTCTGTAGAAACAGCGACAAACAAGCCAAACAGCAGGCCTACTACTGGAGATGTAATACAGTGGGGTCCTAGGCTGAGGAGGCACACATACCCCTTAGGAGTGTAGGCAGTGAGGATGCCTCCTTGAAGACCAAATGGAAAGGAAGACAAAGCTTTGTTGTCAAAGGCCTATTTTTCTAGCCATAGAAACCTCAAAGTGAAATGTGAACACAGGTAGAGTCTTGCTCTTCTTTCAGCAAATTAATCAAGTGTTTGTTCTTTTCTATAATTTTCAACAATGGAGTGAAGATGTCCATACAGAATGCTTCAAGCTGGTGTCCCAGTTATAAGAATACCTGTTAGCATGATTATTAGATTGTGGTATTAGTCAGACCCAGACTGCCTATTTTAACACAATTAAAAAAATTAATTTGGTTACTTTATTTCAAGTTTTAAAAATCTAGTTTTCCAATTGCTTATGGAATGGGGCCTAACGTCTTAGGCATGACACAGAGAACCCTTCAAACTGGGCTCAGACTACCTTTTAAGTGTTAGCATCCATCAACCCACTTACCATGGGCCTTTACACCAAGGATCCCTAAGCCTCAGGCATCAGACCAATATCAGTCTGTGGCCTGTTAGGAACTGAGCTGCAAAGCAGGAAGTGAATGGCAGGCAAGTGAGTGAAGCTTCATCTCTACTTGCAGCCACCCCCCACCACTGGCATCACCACCTCAGCTCCACCACAGATCAGGCATTAGATTCTCACAGGAGCACCAGTCCCTGGTGCCAAAAAAGTTGGAAACCACTGCTATATACCACTAAAGTACACAGAGACCATCACTAATCTCCCATAGCAGAGAGAATCCAGCAACTACTTCTCTTTGCAGCAGTTGAGAAGGATTTCCCAGAAAGAGATGACCTCTGAGCTTGAAAGATGAGAAGGAAAGTATAAGCAGAGGAACTGTGAAAGCATTCTGAATCCACAGGTTCTCCAAAAAGTAGTTTCAGGAGCAAAGGTAAGGGAAGTCTGGCTGGAGATAATGCTCCCATCTGTGAGTTATTTATAAGTCAGATGTATTTGAGGTGAGTATTGTGTTTGTATAGACACAGAAACATAGATACCACTCCCTTGTCCCCTGAAAATGCACCAACTGGCTACAGTTTAGAAATGTAAATGATATTTTGAGGACCTCTTTAATTGGTCTTGTACTTATGGTCATTACTTAAAATATTTTCTTAATGTCCACTTTTAGGATTGCTCCTATAGTTGCATCACATGTCTATGAAATGTGACTATGTGTTCTTTGTAAACCTTTGCTATTAGGATAATTGACTATTTTCAAGGCCAGCATGATATAAATAAGCACAAACAAGAAGAGAGCAAGCACCTGAAAACTTCCATTTCCATGGAAAGCAGAAGGGAATTCAGAATATTGGACGATATTAATTTCACTAACCACATATCTGTTATGGCTCTATATTTAAAGGGAGAAATGCAGATGCCTAGCACTGGTAGGACTTTATCTACTTTGAATGATTAATAACTGAACAGAGCCAATGAGCAGTATTATACCTATTTTTTCAGAAGGTGAGAAATAGTAACTTCTCTAGGTCACCACGGCCAATAGTAGTACCCAAACCCAGGTGCAACTGATTCCTAAGTCTGTATTTTTTCTACTGTGACTTACTGTGGAAATACCACATTCCTGAGCAATGTTAAAATTTGAATTATGTCACTAATTCTCCTTACTTTGATTCTATGTTCCTAAATTATGTCTCTCCCAATAGTTAACGTGTTAGCCAGATGAATTTACTCTTCTCTCTGATTGATGGTTAAATTTTTTTCATTGCAAAATTATAAACTGGAATTTAACTTTACATGAGTCTTTTCAAAGCTTGGTTAGGAAGAACCTGATCTATTTTCACTTTACTGACAAAAAGCTTGCTTTGGTGAGGGGAAGTACATTGCCCAAGACTATTCAGCCACAAAAGGGTGAAGATGGGATACAAAGGCAAGCCAGTTTCTGAGTCAAATAACCAGCTGTTCCCTGTCTCTCCGAAGGGGAGAAATGGAACAAAATGGCTTATATTGTAGCACGAATCATTTAAAATAGATTTACTCGAGAATATCCTCATAGCAGATAAAACTGTAAATTCTCCCCTGGAAACTTTTCAGTATAAAATGCTCATCTGCTTGGAGCAGTTGGTTGGCATGTTTGTGCCTGAAGGCAGAGGATATTGCTATGTCACCCCCAAGGATATGAATGTAAAATGGTTACTTATTGAAAATTATTTCCTTGGAAACAAACTTGTCAAAGATCAAAAGCCCGGTCTGCTGGATAAAGCAATAAGAAATGAAGTTTCTCTATCATACTCCTTATATAATAATATAATGTTTACAAAGAAAATTTGTAAGTCACTAAAAATCCCTTCTTAAAAATTATTTACTGTGTAAAAAACTCTAACATTTCAAAAGTTTAAAGAGTAAAAACAAAAAGTCTCCCACTCTCTCGCACGCTTAACTCTATGCCTCAGAGGTGATCAAAAGTTAAACTTTTGTGTGTATCCTGGATATTAGATTCAATTTTAAATAGTATTTTAAGGTTAGGAAGTAAATCAAAGATTATTTCTATTCCGGTACCTGCATTTTCAAGTAGTTGCCAGTACCTTCTACTATAAGCTTTTATTCCGTAATAGAGTTTCACGTAAAATGAAATTAGGCTCCATTACATTTTTCACACTAAATTTTGTGACAAGACCTATCAAGATTTTACATGAAAATTCACTTGATTCGTACAAAAGTTAAGAGCAACCTTTGCAGAAGTATAAAGGGGTAACATACTAGATCCTCATTATTTCTACTTTAACCAAGAGAAGTATGAGACCAGAATTGAAAGTATATAGAATTCTTCCCTTAATGTACTCTTATTTATCCTATATTTCAGCAATAAAAACCAGAGGTCACACAGTAAAAGAAGAATGACAGTTACTGGAAAATGGTTGACAACCATTTCTTTAAAAGCAACTACATCTATCATTTCCTTTAGCTAAAGGAATTATTTTCCTTCATTCTCTTATGGAACATAAAAACTAATACTGCTGTTTAAATTTTCAGTTTTGTGGAACTTCAGGGGAAAATCCTGAGATGCATCCTAACAAATGGCCAATTCAGCAGTCTAGGTCCAACAGATAGAGAGAGATAATTTTATGGCTCATTTTCTTCCCAACACCTGCTCTCATTAGCTATGCCTCTTTGAATAAAAAGACAACCAGACTGAAAACGTAATCCCACTGGCTAACAATTTACAAATCAGTTTTCATTGACATTCAAAGCTGTAAACCTGATTAGGAAAAACTGCTCCCTGATTGAAGCTGTTTATCTTAGTGGACAGCAGCAGTTCTAATGAGAATCAGGTTGGTAAAGAATATTATTTTAATCTCTTTCAAGAAGACTTTTTTTCAAGTTCTATATTTCCCTTCAAAGGCACATGCATATCTCTATCACTCTAGTCAGTGGAGATGTTTCATTAGGCAACACATAACTGGAATATGGGAAACAAAATGAAGCAAAGATTCAGAAATCCAGTGCTATTTCCTTGACACACGTTTTTGATGCACTGGGTGAAATACCAAAGAAGGAAGGTAGGATTCTTATTTATCTTGGATACTTTCACTTTTTACTTCTGGAGCCAGTATACTTCTGGTAAGACTTCCACTAATGTCACAAAAGCAAATAGCCTTACTATGAAGTCTTGACTGTTATCTGAAGTTCCCAAGTGTGGCTTTAAACTTCAATCCTGGGAAAGGCAGACCAAGACTGTTCTCTCCTACCTCACACAGAGCCCTACATTCCATTTTCTCAACTACAGAACTACCTGAGATGAAAGAGAACATCACGCTTCTTTCAAAGGGATTGTGGAAAGGAATGCATAGGCTGAATTTGAAAGTGACATAGAGAGGGAGTCAGTATCAGTATTTTTCCAAGGCCCTGACAGCTATCAGTTCTACGTTTGGCAAATTCTATTCTTTGCAGTCAAGCCAACAGAATATTAGGTATTATGCTATCTTTTATAAATTCTAAAGTTATGTTATTTGGTAGGTGACATTTAGAAAGGTTCAATTTTCTCATTACATGGAATCCTTTAGCAGTATAAAGTTCCCTATTGGTACTAATGCCTTTGCCTTAACTCAGCTTTCAGTTAAGTACATCACCTATTCTTTGGTTTAGGGATGCAAACTTTTATTTCCACCCTTCCCATATCTTGATATTTAAAATATGTAAGCAGTAAATAGGCTTTTCTTTTCCATTCCTTTTTATCCAATTTGACAATCTTTGCCTTGGAAGTGGAGCTCTACTTTGTGTATATATAATACAATTATAGTTATATTTGGGCTTGAACTTTCCATTGAGCTACCTGTTCTTTGTTCCTTTTCCCCCCTCCCTTTTATTGCTCTCTTCTGGGTTGAGTGTTTTGATTATTCAAATTTCCATGCCAGTAGCTTCTTCTTTACAGTCTTTCTCTATTCTTTTCCTGATTATCCCAGAGATTACAATATGGCTCCCTGAACTACTGAAGTTCAAGATCAACTTGTATTTATACCACTTTTGAAAAACTCAAGAAGCTTAAAAACTTTAAACTCCTAATTTCTGTGCTTTTGCTGTCATGCATTTTAAATCTCTAGGTGAGACCACAAAAACTACTATTATTTTTGTTTTTCACAATTTTTATTTAGATTTACCCTTGCCATTATTACTCATTACTTTTTGCACCTTCATGTTTTATCTGGGATCATTTTCCTTTTTCCTAAAGTACTCCCTTTAGCATTCCTTTAGCCCTCAGCCCTCCTCCTCTTTTCTGGTATAAATATAATTTTGTTTCATTATCTTTAGAAACAGAATTCTGATTTGGTAAATATTTTCTCTCAGTACTTTGAAGATGTCAATTCACTGACTTTTAGCTTCTGTCATTTCTGTGGTAAGACAGCTGTCTGTCCATTTTATTATTGCTTCTTTGAAGGTGGCAAGTCTTTCTTCTCTGGCTGCTTTTAAGACTTTTTCTTATCTTTATTTTTTAGTAGTTTGACTATGATGTTTTTAAATTTCCCTTTGCATTTATTATTTTTAGGTCATAACTCTTCTTTACATTTGTGGCTTCATGTTCTTTGTCAATCTTGGAAAAAACTTCTGTAATTATCTCTTCAAATGTATTTGTCTTCTTTCTTTCTGGGACTCTAAATATGTCGGCTAGACCTTCCACTTCCTATGTCTTGTGTTTTCCTTTTTTTTTTTCCTTTCTGAACTTCAGGGTAAATATTTTTTCTGTTATAGATTTTCATTCTAGAGTCTCTACTTGATACTTTTTATAGAAGTAATTATTTGTGAAGTCTTTCCGTCTTGTCATTTAATTCCTTCAATATTTTAATCATTGTTAAAGTTCCTTGATTACTATTATATTAAAGTTAAAAAATATCTGAATCACGTAAGGGTTTCCATTGTTATTCTTTATGCTCTATTGATTTTCTGTTAAATCCTGTGTTTTGGAGTACTTAGTTATTTTTAATTGAATAATGCTGTAAATGACAAATTATAGAGAAAATTTAAGGCTCCAATTGATGTTACTTTCCTCTAGAGAGGATTTACTTTTGCTTCTGAGAGAAGAATGGGTTAGGAAGAGATTATTTTATTCCAGGGCTTAAATCACTGTGAGAACTGGTCTTCTCCAGGTTCACACTTACTACTTCCATATAACCCTTTGGGATCCCAACTGAAAGCTTAGGCTGTTTACCAGGGTCCTTTCTCCTTGACAGAATCCAGATTGCAAAGCTTCATGGGTTTTCCACAAGGTCCAGTCTGCTTTTCAGCCTTCTAGGTGACACTGTTGATTCAGCAAATGCCTAAAGGAAAAAAGCTGCACCAAATGCTGGGCTCATCTTTCTGGGCTGCCTTCTGTCTGGCATATTAGCTCACAAATTCTTGCTATCTTAAAAAATCTCAGTGCTTTTAAACAGATATCCCTTACCCCTTGCTTTTAAACGGATATCCCTTACCCCTTCTAGACTGTCTAATTTTAAATGAACAATGGTCCCAAGCAAGCTAATTGACTACTGCTGAAAATGAATTCCTATACTATCATTTAAAAGCTCAAAAACAAAGCCCAGAATCTTAAGTTTCCATTTCATTTTCTCTCAAATTACATATAATTTAAAATATATCTTGGAACAAAATTGTTTTAAACATGCAGATATAATGCAAGTTCTTATTCAAGATGATACAAAATATGTGAACTGCCTACATCTGATGATCACTGGGGCTCAAATCTTGCCTGTTGGACCTTGGACAAGTTACTCGACCTGTACATCCATTTCGTGATTTGTCAGATGGGGATAATTTTACTACCTATGCCATAGGTAGCTGTGAGGACATAAATAAAACACATGAAAGTATTTAGAAGGGTACATTCAACTAGTAAAATCTCAACAAATGTTATCAAACTGTTACAATTATTATTATTAAAATAAATATTAATGTAAGTAGTGTCTTGCATACCATGCATTCCTAAAAACAGTCTTCAGTGGTTTATAGTGGAAGTTTCTCTCCTAAGTTTGTCACTTCTCACACTCACACTTTGCTTTCAATCTTTGCTGAGTAAAGACGCATCTCAATGCTGATTTCTGCAGCATGGTCAGTCTGTTCTTTCATTTCCCCACAGTTCTCACTGGTACCTCATTATTAAGGTGTTTCAAAAAAGTCTACATATCATAGCTGCAAAGAAACATGTTAACAGACAACCCAATTCCATTCACTTTGTTTAAACTGAGACAGACTGAAAGCTCAAAAACCACCTTGTAGTTAGTACTGACACGCCCAGAAGAAGGGATCAGGGAGCATCTATTCTTAATTGCTACTCAAGAACTAACTCTCTCTCTCTCTCTCTCTCTCTCTCTTTCTCTTTCTCTCTCTCATCTAAAGGAGAAAATATATATATATATATATATATATATATATAATATGTAGGCCTTTGCTGTATCAACAGTGTCATCTAGGAGGCTGAGATGCAGATTTGAGTATTTCAACTATATTTCTTATGTCTAAAACCCTAAAACAGACAAATATAGGATTCATTCTCTTTGCTTCATAAAGATTGCAAGGGCAGAAAGTGAGCACAGGACACATTGGGGAGGCATGGGGAGAATGTCATTAAAACACACAGCAGACTTCTCCATGAGAAGAGCACTTTCTTGATGACCTGAAACATTCTGCATCCCCACTGAAATCTATGAGACTTTCTGCCTACAATCATAGACATATGGTTTTCACCCAAAATGAAATGAGCAAAATATCAGTCAGCCACTGGAGGAAAATCCATTTCACGAGTAAAAAGGAAAGTCAGAATCATTCTGGATGCAATATATTCTATTTAAAAATGTGTATCTACTAATGAGGCAGATGCCATCTCAGATCAAGCCGAATCAGCCATATGCTCTCCTGTGGCACTGGAGAGAAAAGAACTTCCAGATTTCTAAACCAGAAATCAAGGCTAAATCATACTTGATAGTTTATTTATAAAGAAATTAGCACATTCACAATGAAAGTTATTTAACTTCCCGAAGTTAATGTGCTATTTCATATAATAAATTACCAAAGTTTTAAAAGAAAACAAAAATATTTCATTTTAGAAACAGTGGATTTGTCCTTGCAGTGTAAAGGAGAAACACTCCAAAGCAAATTTTATTTGTAAGCAATCCCTTGTAATTCAGAACTTAATGAAAACAAAGACATTAGATGACAATAAACCGAATCTTTTTTTTCATGTGAAGTGAGGTGGTTTGCCTATTATTGCATGAATAAGGCTTACCAGCAGCATGACAACCAGTATAGTTAAACTAAATTAAACATTTTTCACACTGTTTCATCTGACTACATAAAGAAAAAATCTCTCAGAGATGCCTGGTCAATCTTACTCTGAAATATTCTAGTTATTTAAGTAGGGATTCAAGTACAAAACTTGATAGTCTGGTGTCAGTTTACTCCAGCAGACCCTTATGTAATGCCTCCTATGGGTGCACGGTGCCAAATGGGGAGGGAATGGAAAGAGGAGACCAACTCATATAAAATGAGGTAAATATAAAGTGACTATGAAGCAACCTTACATCTACATATTTTGAAAGGTAAGGTATTTGAGAGCAAAATCTTACTCACCATCATCGACATGATAGACATGTGATATGAAGCTTTCGTCTATTTTTGTTTTGTCCATTTCTCTCTTGAAATAGCTCTCTGTATGTGAGTAGACACTCTTCCTCTTTGATGACTGAGGACACTTGTGTTTGCTCAGTGTCCCCTTCTTTGAGGGTACTCTCCACTTGCACAGAATCTGAGTCAAACTGTCAATCAAGGTGAGCAGATACCTCAGGCTGGCAAATGAGAATTTTCCATTCCTAATGTAATGGTAATGGTGAGTACATTGTTTACATTTGGGTAAATGACCCTCTCCATGAGATGTGTAATATGGATACTGAGAGGAAGAAAGGAGGTCCCCTTTTCCTTTTAAATCTTGAATTGTAAAGAAATGAGCTTGAAGTTATCATTAGTCATCTCTCATGCCATAGGGAGAAACTGTCTAAGAATGAAGCCAGGGCATATGAAGAAGCAAGCTGAGATACAAAGAAGCAACTACTGGATAACTAGCTACAAATTAAACTCTAAGGAGACTTCCAAAGATTTACTGTTTAGACCTGCTTGGTTGCTCTGTTCTTGAAAAATGAAGTGGTACTCAGACATAGGTAGAGAGATTGAAAAGAAGGTAGGTCGTCCAGAAAGTCCCAGAGATCCGATAAAATATAGTAAAATAAGAAAACAGAAAAGTATTTGGAAGAGGGACCAGCATCAGACACAGGTCTTGAAACTCCAGTAAGATTAAAGATTAGAGTTTTGGGCAGGCAGTACCCACTGAGAATAGCTCAGTGGAGTTCCAAAGACAAGAAGAAAGGTAAAAACAATGCTTTATGACAGGGGACAGCAGGCACGAGTCAGTCACTAAGCACTTGGTGAGTGCCTTGAGTATGAGGCACTTTGCTAGGCAAATGAGGTAAGATTAATAAAACATAGCCCCAGCCTTCCAATCTATTGTAGGAAAAGGACACATAAACCAATAGCAACCTTGTAAGGATAATCATCATATTACTGATAATAAGGTTACTACAACAGACTACAGACACAGGGGAGGCCCATAATTCCAGACCCAAGGACAAGGGCACAGCAAAGGATATTGGTTCTTACCAATGATATGTTAACATCCTAGAGAAAAAAAATGTTTTTACTAGTTTTAGGAAATACAGGAAAATAGTCAAAAGCATTTCAAGTTACCTATGATTCTTGTGGAAAGGAAGTTATTGTTTTATCCATTTCATAAGGATATAAAATAATTTTCCCTTGATTTAATAATGAAAACAAAACAACCAAAAGGCCATGTTTGTATGTTATGAGAGATCTACCACTACCATGTACAAATAATTGGTCTCGTCCTCCTCCATCTCATTCTGTTTCAGGTATGTGTAGTGAACACTGTAATGTGCTGCCCAAATCCCTCCTCACCTTTTGGACTGAAGGAGATATTGTCCAATTGGGGAAAATTCACTGCCCATCAGTTTTCAGCCTCTAACATTGCCTTGGATGAAGAGTTACCTCACCTGAGATAACCCACATCTAATGTCTGGTCAACACTGGGGTATATGAAGACTCAGTCTCCTCACCCCAACTCACAACGACTGTGAAAGCCCATCAGCACTTAAGATGTTTTGGCAGGGTTGGCTGAGGCTTCGGAATTTCAGATGAGCTCAGCCCTAGCCTTAACTGAGACTGCATCTCAGGACTGGGCAGAGGGAGAAGTAGGGCTGCTTCATTTCTACCCTCCCCCCACTCCTTTTCCCTCCCCAGATTTTGATTCCAAGAGCACTCACTCCTAAGAGACACCTTGCACCCTAACCTAGACCCCAGGGAACCAATCTGTGATGCTCTGCTTTGTCTCTGAACATTAAGAATCTTGCAGGGATTCTGAAAAGAATTAAAAAGAAAAAACTCTTGTTTCTCAATTTCCACTACTGGAAGATGAAAAGCAAAAATAAAAATACATTACCAAACTTATAACAACAGGGAGTTTTATATATCACTGTAAAGTGAAAAAATCAATAGCAATAGAAAAATATTGTTGATCAGGCTGGTTTCATTTATTCTATAGATATTTAAGCTTGAGTGTATTGAAAATTTTTCACAAAAATAAAAGCTTTGATGGTAGGAGAATCCTGCAGGACCTCTGCGGTCATGAGAAGATGCTTTTCACATAGGTAAGAATACAAGTAAGGGGTCTGTCGCTTGATAAAAAATGTGACTGAACACTTAACCTATGTAAAGCATAGCTCTGGATATTTTTCAAGTTTTAATGAAGTTCTCAAAAGTATTACACATTCATCCAAGATTTAACTCAAAATTTTCTACTTTAACGCTCTTCTAAGATAGATAATAATGAATTCCATCCAGCAAAAGATTTTTTCTAATGAAGCCAAAGGTACACTATAAAATCCTTTAATAAAATCTCAGAAAGATATAAGCCAGTGCCTCAGAGAAGTGTGCCATCAGACAAAAGCCTAAGGATCTGAAGGACATGCTTGTCTACTACACAGCACTATCTCTGAATATTGTAAGGGTGGCATTCCTGAGCAGACACTCAAGGGCTTATCTCAAAGAGATGTGTGTGACTATTGTCTAAAGGAGTGAACCTCAATTAGTTACAGGGGAAAACCAACAGTTTTTTCAGAAAATTGGGCTGACAGAAATACTGCTAGCTCAGACTAAACTGACGAAAAGAGACTGCTGAATGCCCAAACTACTACAAGCAGAAATCAGGCTGGGAAAACTACTGAAGAAATTGGTCATTTCCTATGGAAAAGGAAGAATGACACAGAAAAAAAGCCAAGAGTCATGGAGAATCATTTCTAGGCAGTAGGACTGAATCCTAATTAAGTAGCTGCTTCCCATGCCTGCTTCTCAGTAACAGCAAAAACCTATTCAGAATGTCTATGAACCAGTGACTTCTGCATGCTTCCCACTCCAGCTATTTCTGAATAGAAGGCTTGTTATGACAGTTTTCCTATGCCTGTCCCACTATTATATGTTGAGCTGGGAAGAGGGTGATAACTTGTCTCTTTAGTTCACAGGTCTTCAGACTGAGAAGATCTACACTTGAGCTATATAAAATCACACCAGAGGTGCCACTTCTGTAATGAAATTTGATTTAGATGGTGAAATCATGGACGTTAAGCTAATGCTTTTATGAGATAAGGCTTATAGTTCTTGGAGAAAGAGGCTAGTGTATTTTGCATGTGGGAGGAACATGATATGAACTGTTGTGGTTAGAGGATGCCAGGCAGACTGTATTTTCCAGTGATGGCCACAATATCATATACTCTGTTTCACATGCTCTTTACTAAAAGGTGATGTTAGAATGCTTCCACTGAATGGTGGGGTCTATGTTCTCTCCATTTGAATATGGGGGGGGGACCTTTACAATTGCAGTAGAAGTCAGACTACATGACATCCAAGACTGGGTCATAAAATGAAATGGAGCACCTACCTCTACCCCAGGATGCTTGTCTTTGGTCACCATGTGGTTAGGAATCTCAGGCCATGTGAGAAAGCCACACATGGGTGCTCCAGGCAGCAGCTCCATTTAGGTCCCCAGTTTATAGCCATCACTAACTTCTAGACATGTGAGTGAACAAACTTTCAGATGATTCCAAGCCCTAACCTTTGAGACCTCCAACTGAAGCTCCAGATATCATGGAACAGAGTTAAATTATTCCCACTGTACCTGTCCAAATCTGTGACACAGAGAAACTGTCAGCAATCATAATGATTGTTGTTTTGAGCTATACATATTCCTGCATCTCAAAATATTAATCTTGATTATAAATTCCACATAAGAGTTTACCTCTCAGTGTAATATAAAAATGAAAGTTTTACTGTTTCTTATGCCTAGTATAGTTAAGTTCAGATAGTTTATCTATTCCAGCATGTTTTAGAAATGCCAACCTGTTGCATCATGTCTGAATTAGCGCTAGCTAATGATGACACTGATACTCTATTGGTAGGCTTGGAGTAGGTCATTCCCTGAAACAGCTATGAGAAATTCCAAAAAATGCACAGGGATATCCTTTCATATACCCTAACAAACTCTGTACAAGGGCAAAAGAAGAATGCATAGTCTCAATGATTTGTGTCTGTGACCCACTGAAATACCAAATCATCACAAATGCTTTGGTTGATGCTCAGTAACAGCAAAAACTATCAGTGACAATGAAGAATCTCAGGGTTCTCCAAAGAAACAAAATCAATAGTATATGTTGGTTTTATAATAGTATATTTCAGAGAGAGAGAGAGATTTAAAAAAATTATCTCATACAATTGTGGGGCTGGCAAGTCCAAATCCTGCTGGGCGGCAGGCTGGAAGCTCAGGTAGGGTTTCTGTGTTGCAATGTTGAGACAACTGCCTTCTTCAGGAAAACTTCAGTTCTTTAAGGACTTCAAATAAAGGAGGCCCACCATATATCATGGAAGGTAATTTGTTTAACTCAAAGCCTACTGATTTAAATGTTAGCCACATCTAAAAATATTTTCACAGCAACAACTAGAGTTTATCTACTCCAGCAACTAGGTACCAATGCCTAGCCAACCTGAAACAATACTGACCTTCTTAGGGATAAAAAGTAGTACCTCATTCATTGAGTTGTTGTGTCTCTTAAGTGAGAAAATACACACAGATGCTTAGTACAATGCTGGGCAAAAATTAAATACGTACTAATTATTAACTGTTGAACACTTATTATAGTGACTCCTCAAGTTCTAGAAAACTTAAGTATTATATACTCTGGTAACATCAGAAATAGTTTAACCTAGGGTAGTAAAAAAAAAAAAAACAGTGCAAATGTCACCTTTCTATACCTAACAATGACGAATTTCAAAGTATAAGTCAAATAGGTTTTCTTTGAGGGGGGTGTGTCCTATTCTTTTTCCAATTCCCACTCCCAAGCTAAGGGGGCTCATCTTACAAACTTTCTGAGCATACAGATCAATTTGGCATCCTACAGAATTCTCACCCAACAAAGGCCAGTCATAGCATCAATATCATTAAGTCACTTCCCTTTCTAGGTAACTGGCTATTTTCATGATTATACTAACGCCAGAGTATTTTAAGCAACTCTGATGCTGGAAAATCTACAAATTGCTCTATGAATAATCAATTGCTGATCATGTCTTTCATTAGACAATGATTCGAGCCCGAAATGCCCTAATCTGTCTCATCTAAAATTAGAAATACAACTATTCTGTTCTTGCAAAGAAGTGTTAAGTAGAAGAAAGCTCCAGAATAGCTCCTATATCTTTCCTGAATTATACAATTTTGGTTATTAAGATCACTTACACCTCACCAGGAGCTTCAATATTGACAGGATTCCTTATATAATCTGCTTTTCAGCTCCAGGAAATTAAAATAATGCATGTGACTATAAAATAATGAGCCTGATTTCTGCACGTAGCTTCTCTAATTAGTTTCATTGTGGTACTTTACACATTGCATCTTGTCCTTTCATCACAGATCAATTTGAAATTAAAAAAAAAAGGAAGTGAAAGCCTGTCTTATACAACCAAAGTCCCCCAAAAAACTTATATTAAGTTTAACATGACAAACACATTGACCAAAGCATCTTGGATTTTCAAGGGCATGTCAAAGCCAAATAGTAGCAGCTTCTGGAGTTCCAACAAAACAAACAAATTCTGCAGCAACTGTTGCACCATATGCTTCTAACGGCTTTCCTTCTACATAAAGCCAATTTATCGTTTGAACAAAACACAACATCACAGAGGCATGTCACCGCAGGCACATTTCAGACCATTTGTCAGTTTCTTCCTACAGCAAGTTCTGAAGTCTTAATAGGAAGCTGAATCCTGCCTGAAAATAATGTACACATTGCCAATGGCTTTTCCAGCACAGAGCCTGACAGAACAGTAATCTGGATTACTTTCCCTGTGAACATTTGGAAGTACACCTACAAAGTGATTCTCACAGCTCCCAGGCATCTTCCCCAACAGCCTCAAGATGTTAAACCACAAAAGAAAAAATTTGTCTAATGACCATATGTGGAAATGAGTCCTCTAATAAGTAATTTCACTTATTTCTTAACATGTGTGCATTTTTTTCCTTGCAAATTATCTAGAACAAAATTTAAAACTCAGGAACACTTCCTTTGTCAGTCAGTGATCCTGCCTAGAATGTTAATTGGAGTATTTTGAAAATAAATATATTCTTGTGTTGGCATAAGACCAATATGATGAAGAAAGCAGAGTTGGTTCTCAAGGTTTTATTTCAAAGTAAAATATAAGTAACCTTTGACAATATTTAAGATCACTATTCTATTCTCAGTACAGAAAATCAATAGTTTATGACTACAATCCAGCCCTTGTAGAAAATAAAAGGAGGAAAATGCATATTTTCCTCAAAACTAAGTGCAATACATTCAAAATTATGATTGTCCAGAACTTTCAAAAAACTTGAATTCTCCCCACCTTATATCACAACTCTACCTAAATGCTATTCTGCAACTTCACAAAATACATTCGAACCAATTCCTTATCATTCTTATCACTGTACTTAAAATTTTTAAGTAATGTGATGAGAGATTTGAGATGAATTCTACAGCCTACCCCATAAACAAAATATAGAGTCTATTCTGTTTAGTGGTGACAAAAAAAAAATCACATCAAACTAGGCTAATCCAAAAGGGAAAACATTAGCTCATGTAACTAACAGATGCAGAGATAAAAATGCTCTCTGGTGCAAACTGAACAAAAGGTCTCATATGATGCTTTGACTCAAATCTCTATCCACCAGCACTGTCCTCCAATGGCTACCTTTGTATCAGCCAGGATGACTAGAAGCAGCAATGGGCCTATATCCTACCTACCCAAGGTCTATGGAAAACAAAATGTACCTCTTCCTAGCAACTATGACATAAGTCTATGATTCACTCTGACTGGAGGAACTACATCTCTAAAAAAGTAATTATGCTCAGGGAGATGAGACTACATGGACTGGTAATATCGAGCCAGATTCCCACCTGTGAATCAGTATTTAAGGCTAGAAAAAAATGGGGCTCTGGTAAGCTTCGTGTGATGTGTCCTACTCCTGCAGTCGGAGTAGAGGCCCATCTGAAGTACATTATTTGCAATAAGAGAGGTGGGGCACAAAGTAAATGTGAGTTTTGTTACTGAAAGGAAGGGGAATGGATATAGGGGAACAAAACACTACATTTTCTACATTCTACTATATTAAATTTAATAAAACAATAAAGTGTATTGAACTATATTTATAAGATTTAACTCACAACAACAACAACAAAAAACTCACAAGTAAAAAAAAAAAGGAGGTTGTCCACTTAGGTCCAAGTAACCAGAACATTCATTCTATAAAGGAGAAGACAATATTTGCTAAATGATTCAATTACCACCTGAATGTAAAAAAAAAATGAAGACAATCAATGCTCAACTATTAAAATGACTGATGCCAACATGAAGATAAAATGTAAACAAATAAGCAAATAAATACATATAAAAAAAAGAAATGACAGGAAAGGAGAAAAATGAAAATTCTCAAGCAGAAAAGAACTCTGGCTAGGCAGAAGTAGTCCAGTTTCCACTAAAAATAGAAAAATTTTATAAGTACCACATGGAAGTCTTTACTCTCCTTTCTATGACCAAATAAAAGAATTTCACTTAATGTGACTCACAGTTACATCTCCTAAAGAGCCTTGCAAATGATCTTGCAGATACCTAATGATACTCTTAGATTATATGTCACACTGACTTATCTATCTTTAAGAATGATCTCACAGCCAAGATCTTAAAATTTCAATAACATAACACAAAAATGTGTTTTGGTTACTAATACATATAATTTTTCAATTGATATTCCATATATCTACAAACTCATGATATAAAAAAACATTAGTCTACCTTAACAATCTAGTTTTAGGCACCTATCTCTGGAAAACAAAACCTTGATTAACTAGGGGAAGGGATACATTATTATTTTCCAGAAAATAAAATATGCATCTATTGTTATCTTGAGTGTGAAAAGAGTATCATCCTGAATTCTAAGGCAGGAAAATATATAATTATTAGGTATTCAGGTTTTCAGATTTCCTGAAAATATTATACACAAAAATTGTCTCTAACATTTTTGTATATTACTTTGTTTGTTCCTCTCAACGCAGAAGTGATTTGAACCATACACACCTTCAGAAAGATATCACTATTCTTATCATCATCTATATTCAGTTTTTCATTATTTATGAAAAAATGGTGCCAATAATCCAAATGGCAGACAATTTGAAAATCATTTCATTTTGATTTCAAAACACAATTGACTCTATACAGTCCATGCACATCTTCGATGGTGTGAGACTCAGCAGCATTGAATGTGAACTGCTGGAACTTACCAGAGGCCAGATAGAAAAAGAGAAGAAGAGGCCAGATAGAAACAAAGAAGCAGCATGGTTCTTTATTTTGATATTTATAGAATGGCATCATGCATTTGTGTAACTATTTTTTTTTACAAATGTTTTTATGCCTATTACTTCATTCATATTTTTCAAGAACACTATGCACAATTACCACAGCTATTGTATCAACTGTAGCACCAGCAGGGCTGCTTCTGCACCAGCAGGGCTGCTTCTACAATTCAGTTTTTCTACATGGCTTCCAAAACACTGTTTCTCCATTAGGCTGAAATAATCTTTTACTGCAATCACTCCAACTTCTTATTTTAGTCTAGAAAAACAGAGCATCCTTCTGAACAAATGCATGGCACAGTGTGTTTTTATCTCTGAGCGCAGTTCAACAGAACTCAAGAACAAAGCACTTTTAAAGTGAAGTAATGACAGGGCTTAAAGCAAACACTGCCCATAGAAAGAGGCATAGAGGGCTCTGCCTTAATGGCCTTACGGCTTGTTGCTTTCAGGTTTCAATTTCCCTTCTACAAAATTTTCTTGGTGTTAAGAATTCTAACTTAGTAGTTTGTAAACCAGTTACTCATCAGAATCATGTGAGAAGTTTACAAAACTCCAGGTCCCTACACACATTTGATTTTAGTAAGTGTGAGGTGGAACCAAATGTACACATTATACACAAGTACGTATATTTACACACACACACACTCAAAATATTTTTTAAACTTCCCAAATGATTCAGATCTTTCACCAACATATGTCAGCCACTGTCACCCTGCTCTAGATTACAAATTGCCTGTGGTCATGCACTCTATCTGGCTCCTCTCTAAAACCCCTGAAGCGCTTGGTAAAGAGCCCTGTACAATAGAAGTGGAATATGTTTACTGACTTTTAGACAGATAATTGGTAATGCCTACATTCAGGAGAAAACCACGTTTCCTGACAATCTTGGGACACATGGGTCCATTATGGCTATACACGTACTAATGTGGGCACATGTATTTTGTGGGAAATCAAAATTGCACCCGTACAATGGTGCTGATGGGCTCTGAACAGGAGGCAGGCAGATTCTCTGAACGGCCCCTGTGGGCATGGATTCCCTTTGGCTTTTGTTGTAAAAGGTTAGGTGGTCCTTGGCACTGAGTGACTATGCCTGACCAATATCACTGATGCCTCAGAGCAAGGTTCTAACAGGAAAAAGATGCATATGTGTGTTGAACACTTCCTATTTGCCACAGGTAAAAAGATGGATAAGCCGCAGTCCCTAACTTCAGAGAATTTGTTCTCTAGAGGAGAGAAACTTGTGAACCAGAGGACATCTGTGGGATGTGCTATAGCAAAGGAGTAAAGATGAAGCACATTTTCTTTCACCTTTGCCATTAAGTAAATTTTAATAAAAAATTGAGAAGGGCCACAAGGCCACAGCTATCTTCTATGAAATCAATTCCACACCTGTGAGAAGAAAAACAAGGGGAATGTGTGGTTGAGAGGAAATACTGGGTTTGTTTGCTTTTAAGATTAGGGAGATAATAATTTGCCTTTCTTTATACCTGCATTAATAGGGAACATATGTTTTTTTCAACTTTGCACAACTCCCTGCACATAGTCAATGCACAACAGGTTTTTGTTAAAGAAATGAAAGCCTAGGAAAAGAATAAAAGAAAATATACCAAAAAGTAAAAACCTGTTTTCTTTGGATGATATGGTTGATGTTATTTTTAATTTGTTATATAATTTTCTGTATTTTCTACAATGAATAAGTATTATTTTTATTATTGGGAAAGAGAGTAAGTATAAACTCTTCTATTAAATAGAAATTTCATTTGATATAACCATCAACTACCTTTAATTTCTTTGTACTACCTTCTTCATTTCCAGGAAATAACTGAGCTCAGCAACAAGTGGAAAGAGACCATTTTACTCTATTCACTCCACTTTTCCAAAGCCACAGCCCTTGACTTCACTGGGTAGCACAACACACAGGAAAGCTGCTCTTCTTTACAATCAGGATCTTCATCTAGAGCCAGCCCTAGAAAGGCACATTATAAGGAGAGTGCCACAATAAGGCTTAAAATTTTGCTAACATAGCTTCCACTAAGTCTGAAACATAAATCTTGCACATGAAGATGAGGATACACTCAGAAAAACAATTTTTAGTCAATGTAAAGTGTGTAGTTCGCTGTGGGATAATACAGAGCAGGGCTCACACCACCCTATCAGAGCATCACACAGTGAAACATGTGGCCATTTCAAACCCTCAAGCATATTATCTCTACTTCATCATACTGACTGTTTAGAAAACTTTGATATTCTTTCCTCTCAGGCCTTATCTCTCCTGAGACACTTCTTCAACCCTAACCTTAAAAAGAATTAAATCTTTCACTCCTGAGTCTTCCCGGGTTCTTAGTACAACACTTTCACTCTGCTGTACTTTTGCCATGTGTGTCGTGTGCCACTCTATTGAAATGTGAAAATTCTATGGGCAGGAGGTCTGCTCACTCTCCTCATATTCTAGCATGGAAGTCAACCACTGCACCCATGTGCATTCCTGCATTCACTCCACCCATAACAATAAGAAAGGCAGTTAATGTTCATTAAGCATTCATGGACACAGGCATCAAGTAAGTACTTCAGAGACATTTAATTTTGACCAAAATTCTATGTGTAAAGTTTATTATTACTTCCATTTTGGAGTGCAGAAACCTGAAGTACAGAGAGGTAGGTAACTGTCCCAAAGCTATTATAGCTACTAAATGCTAGCAATGATTCAGATGCACTTAGGACTTCTCTCCCAGAATCCACTGTGTGACATATTCTGTGGTAGATACAAAAATGAAGAGAACCCAGAGCCCAGTGGGCCAAGATAAGTAATGGTTCAATTAAGTGTCATAGGAGCTAGGATGTCATTCTGTGTCCAGAGGAATGAAGTACAAAGACAGGAGGGGTTAATTTTACCTTAGATGAAGTCAAAACTGTTCTTGAATGATTAAATGAAGTTAAAAAAGTGAAGGTGGTTAGATGAATTTTAAATCTCTTATCAAGAAGCAACAATACCCAAATCTAGCCAAGAAAATTAAGGATGCTTTTTTTTACTCTTTGAGCTACTTTTCACCCCAAGTCTCTTTTAAAAAATATCTTAGTTTAGAATAAACAGTGTTGTACAGAGTCATATTCCATAGAAATTAAGTTACATCTTCCCCTGACAACTTCAGTTAAAAGCTCTCTCTAAAGAGAGTGTTCAAGATAAAAGCAAACCGATTCTGCCCCAGAGGAAGGAGTAAATAACTTGTAAAACTCTTCAGCCAATTTGACCCTCCAGTGTGAGGTTAAGGAGGATACCATTTTTTGCTCTGACCATCTGCATGGCAGAGCATTCCTTTTTGCTGTGAAGACTTTTTATCCTTAAAGTGCTTAGATAGAGAGGTCTGTAGCCTCAGTCCCTACTCATGCCAAGTGAAGACCAGCAGTGAGATTAATGCTGCTCAGAGGAGCGCATGACAGGCTGCCCTGGACCTGAGCCCAAATTCCATGACTTCTGAGAATTACATGGTACAAGGACGAGTCCAGTTTTACAATATGACCCCAATTATCCTACCAGAGATGATTCTATCCATCATTCTGTTACAGGACAACACAATTGCGAGAGTGCATCCCTATAGAGATATGCATTATTTCACAAGGGTAGATATGAAAAACAGCAGAGAATCATTGCGTAATTAAATCATTTAAAATCCTTCACCAAGCTAGAAACCCTTTTGCCATAATAAAAAACAAATCTTATATTTTACTCATTGTACTAAGTCAACTGTCAATAATTAAAAATAAACAGGAGTAGTACAAAAATAACCCAAAATAGTATCTAATGCTATCTATCTAAGGTTATCTATCCACCCCCATGCAAAAAGTGCAGTGGTCTCTGAAATTCATAAAAATTCAAATAAATTAAGTATATAAGTCAGATGTCATTATAACAACTTATTTCACATACTACATAAACATTTTATGTGCATTTCCTTAAGGTCAAATTTACCTTGGATTATCAATATGATCTAATCATTTGATCTTATTCTATAGCAATAAATAATTTACTGGGGATTATATCCTTTACACATATTGCAAGTTATGATGGAAAATTTTGCATGCCAGTTTATAAGTGCATAGAGGAGTACATTATTGTTTGAAAAATACTTCTAGTTTGAAGACAATTAGACTGGTGCATCTCTATGTCAATTCTGGGACTCCAGCTTCTATGGACTAACACATCAGAAAAATATTCTTTAATTAACAGAACACAGCTTTCTCTCTCATTACATTGGTGTTTTCCAAAGACAATGCTAGTCCAGTCAGAGAGTCGTTGAAAAAAGGGTTCCATGTTCAAAAGCCGAAAGAGACTTCAAAGGGAACTTTGCTGGCCACAGTGATGGAGTAATAGGCACTAGATTTACCATTTCACTTGAAACAATTAAAATGCAGACAAAACATACAAAACAGTAGTTTATAAGATGCTGGATTCCAGGAAATGAAGGACGATGATCCTTGAAAGATGGGAAACAAGTAAGGTGAACCCTAAAATTACCTTGGCTTACTCCCTTGAGGGAAACTCCAGGCTGTGCATAGGTAGGGAGAATTCAGACAGGCCAAGCAGACTCCCTGGTTGAAGGGACTAAGCAAAAAAAGTTTAGAGAGACCAAGGTGGCTATAGTTTGCAGAACAAAAGTACTGTAGAAAATTGAGCTGCACAGAAAGATTGTCTAACAATCCACAGAGCATTTCCTTTGAGTATTCAGTTGAGTACTTATCAGCACAAGCATATAAGAAAACTGCCCAAGTCTGGAAAAAGAATTACCCAAAAGGATTAGAGATGACAATGTCCACATGGGGCCAGGAATTGTCCACCAGCCATTCTGGAAAACCCAATTTACAGAGTAAAGACCAGTAAGGTCTTGCCTCGGAAGAGGGGAATAATTAGACTGCCACTGCTCCAGTTCAGCCTAACAAATCATAAAAGTAAGATAAAAAAGGATCAAATTGTTTCCAAATAACACACCCCAGAACACAGCTAAAGAATGTTTACTGAAATACGAATATGTCTGATATCTAACAATATAAAGTTCACAACGACTGGCATCTGATAAAAAGTTACCAAGCATGCAAAACAAACCAGAAAATAGAAGCCATAATGAGTTGACAAATCAATCAAGTGATATGAACCCAAAATTTACACAGATATTGGAACTAGTAGGCAATGACATTAAAATAGTTATTATAACTATTTTAACTATATTCTGTATGTTCAAAAGTTAAGTAGAGACATGTTAGACATAAAAAAAGCAAGACTTTTAGAGCTAAAATCCAGTGTATGAGATAAAAAGTACACTGGATTGGAAGAGTTACAAATTAGACATTGCAGAATAAAAGACCACTAAACTGAAAAATATAAAAATAAAAATTATCCATAATAAAACATAGAAAAGAAAAATTGAAAAAAAATGAAAAGAGGATCAATGATGTGTGAAACATAATAAGAGTTCCAAAGGAAAAGAGGAAGAAAATCAGACAGAAAAATTATTTCAAAGAATAATGGCAAAAGTTTCCAAACTTGTTGAAAACTATAAACTCACAAATCCAAGAAGCTCATGAACCTCAAGTAAGAGATCTGGAAAACAACTATGTCAAGGTACATCATAATCAAATTGCATCAGGATACTGATAAGCAGAAACATCTTAAAAGCAGTCATAGAGAAAAAAAAGACACTACTTATAGAAGACCAAAGCTAAGGATAAAAGCTGATTTCTCATCAAATACAGTACAAGAGAGAAGAAAGTAGAGTGGCATCTTTAAAATACTGAAAGAAAAAAGCTGTCAAACTAGAATTCCACATCCAGCAAAAATACTTTTCAAAAATAATGAGGGAAAAATAGACATTTTCAAACATACAAATCTGAAAGTACTAGTTATCCAAAAATATACACTACAAGAACTGAATAAAGTACTGTAGGCAGAAAAAAAAAGGTAGAAATATGGATCTAAACATAAGAATGAAGAACATCAGAAATGGTAACTATATGGGCAAATATTTAGAATTTTTTTCTATTATTTAAAAATCTTTAAAGAAAATTGTATAAATGAAGGTGATAATAATTTATTTTGGGGTTTATAAAAGATGTAAAAGTAAAATGTATGATGATGACGGTAGTAAGACTGAAGGTAGAGAAATGGAAGTTCACTGTTGAAAGTTCTTATACGGTACTTAAAGTGGTATATTACTTGAAAGTAGCCTTTGATAAGTTAAATATATATACTATATAAACACTATCAGAGTTATAACTAATAAGCCATCAAAGAAAGTCAAATAAATTAATAAAAAATAATATAAAATAAAGCAGAAAAAGAGAAAAAAGTCATAAAAAAGAGATTGGACAAACAGAAAGCAAACAACAAGATGATAAACAAAAAAATTATATCAATAATTACATTAAGTGTAAATGGTCTAAATATACGAATTAAAAGACACAGTACTAGATTAGATTAAAAAGCAAGTCCCAATTGAATGATGCCTACAAGAAATGTACTTTAAATACAAAGACACAATAGGTAAACAGTAAAAGTGTGGAAAATATATATCTAATATGCATCAGAGAAAGCTGGAGTGACTATAAGATAGATTTCAGAGTATGAAATATTACCAAGGAAAAAGGAAGTCATTTCATAATGATAAAAAGGTCAACTCATCAAGAGAATACACTATCATAAACATCTATGTACCCTGTATTACATATTCTAAAGGTATAAAGCAAAAACTAATAAAATTACAAAAGTAAGCAAATCTACAAATATAATCAGTGATTTCGATACCCCTTGTTAAGTAATTAACAGAACAAGTAGACAGAAAATCAATATGATAAGTAAGATTTGAAAAATATTATTTACCACTTTAACCTAACTGATATTTATAGGACACTAAACACAATAACAGCAGACTATACATTATTTCCAAGTACACATAGAACATTTCCCAAGATACATTCTTGGCTATAAATAAGCCTCAATAAATTTTAAAATGATTCAAGTAATACCCAAATATATTTCAGACCACAATAGAGTTAAATTTATAATTAATAACACAAATATGCCTAGAAAAAATCTCCAAATATCTGTATATTCCTAACACACTTCAAAGTAACCCATATTCAAAGAAGAAATCAAAAGGGAAATTTTAACATATTTTGAAATGAATGAAAATCAAAATATAAATATAAAAAATCTATATAATGCCATTAACTTAGTAGTTCTTAGAGGGAAAAAACATTGTATATACTCAGATTTGTTAACTTTGGTAAATCCTGGAGTAAAAAAACTGTCAAACATTTTGTCACAGAATAGTCTGATTTTGATAAAGCTATTAAATCTTGCAGAATAAAACTTGAGACCCAAAAGTACATATCACTCACTTGGCACCCAGTCTAAATTTTCATTCAGCATGTCTTACCTCCCCTGTTAAATTACAATCCCTCCAAATGGAAAGGACATAATATACACTGACATCCTTCAAATTGTAGTGCAATACACAATGTAGATGCCCTCTTACACTTAGGAGTTTTCATTGGTTTTGTACTAAAACTTTATTTTCTCTCTTTTTTGATTGATTTTACCTCCAAGCATTAAGTCTACTTCCATATTTAAACCATAATCTCTTCCAAATCTTCTGCTTTTGCCCTGAACTTTTTCTCAAATACTAGAGCTCTATTTCTAACTGTACACTGGACATCACTATGAGGAAAATGTACTAATAATAAGATAGAAACATATACAAAACCAAATATATTACTCCCAATCAATTTCCTTGTCTTTGTAAAATGAAAATATAAATTAGTGTATATTTCATCAATGACTGAGGCAAGGGTGGTAGAAATGGGAATAGAGAAAAGTAGAAAGATTTAGGGTAGGGAGTGGTATTTAAGACGGAAAAAGTATAGGAAGTGCTAACTGCCCAGACACAGGGAAGGAAGAAGTCAGGACCACTCCCTGATTTCTGGCTTGAACAAAGGATTAATGGTGGTACAGTGCATAGAGCAAAATAACTTCTTAGGCTCAACTGCTTTCATTTGAAATTATTTCATTTGTGATAATTAATAATTATTTATCATCATTATCATCATCATCCCTCTCTAGTAAACTAAGTAATTCAGGTTTCACAAAACCTATCTTTTGTGCCACCTATCCTTTCTGTCCATTCAGTTGCCTGCATTTAAATTGCATTTCCTCATCATCAATTCTTTAAGCCCCATCTCAGAATCCCACAAAGAACTTTTCTATTCCCCTCAGGTTGATGTCTGGCCCCACCCTAGTGCCTACTCAATCCTAATTTCCATGCAAATCCATGAGAACCTGGTTTTGGCACAGGTTTAGTTTATGGGGAAATTGAGAAAGAGACCCTCGTATAGGGAAGCCTCACTAAAATGTGCACAACTCACAATCATATGTGAGTCACAGGAGTCAATTCATCAACATAATGTCTCACTGAAAGAGGTGCATTCTACCTGAACAGCACAAATAAGCTTTGTCAAGTTTTAGAAACACCCTTCTCTGTGCATTAGTCCAACCTCAGGCTGACAAATTTTACCATGTACATCTGCACTCCTGCTGCTCATTATCATTTCACACCCCATACACACACCGTGCAGTGGTACTTAAAGCTCACTCTTCAAAGAGCTAGACCATCTAGACCCAATGTCTCCCTCATAAGCAAGTGCACTTTGAACAAGTATCACTGTAAAAGAAAAAAAAATCTTTTCAAGTCTCAGTTTTCAACATTCACTGGTAAAGTTGGCAACTGGATATTTTAAATTCTGAACAGATTACACAGTTCTCCCATACTGCTTTGTAGTTTTATTTTCATACAGTACCATGACAATCCATCATATTCTGTCCCCTAAGGGCAGAGTAAGAGTCCTTTTTATAAATAGCTGCAGGAGATTCCTGGGGCAGATCACATCCCTCCTGCACAAAACCCATGGTTCTTAAGATCTAAGAGGCTCACTTCTCACTGTGAAAAATCATGCTTCACCTTTGATCCCACAAACAATTAGAAAGATTAGAAAGATTAGAAAGATTAGAAAGAAAAAAATGGCTGATAAGAAATGCTCTTGATTACGGAAGGGGGGAGGTAAGATAAAGAGCAATAACAGCACATACTGGACAGAATAGGACCTACAAACTCATTAAAATAATTTTTTTAAAGGTTAAAATTCATTTGAAAACCTGAAATTAAAAAAAAAAAAAAAGCAAGCCTTAAAGAAGTAAATGATGGCCATAAAGGAGCTAGGGTTAGAGGAAGAAGTGTTCATCGAATGTCATCATAGAGATAGAACTGCTTGTGAAAATACATTAAATTGAATCTGGATTTAATTCATTTTCTTCTTGATTAGGAATCAGTGGGCAAGGGCCTTGATGGACATGAACTATCATACAAAAGGTTTCAGAAGAGGGTTGGTGTTCACCCCAATGACATATGCTGGAACTTAATTTTATAAAAAGTAATCCAGATATTAGCCTACCTGGGGCCCCTCAGAAACAGAGGCTGCCATGTATGTGTGCAAATCACCCCAAAAACCTGGTTATAGGAAATCTTTCAAGTGTTCAGAATACAGATTATAACTAAGCAACAGTACTTTCTACATGAAGTTCCATGATATGCCTGGGTAGCATAACAGTGCTGCAGAGAAGCCAGCCTCTATGTTCCTGCCTTTGGCTCTGAGTCTATATATTGCATCTCTGGCCTAGCTGCAGACATGGGGTAAACATTGTGCCTTTTGAGTCTTCACAGCATCCTATGCAAAGCCAATACACAGACCCTCACTGAGGATGTACAATCAGGGCAAATCACTCCTGCTACAGAAGAATGGAATGCCAAGGAAACTTTTCCCACGCACTAAGAGAAGATGGCTCTGATGGACACCAGTTCTGCGCTTGCTACCACCAGCTGTAGATACCTTATTGAGTCACATTTGCCTCCCCTCTGCTCTTTATAGAAATTGTTCCAGGGAACCTGACTGATATCTGCATACTTTCCCTTGTAGGATTGTTTCAGGAGGTCTACTGGTTGTTCATGCTGCAACATGACTCGTAGCAATTGGCCCAATATTGATTGAAAAAGAAAATCATGGCACAAAGGTAGACTAGAATAAGTATGCAATTGCTCAAAAAAAAAAAAACCTGTGAAGCATAGATAAGTGTTGGTTTTATTAACTTAAAATAAAGCTAAATTAATATCAACTCAAAACAACAGAAAGTATAAAAGATAAAAAATAGAGTGTGCTTTGGTAAAAACCTATCTGTTGCAAATAGAAAAAAACTGCTAAGGAAAATAAACCTTCTAGTTGAAGCCCATTTCATATAAGATAGGCTTGACAAGTAGAATGTTTTTATTGAGGTACATACTTTAGCAATTTTAGCAAATTGATCCACAGATTTAAAGCCCCCCACAAAACTCCAGAGACAGTACCCTCCATATGTCTGTTCAAATGACAATCCCTTCCTTTCTCTTTCTCTCTCATATACACACACACATTCTCTCTCTATATTTTAAATATATAAAATAGGTGCCTTTCAGACTAATAAGGCACTTAGTTTACATTATTTCCATTGTTCCTCAAATGCATATAGTCCGCTGCCTACAAACAGGCTTTGCTCAAAAAATTAATTTGTAAGCAGCTACCTAGAAATCACAATAAGTGTTTGTATGGAAACTATGAACTTCAAGTAATTTGCATCCCCAGGCTATTCATAATGAGTCAACACAGCACACTGTGTCCCATGGTCAGCGCTTTAATAACCATAATACTGAACCTGACTACTAGATTACAACGTGGCCAGGGTTTGAAGCGCAGTTTGTCTTACATTCTGAGGACATGTCCATACCTGTACCCCGACCTGCCAGGGGTGGTTTTTGAGGCTCAGAGGAACAGGCACCAGAGCCAAGGAAAAGCAAATTGGGGGTACACAAGGGGGTGGGTACATGGTGGGGTCTTTTGCTCCTATAGATCCTGTAGATATTTGATTTCAGCTGGTTCTCTGGCTGACTCAGACTCCACCTGCCTTTTATAATTCCAAAGTCCCATGTCCTGGACTACTCACTGACAAGAATTGTACTAGCACAAAACTTTGGTGTTTTTTTTTTTAGAAAATGTAAGGCTAGTATCTTCAGGGCAGTAGTTCTCAATATTTTTGGCACCAGGGACCAGTTTTCTGCAAGACAGTTTTTCCACTTATCGGAGTCAGGGGTGTAGGTGTGGTTTCAGGATGATTCAAGTACATTACATTTATTGTGGACTTTATTTCTGTTATTATTACATTTTAATATATAATGAAATAATTATGCAACTCACCACAATGCAGAATCAGTGGGAGCTCTGAGCCTGTTTTCCTGTAACAAGACAGTCCCATCTGGGGGTGATGGGAGACAGTGACACCCAAAGTGTGTTGCTTATGAACAGTCTACTCCATAATCTCGTTTTGGTGGTTGTCACTGCAGAAAATCCTGCTTCACAAAGATAGAATGTTGAAAACAGAAGCAGGCTTTCAGCGCTTTTGCGAAAATCTCAGTATATTCTGTCTTGACTTTAAACCACATAGTATGGAGATTTGAAGTTGTTCAAATATACTTTTAAGGCTACCTTCATTTGTGATCTTAAGTAGTTGATCCTCTTCTAGCACAGACAAAGTCGATTCACCCGGCTTATCTACAAATGGGTTGTGGATCCATTCCTTCCCAGTTCAGGAGTCTTTTGTGGTTCGGAAGTAAAGCTCAAATTTTGAAAGCTAAAATAAGTGATTATGCACCAGCTGGGAGAAAGAATGCCCTGGCTCAGTCTCTTTCAAAATCTCTGCTAAGCACGTTTGAAACATATCAATAATCCAGTGTTTACTTGTTGCCCCCACTATTCCAGTTTGGCTTTGAATGCAGCCACTTTACCTGCCGACTTGAGCACAGTGCTTGTTCTCCCTAAAGTGACAGATTGAGTTAAGCAGGTTGAATATGTCACACACATAAGCAAGTTTTGCGACCCATTCTGTATCACTGAAATGTAGTGTCAGAGATGACTGCTTTTCTAAAAGAAATCTCAAGAGCGGCTCTCATAACTCAAAAACTCTGGCCAGTGATCTGCCTTTAGAAAGCCATCTCACTTCTGTGTGTAAGAGATGTGTGTGCTCTGTATCCATCTCACAGAGCTGCATGAACAGACATGAGTTAAGGACATGTTCTTTACTGTGGTTGGTAATTTTAATCATATCTTGTAAAACATTAAATTTAGGTGACATTTTTCAGCTAGCCAGCACTTCTCTATGGATGACACAATACATGGATTCACATTCAGAAGCGAAATCTTCCACCCAATTAGTGAGACCAGAAAGCCATCCAGTCATGGCAGCCACTCTGTCCATGCATATACTGATGCAAAATGACCAATTCAGTTTTCTTGATACGTAATCATTCAAAGACTTGAATAGTTCTGCAGCTGTGGTGTTGATTGGCAACAAAAGTACACATGACGTATCCTCCTGCACATCCTCCTGCACAAAAACAAGCATTGTTGCCTTGTTTTCAACATTGGTAGACTCTTCAACCTTGTGTACCATGGCTAGGAATAGAACCCTGGATTTAAAATGTTACAGTAGTGTAGTAGGGCACCTGCGCCTAAAATATGTAAACATAATTCAGCTTATTGTATCACGCATGTGTGGCAGAATGCTACTATTGTTCTCTGACATATATAAAGCCCATATGCTTTCCTAGGGAGCAGAAGAAAGGCAGAAGAAGCATGTTCGCTGCAATAGAAGCACACTCTCCGCAATAAAGTTGGTGCCTGTCATTTCATTCTCATGTCAGACTCTTGTGCATTCTTCCAGCTGGGAGTCTCACCACTGAGACCTTCCCTTCTCAATCAGCTCTGCACTGACACCAGAGAATACTGTTGGTCCCAGGAGGCTGAAGTCAGAGAAACCTATAAGCCTTGCCTATATGTTTGTGAGCATTCTGGGCCAAGACTATTCTTTGACCTCTTTAAGTCCCAAGATCCCTAACTGTTCATTAACAGTCCATTGGCTGGATAATAATTACTTAGTAGTTAATGCATGGAAAAACTTAACATCGAGTCAAAATTAGAGCAGATTATTATTATTATTTTATTATATTATTATTTAAATCTGGGAGTCTCAGTATGGCTTCCATTTCTTCCAGTTGGCAAAATACTACAGATCAGAAGTAAATATCTTTATAATCAGTTTATATTCACTTTTAATTCTATAGAATATTAGGTATTTACATTTTGGAGAAAATTCAGGACACAGTATGACATAAATACCAACAAAGTTAATAAAATATTCTGTATTCAAAGAAATTCTTCCTTTCTCATATTTAGAATTTAACTGTATACCCAACTGATCAAAAACATTTTTCAGAATTAGCTAAAATCTTTTGACACTGCACATATAATTATTTTCAACAATTCAGTCTGGGTCCTTTGTCAAACAGTAAGACTGAGCAGGAAAAAAATCTAGAGTATGTCACCAAATTCAGGCTCATTTGCTACTACATGAATCCAAGTAAGAATTAAAAATCACTCAACTCTTTGCTTTAAACCTGATAAAGGTAGAGTTTTCTTGAGAGATGCAAGCTATGTTTTCTATATGTGGTTTAGTTAATCTATTTAAATAAACAGACAGATTTTTGTTCAAAAATCACTGTTTAGGATCTCTCAATGAATAGGAACTATTTCACCCTGTAACTAAACCGACTCTCTGTGGTTAGGGCTGATGGCCGTGTAGGCCTGCATGCCCACCCTCTGCTTCTCCTTTCTGCCTTCTGCTGCCTGCTTCTGAACCACATCATCACACATCTCTAATTCTTTAAGGGAATATGAAAAAAACATAAAAAAGAAAAATTAAATTCCACCCTGTCAATTTTTGTTTCTAGTTTACAGATTTAATGAAATAGAAATAAAGAAAGAAAAACTGGCAATATGAGGTGTGGGGAATACCTTTAATATATTCACTCCAGCTCCTCTCAACCCTCATGACAGACTTCAGTATATTATAAACATGTCTAAGACACTGGGACATAGGAAACACATTTTCCTGGAATAGCTGGAAAGATGAACTACTTTATCTTTAAACTTAGAAAAGAATGCTAAAAATCTGAGATGAAAAAATAAAAAGCTATATCTGTATATCCAGAGTAATTATGTGAGCCAAACCTATAGTACCCATGTAACAAATAATAAAATTGCATAGACTCCACCCATAGAGTCAAATGTAAAAATTAAGTGAAAATTTAAATATATTAAAATATTTATGCCCATCTCCTAAACACATAAAAACACCAGAAATCAATAATCAGAGTCCCAGAAGATTGTGTGGTGTTTATTTTTCATTTCTCAATGTAGTGGTATACTTTTTTGCTTACTTGGGGGGCTTCTTGGCTGTTAAAATCACAAAATAACTAGGATTACAATGACAAAGAATAAATATAAGTCACCGCTTTGCAGGCACAGATACCTTTATTTTTTTTCAGGTGCCTTTTTGATTAGACATCCAGAAATTCTTGATGGTGGAATACATAAAATGGGAAGGGAGGATAGATGGATATGAGAGGGTAGCAAACAAGCTTTTAAAAAATGATATGTATCAGGTGTTTCATTTAAATTTAAAGTGAAAGAAAACTAAAATATCAAAGGGCAGCCTAATATCCTATACTTTAATAAACTTCAGTTAACTTACAAAAAGTTTGATTTTTTTTGTTTCTCATTTTTGCTAACAATGCTTCATAAGCAGTATAAAACAATCGTTCCTTTAAAAAGACATTTCAGCAGCTATTTTTTAAAAAATCTACTCTATGTTAGCACTTTATAAAAATAATGATGTCACCAAAAATTTCAATTTTGAAAATTATAATCCATGAAGAAATATGAACACTAGGAAGCAGACTCAGGTTTATCAAAGGAAAAAAAGCTGGGAATGTAGGAAGAAAACTGCTTATCCCATGATGGGCGTACCTATTAAAGTCAAGGCTCCTAGTAGGAGTACTGCCCAAGTACCTAAGATTAATTAGATAACACCTGCAGCTGTCTCCAATGAAGGTGAGAAAGAATTGTAAGGACCATAAACACCTGGCAAAGAACACTAACGTCAGACAAAAGGATAAAGGATAGAAGGAAAAGAAGAATGTTTGGTTCTCAAGAAAGCAACCTTGTTTTGCATCTCTCCCCTCTACTACTAAACAGTTTTGGGCACCACATCATCATCATACCAACATAGTAGCCCTATTTTTCATGAACAAGCTTTTTTAAAATTAATGTTTAAATTTTTAAATTTTATTTTATTAGTTTCAAGTATACAGTACATTGATTAGATATTTATATAGTTTATGAATGAATAAGCTTTATAACTTCACCTCCACATACACAGGTAATAAAAATAAGGTCACCTAAATTTAAAAAAAAAAGGGGAGCAAAAATCAATTAAGCATGTGATTCTGAACCTATGCCTATCAAATTCCCTTAATCCACTGAAGAGGCGGCAAATGAGTGAATAAACATCCCCAAGCAGCACCATTTATCTGTTAAGTAGCCACAGTCTCTGGGCATAGCCCAGCTCTGCAGAAATCAGTACTGATGTGGCCTCAGATCCATCTTCCAGTATAGCGATTACCCTCTTAGCTGGGTTTGGTCTATTCCTGAACCAATATGTTTGATGTTTTTGAAAAATTTTAATGGCCCTATTTTTATTTCTAGATTATCCTTCCCCAAATTATTCTGTAATTTATTTTTAATGCCTTCTTGTTCCTTGCAGATTGTATTCTTTACTTTTTATTCTTTCTAGTTGGTTAGTTTGATCTTGTTTCTTGTATCCACTCACTATACCTCACAACAGTGGATTTTCAGATATGTTCATAATGTTTATCTGAGAACTCATAATAATTCAGAATCCATTTTCCCTTTGGAGGTCTTGTGAGTGTGGAGGTATTCTGATGAGGTCCTTATGGGTACACTAATCTGAAGACCAAAGTTTATATTAGTTTCAAACCTTGGGGCTTCTACACAATGAAAACTCTGCTCACCAAACATGAAAGGGCAAGCTAGAAGATCCAATTTCCAATATGGATTCTGAGTTAAGAGTTTTTTCAGAAGTACTTCCCTGCCCAAGTCTAAATTATTTCCAGTGTGCCACTAGGCATGCAGCCTGCAGGCCAAGGTTAAAACTATAGACCCAAGAGCACATGTCTGCTCATTATCCCTTTGCCATTCAGTGCTGTGGCTTTTCTCTTCATTCTTGGCACCTGAAGATATACCTTTCTTGGCTCTGAGCTTAAATATGTATTTAAAAAAATATTTTTAATATTAAAATTTTAACATATTTTTCCAGCACTTCCTTTGACTCAGGAGTGGAGGAGGCTATTCATATCAACTGGTTCTGCCATCTTAAGGAAAAACAAGCTTCTTACCTAACATTAAAACTCTCTTATCATCTTCATACTAAATTTACTGAGCTCATACCTTTTATAAAGATTAGTACTTATTGAACAATAAGCATAAATCATACTTTCTGTCCACCAAGATGTTATAGTCCAGATTGCAAGACAGTTGCACATGGAACAAATAAGTATCAAGTAAATAATGCAATCACCAAGGGTTAAGAAGTTCAGGAAAATTGCTTCTAAACCTACTGCCAAAAGGTCAATATCAAAACTCTTTGGACTTTAATAGTGTTTTAGAAAGTTTTTATCTCAATCATATCAAGATTGAAGTGAAAGAGATTTCGATAGAAGCACAGCAGGTTATTGAAGAGGTTCAGAAATCTTATAAGAAATGGAATAGGCTAGAAGCAATCATTCTGAAAAGAAATGGGTAGAAACTATGAAGGAAGAAATGAGGAGCCATGTGATTATGTAAAAACAAAAAGTGAGCACAACAAAGAAATCTGAAATAATGAGGTCCATTTTAGAGATGTTAAGTTTACAAAAAAAGTTATCAGTCCATGGATGTTTGAAACAAAGCTGGAAACACAGAAGTAGAGAAAGGTGTCTGATTTAGAAATGTATTTCTGTGAGTTATCTTCAGAGAAATATTGGTGAAGGCTGAGTAGGGAAAGGCAGTGTCTCAGAACAGAAGATAATAAAGACAGAGCCTGATTTCAAGTTTCTGTCACATTTAACATAAATAAAACCAATCAGAGATATAACCACACTCTAATATATTTTCCATTTGCTCAATATAAAACTGCACTTAAAGAAGAAGAAATGGCCAATTTACAAATGTAAAAGCACAATGACAGAAATGCTGGTAGCAGGATGTCATTACATACTCAATGTATAAGGAACATGGAATTATCCTAAAGCATATCTGTATTTAAATGAAGATAATATGACTGAAAAGGATTTATTGGAAGTGAGATTAAATCTGCTAACAGAGACTGAAAGAGACAGTCAGTTGCTTCAGAAAAAAAATTATCTAAAAGAAGCATGATTTTATTTCATTTTAATATGAAGTCTAATTAAATATTTCCATTTTCAAAGTCAGGAAAATGATGTCAATTACTGTAAGCCTTTGTGCTTATTTTAAATGATAATTTTGCAGAACATAGATGTGTACATCTTAAGATTTAAAATCTGGGTCTGTCTGTGAATAGCAATCAGAGACAAGCAATAATATAATAGATTTTAGATCCATAATGATGATAACGTATGACAAAGAAATTTAGACAACACACCCATCTGAGCAATTTTAACTGAAATTTGTTTACAACGCTCAGCCCAATTCTCAAACTATATGGTTATTTTCAGAAGCAAGCTTTCTAAATACCATTGCCTAAATATCAAAATAAACTATTACTCTGGCCTGCCCAATTCATATACCACATGTCCCTGGTCACAGTGATTGGTTAAAGAATGAACATGGGACACAAGGTGGTCTAATAGGACTCAATCCTAGGACTTCCACTTGAACTCCTGGTCCCTCTTGGCACTGGGATGACTCATCCAGTAGGGTTAAAGTCTAGAATTCTAGTTGGACATATAGTCTTCCCAAGGCAAGAGCCTACTCTGACAAATGGTGAAACTAACATGGAGAGAAGCAGGGATAGCATTATTTGAACCCCATGGCCCAGCTATGCCTGAATGATTACCCTTGGAATTTTTCACTTACATAAACCAAAAATTCTTCTATTTAGTTTGGGTCCAACTCTCAAGATGAAGAGTCCTAATATAAATATTGATCAATATTTTTAATAGCCTGTTATGAATTTATTTTTAGAGTTGCATTTTTGGTGCTCTACCTACATATAGGAATATTCATTTTCTTGCTATTTTGTAGTTCAGATTAAGTTCTGATAATTCTAAGCTAATTTCAATTTGTAGTCAATGAATTAGGTGTGTATTCCCAGGTAAGAGTCTCCAAGTGCAGGTAGAGAAAGTTTTCAATAACTCAAATCTAAATATTTCACTCTCTAATGGTCTCCCATTTTTCTTAGGATAAAATTCAATCATATTTTCATGACTTCCCTCTTCAGTCCCTTCTCTTATTATTTGTGCCCTCATAAGCTAAGCTTTTAGCCATTCTGAATTTTAGTTCTTCAAATATGCTATACTCTTTTCTGTGGTGGGCAGAATAAAGCTCTCTCCAGTCCTGCAAAGATGTTCACTTCCTATTCTTAATCCCAAGACTCTGCGAATGTGTTAAATTACATAAAAAAGGCTAATAAAGGTTGCAGATGGAATTAAAGTTTCTAATTAGCTGACCTTGAGATGGGGAGATTATCCGAGATTATCAGGTGGGCCCAATGTCATCACAAGAGTCCTTATAAGTGACAGACAGTAGGTCAGAGTTAACAGATGTGCAGATCCCAGTCTACAAGGTTTGAAGATGGAGGAAGGAACCACTACCCAAGGAAAGTAACCAGGCTCTGGAAGATGGGAAAAGCAAGGAGAGGATTCTCCTCTAGAGCCTCCATAAGGTATCAGCCCTGTTGATACCTTGACTCTATCCCAGTGAAGTTCATTTCGGGACAGCTGACTTTCAGAACTGTAAGACAAGTTTTCTTATTTTAAGCAACTAAAGTTGCGGTAATTTATTACAACAACAATAGAAAATATATCTGTCTAGAACATTCTTCCACTCCCCATTTTCTCACCATAAATTCTTACCATCCTTCAGGTTTCAGATTAGATATCACTTACTCTCCAGAGCATTGTCTGAGCCATTCTTCTGTGCTTCAATAACACCCTGCATTCCCAGCCTTGGTTTTTCACAATTCTAACTGCTATTATACAACAGGAATTACCACTATACTTGTCTACATTTCTCAATAAATTGTAACTTCCTTGAGAATTTGTTTATTCTTAAATATGTACTACCTAGCAGAGTGTCTGACACATAATAGTTTTTTAATAATCATTTGAGTGAATGAATGACACAAACAATCAATCAATCAATCAATCAATAAAGAGATGTAATACTTTCTGTGAAACTCAAATAGACTGTCTTTTGACAGGCAGAACTCAATTTACAAAGTGCTTGCATTCAAAAGTGACATCGGTGCTGATCAAGTGCTCACATTAGCCTATCTGTCTTTACAAATTGAAATCCAGATTAAATGCTGTGCATTTGTAATAATATGAGTGGGCTATTATATAAATGTGAGAAAACAGGAAGAAATGTAAAACAGATAGCCAGGGAAGGCTGCCCATGGTGAGGGTCTTCTGGAAACAGGGGACATTAAGTAAAGTTTAGGAGCTGCCCCAAATTGGAAGAGGTAGAAGAAAGCCTCAGAGAAAAAAAAAGGCAGTAAAAAGGAAAGATTCTTTAGGCTGAAGGCTGCCAGACTTAAGAGAAGAAAAGAAATAAAATATTTCTAAATATAGTTTCTCTACTGCACTCTCAATACAGTAACCATTAGCCATATAAGGCAATGTACTTAAAATTTTAATTAACTAAAATTTTTAAATATAGTTTCCAGTTGCACTACCAGAGTTCAAGACTTACAAACAACAGGTGGCTAGTGGCTACTATATTCAATAACACAGATATAAAACATTTCCGCCACCACAGAACATTCTAATGGATAGCACTGTCATAGATTTGGTGTACACTTTTGGGCTCACTTGCCGATCAAATGCAACTGCTAGCAACTAGGTAGGGAAGACTGTAATGCTTTCGATTTAAATAGTTTATTATCATACTAATAATAGGCACAATTAATTTTAAGGGATTAGGGTAATTGGGACTTTATTGATTAGAATATAGCTAGACTCACATTTGTAAGGTGCCAAAATTTAAATGTGTTACACTCTTTAATAGATTTTAGGCAAAGTGATATCATCTCACATTCACCAATTCTGCCATTGCACGTTCCCCAATCACTGGTGAGAGCAATAATGTTGTTAATGTAAAGTCAAGATACTGGTTACCTATGGGGAGAAGAAACCAGTTATGACTGGGGAAGGATAACTGGGGCTTTTCAATATGGATAATGTGCTGTTTCCTGACCTGGATGATGGGTAAGCAGATATAGCATTACAATTATTTAACTGTATATTCATATTTTACTCACTTTATCATATTACACAATAAAAATGCTTTATAGAAACCAAAACTTGAATGAATAACATAAAATAAGTATGTAGGATCTCTTGGTGAGATCTTACACCAAGGCACCTTGAATATTACATACTTTTTTCCAGATTTCCTTAGAAACTTAAAAAATTAAAACTATGCATAAAAGAACAATAATGAGTGATCATCATGAGTGATCATGGATAGCAAATGGTTAAGGAGTGGCTGATGTGCAGGTATTAGTAGGCAAACCAGAGGTACAGAACATGAAACTATGGAAAGCATGAAATATGTCCAATTTTATTATCATTATTGCCAAAATTATACGGTAAAAATAATTCACATTTGAGTGCAGCACATTATCAATTTAAATTAGCCTAAGACAGGCATGGTTAGTATTTGTTCAATAATAAGATGTGTCATGAATCTGAGAATATTTAAATAAGCTTGAAGACAGATAACGAACACAAGAAGTTCCAGATTAAAATATATTTTTCATCTTAAATATATGTCTGAAAAGATGTTATATTCTCCATAATGGGAACATAAAGGAATCATTTAATAGGTTGGTAAACTAGTTTTTCTTTTAATGCAATCATTTTTCCAGGTTTCTGAACTATGATATAAGGCACATACTACATGCTCTTTTTTTTTTAGTCAAAAAAGCACAAGTAATGCAAGCATTAAAATTACTAAGCCATGTAAGTGCAAAATTAAAGAGCTTTAAAATATCTAGTCCAACTTGCTCATTTTACTGCTTTGTTGACTTATCTATCATTTTTGAATTAATTACATTAATTACATTATTGAATTAATCTATACATCTATTTTTAAAACATTTAAAAAATTCAAACACTGATTTTGTCACAACAGCATTCTGTAAGGATAGATTGAGGAGGTTCAACATTACTGCACTTGCAGTGTTTTCAAACTCAAGGTTGTATGTGCAATGAAGTTTTGTCTAAGATAATTAATTAAAAGAATATGAAATATACTTTACTTAGATTTTTAAATTACCATGAAGTCTTAAATTAATTGTTTTAGTGATTAAGGGAAAAGATAAGTCCTTATTTCCATTTAAGCAAATGTTCTTATAAATCAGAAAATAGGAACTCATAAAAAGATCATAAAGAAAATTTAAATTATCTACCTTAAATTGTCATTGTAAATACCTTGGTTACATCCTTCTAGATACTGTCTATGGTTCTATATTTCTGCAGAATGCAATCACACCATATAATTTTGTAATCTGATTTCATAATCTGACCTTTCCCTTACTTAATATAAAAAACAGTTTTAAAATTCAATATATGTATATGTACAGCCTTCTTTAATGGCTTTAGCATCTTATAATATACAGAGTACAACCAATCCGAGGCTGCTAGACATTCAAATGTTTTCAAAATATCATAACCACCACCAGAAAAAAAAAAACAGGTTTAACTATCTGAAGGCTAATTTTTTTTTCAAAAGTAATGCTATTGATTTGTATGAAAAGTCCAGAATAGGCAAATCCATAGAGACAGAAAGGAGATAAGTGGATCCCAAGAGTTGGAGGGAGGCGGGTGGGAAGTGACTCATTAAGAGGCACAGGGTTTCTGCTTGAGGTGATGATAATGTTCTGGAACTAGAAAGTAGTGATGGCTGCACAATACTGTGAACATATTTTAGCCAATAAAAAAAAAAACAATGGTAGAACTTAAGCACAAGCACAAAGTTCTTTTTAAAAACCCACTAAAAGAAAAAATTGTCAAATGCTCTTACCCATATTCCTCTAATTTCATAAATCAAAACCAAAATGAATACTTGAAATATTAATTTTTAACCATTTTGTTGTCTTGAACTATAGGTGTTTTCAGTAAATTTACTGGAGACCAGAAAAATCAAGCATGAACTTAAGCGTAATATTGAACATCTTGAGTTTGAAGTATCTTTCTAGTTGGCTGCTAAAAATTCAAGTGTGATTGCAAAGAGAAATATAGCCTAAATATTTATAACTAGAAGCCAGAAGCCTGCTGATGCTAAAAGTACAATAAAGAAGTTTTGTGAGATATTATATTATCTCATAAATTCTTACTAATATAAAATATCAAAATTATCATGAGCAAGTGGTAGAAAAATTAACTTTAAGAATGCATATTGATTGAGTTTAGAGAAGCATCCTTTAGCCTACTGAGATGATTAATAAATATGTTTATGAATCCTAATTCGTTACTAACCATGGGAAGCCTGGAAGAAACTTTGAGGTAATTTTTTTTAATTAAAAATTTTTTAATTTCAACAAAACATACATAACATAAATTCTACTATCTTAACCATTTCGAAATGTATAGTTTAATGGTATTAAATATATTTACATTGTTGTGCAACCAATCTCTGTGATTTTTTTAACTATCAACTTTCATGGGCATTTTATTTCCCTTTTTATGCTAAGAAAGCATAAAATAAATTCATACATTTTTGTCACTCAAGAAAGAGAGTTCTAACCCTAGGATAAATATAACCAGTAGACAACAGAATGATCTTTTTATTAATCTAATTTAAGTCCTAAATTAAATGGGAGAGTACTCCCCTGCTTCAGTGAAAGTAGCATTGGACACCTACAGGCAAGGCAGACAACAATGTCAAAATCAAGACCCAGTGGCAATTCTAGGATTCCTTGGTCAGAGGCTGTCCATTTCAGTGGCAGCAACTATGGCTGTGACAATAGCAGCTGTCAACCCTGTACATGGGATTAGCTACTTCTAAGACTATGGCTAAAGGACCCACTGGACTGCCCAGAATACTACAGAAGCCACTAGAACCTTGCTAGGAAAAGGCAGGCTTCTGGGGCTTAAGTCTCAGGGAATCTGCTGCTCCTGAGATCACAATAATTTTCCTTGGTGCTCCCTCAGATCTGGTGGCCAAAAGAAGCAAGGATTATGCTCAATTAACTACTTTCCAAAGCACCATATAATAGCCTAAAAATCTACAATAGTTCTCATGCATATAAGTAGCTGGTAAGATACAGTGGATGACCTGCATAATTATCTCTTCTCAATGCTCTCATCTTCACTTACAGAGGACTACTGCATGTTAAACAACAAACCTAAAGTCCAAACATGAGGCTAATCTGAGTGGAGGCACACCCTGGATCTCAACAGACAGACAATATCAGATGTGAGAATATTACAGAAATCTATGAAAGAAGAGAAGTCCCCTCATACAGGAAGCAGAGGGAGCATCAAGGACTCAGAGCAAACATGTGGGGACATCAGGAGAGGAGGGGCATCTTCACAGGGGAATTGTCTTGAGCAGCAAAGGTGTTAGAGATGGGCCAGGCCAGGTACCTGCAAATAGTTCAGGCTGAGGAGGGAGGAGGCCACTTGTACTATTTAAAGTCCAGGCCCAGACAGTAGACTCAAGTATAGGGCATTTCATTTCATTTTTTTTTTTTTTTTTTTAGAGAACCTGGAAACCTAGTGACTCAGGTCAGATAAAGGTCAGAGAGATGAGTAGTGATACTTCTGTCCTTGACAGTTGGCCCCATAAAGCATTTAACTTTATCTAGGAACCAGACAATTATTAATATTATAACAAGATGAATATTTATTATTCTTCTATTTCAAATTTATGAGATGTATGTAAATAAAATGGCTTCAGTCTCATTTCTTCTGCTATTGCTCCATCATTAATTGACTACTTTGATAGGTTACTCACTGGAGATCTCTAGATAAAGTTAAATGCTTCATGGGTGACACCACTGTCCCTGATAGAATTTCCTAGAGGAAGTGAAGCAAGCTCTGAGTTCTCTTCTCCTAAATTAATTAGTTCCCAGCCACCCTTTCTGAGCCATGTGGTCAAAGTATACACAGGCATGGAATATCTGCTTAATTTGAAAGTATATGTATGTACATACTTCTCTTTCTAAACTCAAAGGGACCTGTACTCTAATGTGCAGCCATGTCTGAGACTTGAATGACCATGATATACCCCTGCCACCCACCAGCACTGAGCCGGCTCATCTCTGCCAAGTTCAAGAAAGTCTGCAATTCATGTCGGTTAATGTGCATTTACATCATCTTGCTACTAATCACTTCTGTTAAAACTCTCATTGTTGTTACTATTATATGTTATTTTAGGCAAAATTTGCAAGAAGGAATCTAGCTTTCAAAAGTGGTTTATTAAAATAAAAAGTGGCAACAAAATTTTGAATTATAAATTTTGTTACTATCTTGGTGAACAAAGCCCGTAATGCAAATATACAATGTAAATTAGTATGTACTGGCACAAGAGTATCTAAGAGTGGTAGTTTCATACAATTTGCCAAAACAAATTAAGTACAAATAGGAAGGAAGATGGTCAGGATCCAAAAGTCAGATTTGACTTGTCTTGTGTGTGATGCATTTGCCTGTAGTTCTCAGTAAGCAAACCATCATAAAACTTTCATAAACAGTGGCAAAACGAAAGTTTGCAAAAATTTCAAAGTGGCATCTCTGAGTAATCCAATAGGGATTTTCCAGAACAAGCACATTAATTTCCTCTGTAAACCTAAAGACTGTTTTCATGAAAGAGAGGACCCTCAATTACAGAGGCATCATTCAAAAGTGTCCTTAAAGGAAAAAAGCGTACACAATCACCCTTTGAGACCTTCCTGAAGCCAGCTGCAAGGTTGATGGACCATATTTTGCAGAGAGAGAGAGAAAGCCTAATATTCTCCTGACAGAATTCCTACATCAATTACAGTCTGGTCATCAATCTAATACTAAAATACAACGGCAATAGAAAATTAAAGTCATATAATGGGGAATGGCAATTGCTCTCCACAGTGCCTGATAACCACTGAATGTAGTCTGTGAATCAGTTCTTAGAACAGGTGGGGGTAAGAATGGAGAATTACCCTATAGCTTTATGTGTTTTGACAGGGGTAGAACATTTTGCCTAATGCTTTTGAGGCTTGTTTAGTAAGACAGGATGTAGACTTAGAAAAGTGCTTTTAGGTCGTCCTACTGGAGCCCTGGCCAGGCTTCCATCAAAGGAGCTCAGAGCTACACATGGCTACCACCGCACACCCAGATTTGCTCACAGGCAGCAGTTGACACAGGGCAACTTGGAGTCAAGAGTTCCATGTCAATGCTATTTCTGAGATCCCTGGCACATTAAAAAATGCAGAAATGCCAAGATATAATTTTAAATAGTGTTATTCTAAATGTTTACCATAAGGGCATTTTAAACATCAAAATGTTATAATGTAGATATTTATGTTATTCCAAAGATAACAAAGTAAATTACATATACAAATTTTGGGTACACAGCATGCACTGTGATCCAGAAGTGAGACACAGATTTGACCATTTGATGAACATATGCCTCTGTGTCCTAATGTCTTTTTTGAAGATAATCTTGAAAGTCCAAGTGTAAAGCTTGGGCTCATGGCCCTCTAGCTCCTCCACCATACATGATACTCCAGGTAGACTCAACATCATATACCTCCATATCTTGATTCACTGTCACATAAAATAGTAAGAATGGGGAAATTACCAAATTCTAGCCAAGTTTCCAGCACACTCTGCATGAAGAAAGATAATTGCTTGCTATAATAAAATGTCCTGGTAGTCACAGACAATGCCAGTAAAGACAGTCTATGACTTCTTGTGGACAACTCAATATACTCGTATGTTGAACCACTTGTCACTCTATCAGTGGAAGATAAAAATGAACTCACATAAGTACCGAGACAATTCAATGGGGAAAGGATGGTATATTAGTTTTCTAGAGCTGCCATAAAAAAATATACCATAGACTGGGTAGCTTCAACAAAAGAAATATATTTTCTCATAGTTTGAGTTTTGAAGTCTAAGATGAAGGTGCTCTCAGGAGGGTTGCTTTATTTTGAGTCCTTTCTCTGTGGCTTAGAGATGGCCCTCTTCTCACCCTGTCTTCATGCAGCCTTGCCTCTGTGTGTGCACATTGCTGGTGTCGCTTTCTCTTCTTTTAAAGACACCAATCACATTAAAATGTAAAACTTTTAGGAAGAAATATGAGAAACTCTTTCTGATCTTGAGATAGAACACCAAAAGCATGCTTCATAAAAGAAGAAAATGATTAATTGGACTCTGTAACAGACATTGTCATAGTTCTATATACATTCTACCCCATTTAATTCTTACAACAACATCACCACATAAGTCATGTTCTCCTCACTTTACAGATGAAGAAACAGAGGCTCAGGGGTCAAGTAACTTGAACAAGGTCATATAGTTAAGAGGTGCTAAAGTCTGGGATCTTTTACTAGAATGCTATCAGCTACCTTCCTGTTAGGCATATTACAGAGCAGAAATAAAATTCATACCCTAAAAGTATTTCCTAAACTTGAAGTATTAAAACCAAATTTTGGTTTGGGAATCTCTGATTATCTCCAAGTTGAAATAACCAAGCTTTCAGCTTTCACTTGTGAGATGTTCCTTACTATGGTCCTTGCATAGTCTGCTGGGAGAAATCTCAAGGGCCAGCTGTGTGGATAACTTGGAAATAAAGTTTAAAAAATACGTTGTGAAACCATTTTTATTTTTGCCAATTAAAAAAAAAAGACCTTTCAAAATTTATTTTAAAATTTGTAATTGACATTTAAAAATAATAAATGTATCATATGTCAGTAATATAATCAGTGGGCACCAAAAGTTTGAGAAATACAGGCCTGTATAACAAGAGGTATGGGCCCCAGGAAGTTGAGCACAGATGCAGTCAGAGAGGTTGTAGACAGGAGAGCTGCAGAACCAAATAGCACTGAACAGAGAAAAAGAAGGGACAAGAACAGAAATGCCATGGGTTCTGCACCCTCTGGAGTTTTCTCAAATGAAAGAGAAGCCAGAGTAGTCTTTATGTACCTTAACAACAAATCACTCTGCTGGGCCCAAGGTTAAAATTGAAGTTGATATATTACATCAGATCACTATGAAGAATCATCTACAAAAATTATGATGATGTCATCTGTGAATACTTATTGTTATCAATAGCCTTAAGTTATGGGTTGACATTTGGTTTATTAGGAAGCTCCTTCAGATGTATTAAAAATCTGTTTACTCTTAATATTGATTTTTTGATAAATATATTATCCAGAGAGGTTATATGCAGTGATTTCCCTAGAAAATCTGACATTTATTCAATGATATTTACTTTACTGAATTAAGTAGAAATATATACTCATATATCTTTGCTATATCTGGGAAATTATCTTCTCAGAGTTAAGGTAAGAGACTATCTGTTCTGTAGAAATATTGGGGCATAGTTTAATAACATAAAGCTCAGGAAAGGCTCTCAGTGTGCAAGATCTACTTGTTATGGATTAATAATACTTTACTGATTTCATTTTAAAACACCATAAAGTTAAAGTTAACTCTGAAAACTTATTTTAGTCAATTAACTGAATTTTTTAAAGATGGCACTCCTTTCTAGAAAAAAAGCCATCATTATATTCAATTTCAAGTAGTTTTCTCTTAAAATAATTTACCAGGACTATGACCTTTTCTTAAAATCCTCTAAAGACAAGTGTGGCAGAGGCTGCGAGCTAGTCATTAAATGTTCTTTCCTTCTTCCTCCTGGGCATTCAGCTTAACTTCCCAGCTGCCCTTGCAGGTTGCAGGGACCACATGACTTTGTTCTCTCTATTCCCAGTCTGGTCCATAGAAACCTCCCACATGATCCTCCAGACTTTCTCCTTTGCCATCTAGATAGCCACATGAGAACAACCTTGGAGAATGTATGCTAAAGATGGCTGAGTCCTTTTCAACTTGGATGTCTGTGTGGAAGGAGGTCCTCAACCCCAAATCTCCAAACACTCTAGACTATTATATGAATGACAAACAAATTCCTACAGTGCTAAAGCACTGAAATTTTGGGATTTATTTGTCATAATATCTAGTACTTTATTGTGTTATATAAATTCCTAACAAAATATGAAGAGTTTTATTTTCCTTAGAAAACTCTTTAATTTAAAACAAAGATCTAGATCACAGAATCTATCAATTTGGATATATCCTATTCTCAAAACTCATTCAACAAGTCAATTGACTTTTGTGGAATAATCATTTCATTTGCTTTTATAAAGTCTTACAAAGTAATTGAAAATGTCTCACATGAATATAATTAATTAATAGCTTGGAAACAACCTATTTGTAAATGGCATCTACAAATTATAAAGAAAGCCTAATTATACAAAAAATATGATAAACTAGCTCCTTAAAGATGCTTTTGGTCATAATCTTTTTTGTTTTGTTTTGTTTTGTTTTTGTTTAGTGAATTGTGCTCTGTTTTTACTTTTGTTAACCACTTTTTATTTCCAGTTCATAATGGTTAACAGCGACTCTCATGAATTACCTCAGGGAGTTATCTTTCTTTTTAATGTATTAGAGGAAAGTTCATCAGTTTAGAAAGCACTGGACTTAAGAATTTAAAAATCAATAATTTTCCCCATCAATTAGTAGAAATAGCAAGAAGGGCAAGAAATACAAGTGGCATGCCTCAGGTCCCTGATTCTCCAGGCTGTGATCTGGTACCTGTCTGTTAGGACCTGGGCTGTACAGCAGGAGGTGAGCAGCAGGCCAGCAAGTGAAGCTTCATCGAATTTGCAGCCGCTCTCCAGCATCACCTCCTCAGCTCTACCTTAGATCATCAGGCATTAGACTCTCATAGGAGTACTGGTCCCTGGTGCCAACAAGGTTGGGAACCACTGCTCTAAATGGCTTTGTGGCAATACTATTTTTAAAAGTTTTGCTGAATTTGTCAAGGTGGAGTCTTGGAGATTTCTTTGTTTAACTCACGTGAACTGGATGGTAAAAGTAAACCGAGGAAGAACGAAAGAAAAAGAAACTTGAATAAGAAGACTCCTTGAAATTGAGACTGTTTTAAAATTCCTTTCTTTGTGGGAGAGCTCATGTAAAGAGGTAAATGAAGATACCCTCTCTCTATTCCCTACGGCTTACCTCAGAAAATCTGTGACCAAAGTTTACCCCGCTGGCTGAAAAATACCTCACCCCTGGGATTGATTCCGAACTAAAACATGGGCAGGTTGTGGCCTGTGAAAAGATAGCAGCGGATTTAAATCTGCTCCCCTGGAGCTCAGAAGGTTCTCTGCTCTTTGCTTTTCAGTGGATATGTCATTTAAAAAAATATTGTTCTGATTTACTGGGGAAAGTCACTAACAATAAAGACATTATGAAGTGCAAGAATAAATAAAAACTTTAACAGGGCCAAAGTAGAGGAGGGAGAGAATTGCCGAGGGCATATTTATTAGCTCATTTGCAAAACCTGCCACTTAACTAGAGAAGTGAGGCAATGTCACCTGGGGCAAGAAGCTGCCCATCCAATAAAAGAGCAAAGAATACACGTCTCCATCTGCTGGGGGACTGAAGGAATTACCCAAATTAGAAAGTGTGATTTGGCCTAATGCTTATTAAAAATCTCATTAAAAATAAATTAAATAAGAAAAGAAAACACTACCTCATTTAAAGAAAGTGTGACTAGCCATATCAGTCACAGTTATATGCTTTTGTGATTTTAAAAGTTGAAATGAAGCAAATTACAGTCCATTTCTCTTTTCAGTGTCAGAGTAAATGTAAGAACCAAAAGACATTCTCTCAACAAAAGCATCCCTTCCCTCCACACACTTCTCCCTGACAAAGGGAGACTTGGGGGCAGGTGTGGATGCCTGATACATTAAATGGACAGATGGCCATTTCTGGCTCTTGATTACATCTATAAAACCTTAGTAAGCCTAGTTGAAGTGTTCTCAGTCTGTAGTGGTCTCCAAATATTGGGGACTTTCTAAAGTGAGTTCCAGGCTTCAAAAGCCACCATAATGGGTAGGCAATTAGTAGATAAAATTAATCTTTAGTGAACCTTTGCCATTTTATGAATTTAATTTTCTTCTTTTCAGTGCATTATTCTAATACTTGGTCTTTCTGTCAAGTAAAGCATCGCCTCCTTGTATTTAGGTTGTCTGTGACATTCTTTATCTTTTAAGGTAAAAAAAAAATGTGCCTGTCCACAGCAGGTGCTTCATAAGTATTTACTGAAAAAGGAGAAAAGGCCTTAGCAATAAAAAGAGCTAGAAAGGTCATCTATTTTTGTCTCCTTCCTTAAGCTTAAGTATTAACTGGACGAATCTATAAAGATCACCAGATTTCCCTGCTAACTCTTTCCATGGCTATATTAGCATTAAGTTTGGAAGATGTTTATCTAGCATGCCTTTCAAATACTAGCAAATTCTGTAAGAACTCATATCTTTGGAAATAAATGTGTTATCACACATAATGGGGCTATTAATGGGAGATGTGAGAATGGTAAGTTCACCAATGGGATCTGTTATCAATTCAAATGCAGTTTCCATCAAGCACTATTTCCAGTCTCCCTAAATAATGTTCAGCCATCTTTATATCATTTTGTCACAATACACTTCATAATAAAAGGGGCTGAAATTATTTTATCATGACTATATATATATATATATATATATATATATATATAGTCATGATAAAATATTTATAAATATATATATAAAACAATTCCATAGTTAAAACTCTCAGAAGTAGCATTATTGAATAAATTTATACAGGCTTGCCCATATATAAATAAGTTTAAATAATTCATCTTACCCAATAGTTTGCTGTTCTGAAAGCCTACACCCAATTTCAAATATATGAATATTAATCCTACTTTCAAATATTTCTAGAGCATGAGATTTCATGAACTTGAACCTTCATAGAATTAGAATATTCAGTTATATAGCTTCATATAATGTAATTTATGTGTTCTATTTCATTTAAAATGGGCATTTATTAATATAAAGGAATGGCTTTCAACAATAGGAATGAACTATTCACATTGTCTCTATTTTAAAAGAAAAAGTGAATTATAACACTCAGAGATATATTTTTTTTGCAATATTTCCAAAATCTTTTCCCCTTCTTTCTTTTCCTTCCAAACTCCTCCGAGCCTTTAATTTTAAATCATCAAGGTAGGCATATCACTTAAGAGGTCTAGGTCAGTGGTTTTCAAAGTATCTTCCAGGGACCCCTGAGATCCCCAAGACCCTTTCAGAGAGTTCACAAGATTAAAACTGTTTTCATGATAATAAAATGACATTATTTGACTTTATTATTCCCATTTCACTTTCAGTGTTATTGTGTAAAACAGGCTTTCTAAAAGCCTTTGTTTAACTATAAAACCAATTATTTATAATTTGCGCCATTAACAAATGTCCAGCACCTTTTTATAAGAACAAGACTCAGATTAATTAAAATAAATTAACATTCCTGTCTGAACTGACTTTATCCAGTCCAAGTAACAAATTCACATGTCAATGGTGGGCTTACCCAGTGACTCACCTGCTAAGAAATACAAACTGTATCATTTTGTTTTTCAAATAACAAGCATTGATTGCAGTGTTAGAAAGGTTGCTTGTCATTAGCTCAGTCACTGACCTGCTCACAAATTGCAGCCTGTTACCCTTACGTAAGCCAGGATCATCAGGAGGAACCAAGGCACGTTGTATTTACAGAGTACAATTGAGGAGGTGACACCATTTTCACAAGATGTGTGTTTAACAAGACAAGTATCACAGTCAGCAGAGATGGAAAGAGAAGCAGCATGAAAGGGAATGACTAAAGAGACATTTCATACCTCCTGATTTATATTTGCTTTAAACAGCAATGGGTCAAACCCATTTTCCAAATCTTATGTCAAGGATTTCAATCTTTTGTACATTTTCTATGAATACCAGAATACCAAAAAAAAAAAAAAAAGTCTCTTTCCCTAGAGAGAGCCAGAAAAAAGTTTTTTTTTCATACAAATCAGGATAGGTCATTTAAAAAAACAAATTTACAGTGACATCCTTTTTAAGAGTACCACTATATTCAAATGCTGCCCTGCATGTCTTATTCTGACACTTACTGCGGCATAATCAGCTGTCCACCCACCAGAGAAAGGCAATATGATTTTCCAGCCAACAATTAATTAAATAGCCATATTTATTTCCCTTTCAACCACTTAAGCTTTTAAATATCATGTTAAGATGTAATTTATCACAATCTCCTAGAATAAGATATTAGTTTATGCATTAAAAGGCCAGTTGTTTAAAATAATGATCTGTACAATCGTTTTGTGGAGTTTGCCAAGAAATGCTGTATGACTTTTTCTATATTCAGTCCCACATTACAGACTGGATACAAATAAATGCAAGCATGCATCCAAAAATAAAATTTAATAATTCCTTATACATCTTCTTTCAAAGTTTAGTTAGCCACTAAAATATCTACCAATAGAATAAAGATCTTTATACTTGATATACCCACTGAGGCATAAGACCACAGCATGAAGCATTTGTCCTATTTTAGAAAGTTTTAAAATTATATCCCTGAAGTTAGTCACTCTAAAATTGGTCTATCAACTCTACTAAATTTCTCCAATAAAGTCCATGAAATCATCTCAGTATGCTCAGAAAGGAAAGACATGACTCAACCCAGGTTTTTAAATATAAATATTTTCAATGTGACTTGACAGGATAGCATTTTGCCTAAAATGCATCAGTGGATAACATTCTCATTGGCATGACACTAAGTCAGTGCACCTTACTCGTGTCTTTTGTTTGCCCATATATATAGCAAATTTTGCTTAGTTCTAAAACTGCAGGAAAGCTGAAAAAGTGGTATAATAAACACATTTATACTTCACTTAGATGTAACAATTATTAGCATTTTAGCATATTTGTACATACACACTCTCAACACACACACATACGAACACAAACATTTTTTTTTTTCTGGACAAACATCCAGGCGTGCTTACCCCTAAATAATTTACCAAGAATTTAGCAAGAACAAGGGCATTCCCCTACATATTTATATGCTTTATGATACTTCTTCACCAACCAAATTTCCTTATTACGACTTTTCCTGATACACCCTTACAAGAAATTTTGCATTTTCCTCTATGCATACAGAGTCAAATAATATCTTTTTTCCTCCCTTTGCCAGAAATCAAGTCATATTACTTCCTGGCTTCACATCCTTCCCCAGCTCCATAAGGCCTTTGGTCTTTGAGAGTCTTTCCCCCAGGGTTTTTCTATCTACCTTCCCCTTCCCCAGTCTGCCACGTTTGTAGTTCCCTGGTTCTTGGCAGCTTCCTGAGCAGTTCTGCGAGTGCATATGCTCCCCTACCTTCCTCTCATGGCCTTGAAACGAGATGCTACTTTCTTGCACCTGGCGTGCCCACCTGCTCGGACCTCATCCTCATGCTCTCATGGCCCCTCTCGAGAATTGCTTTTTCCTAGAAGAAGCTTTCTGCTCGTTCTCACCCATCAGTCTTGGTCTGGGCAGTGGCCGGCCCCCACTAGACCAGTGGCTATATCATTTCTATGTCTCCTGGAACACTGGGCTCCATTCACCACTACATCATCAGTGTCCAAAACACACATCTCTAACACCTCACACATTGCTGGTGCTCCAAAACAGAACTTATATTTCTTCCTGGTCTTAAGGTGAAAAGAATAATATAGACTAACTTTTTCTTATTTAAATTTATTCAGCTCTTCAATTTCTTAGAACATGGTAAGTCCCTAGAGCACTTAAAGGGGAGTCTGGGCCTGTGATGATTTGGCCTGACTCAGACAGGAAAACAGGGTGACCCCTCAGGCTACACAGAATTTCCAAGGCCTTCTCCATGTGGGTATCTGTGCAAAGGCAATTTTAATGCTGCCATTAACTTGCCAGTAACCATGCAAGCTGGTACATTAGTGACCTACCTACAGCCCATCTGATCCAAAGATCCTTTCCTCTGTAAAGGAAGGCTGCTGCTGAGCAGACCCAGATCTGAGTGGCAAGTCTTCCTTAGCCTTAGTGTCCTTGATCTTTAAAAAAATGTTTTCAAATTAGGCCATCCCCACCCCTCTGCCCTTTTGCAGTCCAATGAGGAATCTGTGCTTAGAAGGCTGACAGACTGTCCCCAAGGTTCACATCATAATCCGTCGCCCCTTCTCTTGACTCTTATTGTCAACATGGGCTCCTCCATTCCTACACCTGACCAGGACCAGCTAGAGAGTGCCTTACACTGGGGGACAACACATAGAACACACAATTGGTGAGAGATGACCAACTATTCAGTGAGAATTTCTCTGGCTAGCTATAATAACCACTCCATCGTCCCATCGACGTGGACCTCGCCTCTTGCACCTCTCATGCCCTTCTTGACTCAGATTCTGAGAGATTTACAATATCTGTCATAATTGGTCTGCCTGTTTATTCCACAAGTTGGCTTCACATAATTATTATGATGCCATCTTGTACAATTATATGGGGAATTAAGCAAGAAATAAATGTATTTTAAAAGTGCATATTTATACATACAGGCTCATTTGTATATTTTTAAAGCAAATATTTAAAAATAGCTAGTCACTGTTCTTTTTGTAACAGTTTCCAATCAGCTAAGACAGGAATTTAGAAAAAAAATTTAAAAGAATATTTGTTGAACACTGAATATAAACTATTGAAATAAGTGGTTATATATAACATGCTTGATCCCCCTGAAACACTTAACTATTAAAAATCAAGACACTTTTCAAAAAAAAATGACTCCCCTAATCTTGAAAGTCTTTTGCATGTAAAAAGTGAAATAAGCCAGGTACAAAAAGACAAATACAGTATGATTTCACTTATATAAGGTATCTACAGTGGTCAAATTGAGTAACAGAAAGTAGAACGGTGGTTTCCAGAAGCTGGGAAGAATAAAGAATGGGTAGTTAGTGTTTAATGGGTGCAGAGTTTCAGTTTGGGAATACAAAAAAGTTCTGGAGACAGATGCTGCACAACAATGTGAATGTCCTGAATGCCACTGAATTATACACTTAAAAATGGTTAAGATGGCAAATTTTATGTTGTGTTTTTACCTTTGAGTGGAGCACATTGTTTACACCTATGTTAAAGTAAGGGTACCTGGAGCCCTGTGCTGTTTAACTAAGAACTCCCTTGATCTGATGTGTTTTTGTCTTTTATCACCTATAGTTATTTTTCTAACTTTTATAACTTAGAAACTGTTAACAGAATACAATTCCAGTCCAATTTTATTCACTGTCTCATTAGTAACTGTTTAAAAGCTAACTGGAAACAGTCTAAGCCCCACCAAGGTGATTTGAGTAAGATGTAGGGAGGGAGAACAATCATCAATGACTATCTTACATCCAGATGTCAGGCAACACCTCACTGTGGGACACTTGAATGGGATACTTGAGGACAACAAAACTGTTTTTATTTTCTAACTTCAGTGACTGGAAATATTAAGAATCAACTAAAATAAAACCATATTTAATAACCTCCTATACATTTTTAAAGTATTTCTATTATAAAATTATACTTGATCATAAAGGAAATATATAAAATGGAAATGATAAGGCAATTACCCCTAATCCTATCATTCTTACAAAAAAACGTTAGTATATTAATGGACTCCTTTCATCTTACTTTTTAATCCTTTCAAATATTATATGAAGACCTATATCTTCTATTTTTTATTTGGTATCATTTAGAAGAGAAAATAAGAACTTGGCATTAACTGCCCACCTCACAGACAGTCCAGATTAAACTAAGAGTTGAATTCATACCAAATTGCTCTGAAAAGCACTTAATAATAATGATAATAGGACATTTCCTGAACACTGTACTGGGCCAGGTATGAGACTAGGTTTCTAAAGTGAATTATTTTGTTTTACTTAGTCAACAACACTATGAGACAGGTTCTAAACACCTTTCCATAGTTTTCAGGGGAGACTGACCACCTCTGCCCTCCAACAGCACTCACCTCACCTCAGTCTTTGCCCTTGCCCTTCCCTCCACCTTGATAACTCAGTCTCCATAGCCAATTTGTCCCTTTTTGAATTCCAGTTTCTCCTCAGAGAGGTTGTTCCTGTCTACCACTTCCTTTATTTGCTAAGCCCTTATCTTGATTTAAGTTTTCATTGCAGCCCTTAGCTCAACCCACCCCTGTAGTATGCATCTCTCTGCTTATTAGGTGACTGCCTGCCTCCTCCACAGGATAGAACTGGCAGGAGGACAGACTCTACTATTGCAGTTCTTTCACACCACAAAAATATATTACTAACTAATAGTTTACAGATGAGAAGCCTGGGAAACTGAGAGCTTAAGAACTTGCCCAAGGTTAATAGCAAAGAAGTGACAGAGCCAGCATCTGACCCAGGAAAGGGCAGCAGTCCCTACAGTGGCTAGCCTTCATGTTCATTTGGAGAAGATCAAAATAGTTGCCACCTGGGATAAAGGCTAAGCCCTTCACTAGATAATGTGCTCACGTGAGAAGATCACTCCCTGGCTCTCAAAGAGCAACAATGGGACTGTTTCTCTCATCTATAAGCCTGGCACAAGTTTAACTCCTCCTAAAGTTATAAAACAGAGGTTACACCATCTAATCTCCCAAGGTCATCATGAGGATCAAATGATACACAGCAAAGAAGAAAATTTTATCAACTGCTAAGATTTATTTATATGTACAAGATTACTTTGTTTTATAGCAAATAATGATCAGAAGGTACTACACTGCCACCACTTGTGTGCAATTTAGAGTCTTTTGCTTTTCCTTTTTTAAAAAGGCAAAACATACAAGAAGCTAAATTTGATGCTATAGTGTACTGAGTCTGAAAAACTGAATTTTGTATTACTTTTTAATTATTTACTTCCAGAAAGTCATTCATAAGTGATGGAAAACATGGTCTTATAGGATACACTTTTTTTTTGGCAATCCAAGAATAATCTTACCAGATTGAGAATGTACAGCCACCAGGGAGAGGATCCTATTTGGTTCACTCAGTGATGAATCCCAAGCATCTTTCACAGTGCCTAGCACATAGCAGGTGTTTAATAAATATTTGTTGAATGTTGACAGATTCAAAGAATGAATGAGATAATTAGACAACTGCTTCAATATTCTGTGCCAAAATATTACACATGACACACTAAAATTTAAGAAGGAAAAATATCTTTTCAAGCCTTTTTTTTTTGTCTTTTCCTCATCACTCACTAAGGCCTATAAAAGCCCTGAAGTGTAAATAAGTAGGGAAGTCTTCCCTAGCAGGAGGAAAATAAGCCTGGTGAATGCACCCAAAGAGAAAACTTCAATTCCTTTGTCTGTCAATCCATCATCTTCCCAAATGTGAAATTGACTCTACGCTAATAGTCATTTTTTCTATTTTCTGGGTCATCGCACTAAGAGCCAGTATTGCTCCTCCATCCTGGCACTTCCACCTCTCTGCCTTTCATATGGGCTCCCCGATACGTGATCTAATCTTTAGTCATAGCATCTCCCTGAAGATCAGAAAAGAAACACCATTTCCAATTTGCAATATGTAAAATTAAGATGTGGAAGGCTACATGGGCTTCCCCTAGTTACATACTAAAATATCCAGAAAAGCAATAAGCATAATGTTTCATTTTCCCAGCACTAGGACCCAAATTGACTGAATTACATCATTTTTAGAGGCATGATATCTTCAGGGGCCATGTGGAGTAGAAATAAATGTTAATTTTATGAGTATCAAATGGCTATAATTATAAGCTACCATTATATTTTTTTTATATTATGAATGGATTTATTATTTCATTTTTAAAATACATTTCTTAAACATAAGGTATGGAACTTGTTAAGTATCCATTTTATAGACCTGGAACACTAGGTACACATTATATCTTAATAAGACACAAAAACATCAACCATTGTAAAACTATGTAGGTACTTTTATACCATAAAATACTTAAAATACTTTTTAATCAATACTTCTTAATCTATTCTGATAATTACACATGTGTTTCAGTATATAAAGTTAGAACATGCAACAGTGCTAACAAAATGTACCAGGTTATTATTTGGTTACTTAATCAAGGGTTTTTGTTTTCAAAGTAGTAATCTTTATGATGAAGTTTAACAGAGATTAACTGATATGAAATGAACTATGCACTTAGCAATAAAAGAGAAACCATGTGTGGCATAGTTCCACCATCAAGAAAACTGTATGGTTCAGAGCTAGCTGCAAAATAGAATCTACTATAACATAAAAGTTGGCTTCAAATACAAAAATGTAAATGGCTTGGTATTTATTTGCCCTAAATGTGTATTTCCAAAGTCAATGTCACAGCCTCAGAGTAGTTATCAGGTCAACTTGTATAAAACTCCAGACTGTATTTCAATTTTTTAAATGTGGCTAAAAATAACCTCACATGTGAAGATACAGAGAAACAAATCCTTCATACTGAAACATCAATTTCAAAAAAAGACAGAAAAAGTAAAATTTTAATTACAGTAAATTTTAAAATTAAAGTAAAAATTTTATTCTCATCATAGTTTTTAAATTCATCTCAACAAATTATATGCTCATTGGAAACACAGTAGTCCACAAGAATTTTATACTACTACACAGTATAGAAGACCACAACGTTTTTTATAAATAGCAAATTAATGGAAAAGATAGATAAAATCCTAATTATATTTTTAAACTGATTTTAATAGTTTCAAGTTTGGAAAACATACACTCTGAAAGAAGAAAAATGTGGAATAATGTTTGTATGTTAATAATTATAATATAAATACAGAAAATAATAACAATATAAACCAAGAGTACAAAGCCACAACTATATGCTGGTGCCAAAATGATCTAAGACAGGGGTCAGCAAAATTTTCTGTAAAGAACCCGGCCGTAAATATCCAGCCACAGTGTCTGTGGACACCGTGGCATCTGTTGCAACTACACAGCTCTGCTGTGGTAGCTTGAAATCAGACATAGACAACATTTAATGAATGGGAATGGCTGTGTGCCAATAAAACTTTGTTTATGGACAGCGAAATTTGAATTTCATGTGTCACAAAATATTATTATTATTATTTTGATTTTTTCAACCATTTGAAAATATAAATACCATTCTTAGCTTGCAAGCTATAAAAAACTGGCAGCAGGCTAGATTTGGCCTGTAGGACACAGCTTGTCAACCCTTGGTCTAAAGCATCAGAGAACCAGCCTACACATGCGAGACCAAATACAAATATATGTGTAAGAACAAATCCAATAATATTTCATATAAAGATTTAAAAATTTAACTGTCAAAGAGGTATAGTTGTTTCTGATTTTGCCATCTATTTACCCTGAGAAATTCATAAAACTAGTTTCTGTTTTAGTGTAAGAGGTCCAGGTTTGGAATTTGTTTTTGAAAGAAATAAATTATGTTATACATATTAATGGAAAAGGAAAAGGAGTAAGAGGAGAGGAAAAAAGGAGAAGGATAAAGCCTTCGCAATTAAATAGTATTTAAAACTCAAGGCTATACATACATATTGCAAACTCAGTTTTAAAATCCAAACCTTAGGATACCATATGCAGGGTTATAAGGTGATATTTTCTTCTAACAATGAAATTTCTCTGAGAATTAATTTCTCACTATAGGTGGACAGGTCAACTGCATACAAATCCATATTTTTTATAACATATTAGATTGTTTACTAATTATATTTTTGTAAATTTCTTTTTCACATAAATAATTTCCTAGAGAGAATAATTTCTTATAATCCTTTATCTACCACAGTAATTAGCATCATGATTAGTCTACACTAGGGCTGAAAAATTTTTTCATAACTAAAGATTGTTTCATACATCATAGGAAAAAAATTTACCAGTATTTGCAGTTCTATATTAAGGCAAAAAAAAAAAAGAAAATCAGATGGAAAAATTATCAATGGAACAATTACCACATTTTGATTAAAATTTGTTTTATCTGGACTATGTCCATAGGCAAAGAGAGGTAGAGGAATTGAATTGCTAGTCTTTCCCCATCTCCCTTACTTGCTGACATTCAAACCACCTGCGGGGCCCAGCAATGACTTTGCACCTTTTGGGGGAATGGGGTTGAGGGATATCTTTTGACAGAAGTGTTAGAAGGTGTAACATTCAGAGATATTAAGCTACAAAGGCCTAATACTCATCACCAAATATTCTATTAGTCAACAGAATGAGAATAAATTCATACAGAACATTTAAATGTCCTTGCTCCATTGTTCCAAAGGCAGAAGAGCCTTCAAAGGCAGATATTTGCAAAGTTGCTTCCCCTTTGGTTTTCAATTACTCAACTGCTCATTTCAGAAAATAATTGGTCTGTGATCCTTAACACAATTTTTAGAATGACTTATACTAGGATCCCATTCTTTCTGTATTTAAAACTTGGACCACTTGGTCTGAGATGGCATTATGGGACATTAGAAAGAAGAAAAGGACAAGATGATCACAATAACTAATTCTTCCTTTCTTTTATAAAAGGAAGTGGGTTATTATGTGACAAAAACAGAACCAGTGGAGGCTGAAGATACTGCAATATTGGGGCTCCTTTGTAAAAGTCAATTTTTCCAAGTCAGGCTATAATCTAAAGGACTACAATAATGAAATCAACTACCTAATGTGAACAATTATAAATTGTTCACCAAATTAAAAGATTATAGAGGAAGCCTGCATAAACTCTTATGGAGAAATCTACCAGGATTAAATCTGAATGACCTCCTCACTACCACAGCCTCATCCATCCCCAGCTTCTCTAGACATAGCTGGATCCTCAAGAAAGAGCAGATAAGGATGACCAAAAGACCTTCAGGGTAAGAAGCCTGCTTGGAAAAAGACAGCTCTTCATGGAGAGCACTGCTTTGCTGTCCTCTTCCCCTTTCCCCTTTGCAGACAAGAATGAAAGCAGGAACTGGAATTTGAAAAAAACTACTAAAGTATTACTTATTCAAACACAAGTCACATTCAAAAGCATATGCATATACAACGGAAAAGGAGAGACAGAAAAAAAAAGACTGTCAGCTATGGGTAAATAATCAAGAACTAGAAAAGTTTTGAAGTCTAGTAAAGCCACAGTGCTAAGTAGCTCAATATTCCTTTCTTTGAAGTTATAAGGAGCTAAACGTGGGAAGAAAGGGCAAGAACGTGGTAGGCATCATAACTGTTAAATCTTAGTTGAGAATTACGTTAAACTCTACTTCATGCTTACAGCTACCTTTATAAGATTACTCACTAAATGTAATTACTGCCACATTTAGGTACATTAATGAAGAACTTTACAATCATTAAAAAGTACAAAAAAATGTGTTTTACCTGAAATCCAAATCAGAATAACATGTTTTACAGTTTGAATCCTGAATGGAGCATACTCTTCACCCCATTTATAAAATAAATCTGCAAATCTAAAAATTTAAAAGATGTCTAACACCACAGCCTGAAAAGGTATCCATTATAATGATAAAGCTCCAGTGTGATTAGAGTTCATTAGTCGTCATCTTCTCACTTTTCCTTCTGAATAAGTAGAATTCTTACTGGTGTTCAGTGGAACAAATGACTTTCACTCATCAGAAAATCTGCTAAGCACTTATACCATGGAAAAAAATATCCACGTGTGTGCATTACCATTTATCTTCAGAATGTTTTCAAGATCACTGGCATGCTCCCATATCTCCCTGGTGCCAAGTGAGCCCCTGAGGCTGACAAAGTTTAAGTTACCTCACAAGGTCTCCAGTTTGCAACCAAGACTTTATTATTTGGATTCCCCAGCTAGAGTTCCAGTTAGTAGATACATTTGCCAGAAGAGACATTAATCAATTTTCAATATCTGCTGCTTGGAAAAAGTTCAACTGGGAAATGCCCATTAATCTAACTGAGGTGTATCCAAAGAAAAAAGACATAAACTTTAATTAGACTTTAAAGAGATACAGAGGTAAACTCTGTGTATCCAGTCTTCTTAAGTGTAGCATCCTCATTAGTTAATCTTCCTTTGACTGCCACAAACACCAACACCCTCACTCATTCAACCAATACCTAGTGAACATTTACTGTGATTAAGACTCTTGTGAACCTCTGATTTTAAAAAGAAAACTTAAAACTAAATGCAAACCTGATGGCATCCATGGATCAGAAGTTGGTTTGGTCAAGGTGTTCACCTGCTCCCAATTGAAGTCATCGTCATCAGCTTGACTATATCCACACATGCTATATGGTTCATCAAAGAGGCAACCCCCTAAAATGTAACAGAATGAAAAATAATGTCAATAGCACCAGACCTCTGGAATAAGCTATGGTGATTACAAGTAACTGTAAACCTACTTGATGCTAAATAAATTTGATTTGACCTTTGTGAAGAGGAACTGACCTTATTACACCCTTGCTAAGCATTAGTTGAATATTAACCATGCCTTGCCAGTATTGCTATATTATACTGTTCCCTCAAAAGGACAAATGTTTGTAAAATCCAATTGAAAGTAAGACTTAAGCAAATTTATAATCCATATTTTCTAGATTGACAAGAATTTACAATAATTAATATTGTGTTCACAACTTTAATAGAATCAACCAGTTTTCAACGTATTTTTAATAGAAAAGCCATTATAATTTGTTCAGAAAATTAAAAGAGAAATGCCTTCACCACAGTACTGACATAATGGTAGGGGACAAAAGCAGTAGGAAATAGGTTGCAAAATATTTTTCTAGAAATTATTCTAAATCTAACATAGAAATTAGTTTCATTTTAATATTTTGGAGATTTGAGGTCTTAAAGTTAAGAGATTATAAATTTGCTTATTGTCTACAATTTTAAAAGGCAAGAATAAGTTTAAAACTAAATGTGATAATCATCTGTTTAATTTTGGTTCTAGAAATACAGGTACTTAAATAAAGAAACAAAGAATGAAAGAAAATACAGTATATACAAAGTAATTCAGGCGTTTCAGCATTTGGGGCACACTGATGATTCTGAGTTCCACACCATATCCTCTTAAATGTCTCCTATTACTCCGAATTATTACAGTATCAAATATTTTCTACAATATTTCACCTTTCAAGAGTGATTATTATTATTATTTAAATTTATGTTTTTAATTGAAGAAATTATTTAAATTTTTCCCTACCTCCACCCCACTTCCTTCGAGTGATTAAACTGATCATATTATTACAAAAATCCTACTATCCATTATATAATGCTATCAATTATAGTAATTAAAAATATTAATTATAATTACTTGTCAATTATGAGAATTAATGCTTCTGGTCAAAAAACCACAAAAATAAGGACATTATTAAACTATGTCTGCAGTGTATATCCTGGCAGCAGGGAGTTAAGTAAAACAGTAATTGTACAAACTCAGAGATAAAACAGATGTCAGAGGTCACCTAGTCCAATTTTTATCCAAATGCTTGTGTCAATTCTACAACCTAGACAGAAAGACAGACAATTTCTGAATGGGGGAAGCACTTAGAATTTATAAAAAAGCATCTCTACCATGTAGATAATTTCCCATTTATGAAGGCACAAACTCTGCTTCTTGAAATGCCTACTCATTTATCTTAGCTCTATACTGTGAAAAAATAGTGAGAAATCTTAGCTTTTACACAGGAAAGCTGATAATTTGAAAAGAACTGTTATGTTCTAAGTCATCACTTCTCCATGCAAAACATGCTCAGCTTCCCGCAGTTCCTCCTACTAGATGATTTTCAGACTTTCACCATCTTGGCAGGTGCTCTCTGAACACTCTCAGGTTTACCAGCACTTTTCCAAAAGAAGGATTCCCAGTACTGGAGCCAGACAAAGTTAAACTGGCTACTTCCCCTGACCTCGTGCTTTTTCAGTAGTCTGGGCAGAATGTGAGTTCATTCTGAGCTTCTGTGCACCTGAAATCCCACACAAGCCTGAAATTCATACCACTGCCATTGAGCTATTTCTCCTCTCTTGTAATAAGGTAACTTTCTGAATGCAAACACAGTATGTACATTCATCCTAACTAAACCGCATATCTCTCAGTACATCACTCCAGCCTGTTGAGAGCTTTTAGATTCCTGATATTGTCATTCAGGTATTTGTCATCCTACCTAGACTTGAGTTATCTGCTAATTTGATAAGCATGCTCTCAATATCTGCCTTCAAATCACAGATAAAAAATGTTAAACAGGGCAAAGTCAAGGGACCTCAGACCCTTTTAAAAGATCCCTCCCAGCTTTCTGGCTTTGTCTAGTTGTTAGCTCCAGGCATGACAGTGAAATTAGTGGCCCTGCACACTGTCTTCTGTAACACTTCTAGCAGAACTGGTCAATTAAACATTCCACAGGGAACAGAAACACATTATAAAAATACAACATTAACTACATATTTCATCTTGACAACAAGTGGTAATTTATACTTCTCTCTTACTCAGCTTTAACAAGTTCAAATAAACAAAGTGGATTTGTTTAAAGCACATAATACTAACAACTTTCCAATTTGGGGTAGGAAATGTTAGAAGACTATGCAAATATTTATGAGAAATATTTTCCCTTGGTTGCAAACCCTAAATTTGATATAGAAAACAGCTTCAGTGCTGTAGCTATAAGTCCAAACAGTGGGTAGTAGCACTAATAATGTCCAAAAAGAAAAAAAAAATTACCGTGAATTTTGACAAAGAAGGGGTTACCCAACGGAAGCATAGATAGCACTTTGATGAAAGTCCTGCAGTGCAGTCTTAAACAGTTGAGGAATAGCTATAGGCATCCACAAAACAGCTCAAGGCTGGTTACAGATCTGGTTTATAAAACTGTTGGTACTCAAGATATAATCAAATATAAAGGCAAGAGAATGCAGAGCTGATAGCAAACCCCAAAGACTAACACAATGCCGGCGCAAAGATATAAGTTTCCCTTTACATAAAGCTGTTTTTATCACTTGAAAGAAAACATAAAACATATGATATGGTTCTTTCTGGACCCATGTATGATTATCAAATCACTGGAAAATGGGAAAGACTATGTATTTCTTATTGCCATAAGATATATCCCCCTGCAAACCAATTTTCAGATCCACTGGCATTCATTCAACAGATGAGAGACCCTAAAAACAGCAAAGGTGATTTACTGGGTGAAAATGAGATAAGATTAAGGTAAACAACATCAGAATTGAAATAAACAATTTGAGAGTGAACAAATTAAACTTTTGGTTTTAAGGAAGCTTTACATAGTGTTGAAAGTGAACCGGTTCCAGGATCAAACGTGTGGCACACCCCCATTCTTCCATTGCTAGCTTTGTGATTATAGACAGATCATTTGCTCTCTGAACCTTGGTTTCTCCATCTATAAAATAGAGATCACACATATGCCACGTGATATTTCTAATGATCTAGCTACGCAACAAATGTAAAGTTCATCTAACTGTCAGGCATGTTCAACCAGTGTCAGTTACTTTTGGTTCTTAAATCCTCCTTACCATATATACCTCATATAACAATTACTCTCATGAGTTCATTTTACAGCAAATAGTTGGGATATATAATTAGATATTTCAAAGTGTATTTCATAAGAAGGTGAAAAGTTGTACGCAATTCTGCAGGCACACTTCCTGTGTGCCCCTCTACAAAGCATGTGGGAGCAAAGAAAAGTGCTGGTTTGTAAATGTTTTGGGGCCAGCAAAGAATATAATAAGGAAGCAAAGGCCTCTGAAGCTTAGTGAAATGAATAAGCATTTCCAAAAAAAGTCTCCTTAATTTTCAGAATAACACGGACTGTTTGCCATTATGTACAGGAATGTGGTCAGCAACAAACTTGCAAAGGTTTCTCCAGAATTGTCTTACTTGAACCAATGCCCAACAGCTCATAACTGGATTGTAGTCCTCCATCAAATCAAAGTAAATTATTTCTTTCTTGTGGAGAGGATTTGAGACTAAACCAAAAGTCAAATATAAGATGGCGGAAAGGTAAAGCAAAATGAATGGGGCTGTGCTCTGCATCATTTATATTCTCTCTCTCTCTTTCACACACACACACACACACACACACACACACACACACACACAACTCACACATGTACATGCCCACATGCTTACATCATACCTTGAGAAGAAAAGGCTTTTCCTTAGCAAATGTGAAAACAACAAACATTACTACATGTGCTGAATGAAGAATGAATTATTAAGCAAAAGGAAGTGTCAAAGGATGTCAAATGCTCAAGTAATTGACAAGTTATGTCTTTAAAAGAAAGATGATTGTTTGGCCTATTCCATGACATGCATATCACATGAAAATTACATTAACAAAATCAAAGAAAATTAAAAGTTGAATATCAAGGAAATCAGAGCACAGAAAGAAAGAAGATTACACCAGTAATATGGCAAGGACTCTACCATCACTACCAAGTATAAAAAAAGTTGCAATTCACTTACTAAAAGTTAGCCCTGGTAAGAAGCAATCAACATGAGTCAATGAACAGAGCATCCACCAGAAGAGAGCACTGGGTTTTAGGGTCTATTTAGTAACATGTTATGACAGCATGTTATCAAACTTTAATTCAATAAACTTGATTTTGTGGAAACTCAGTGTATTTTAGAATTAAAATTATAATACCCTTTAAATGGCCTTTATTCATATTGTGTCTCTCAATGAAGTCTTAGTGGGCTGCCATGAGTTTATGTATTTACCCCCCAACTAAAAACTGTAACTAGTCTGTGCTATTACTGAAGCATGAAGCCACATTCTTTAGAAATCAGATGAAATGGTGTTAGGCCTGATATTTTTTTTACAAAAACTGAAGTGTTTCAAAAGAATAGGTGTCTAAAAAGCCTATAAGCAAGATGGGAATTCTGCTCAAAATTAATTTTGATTATAATTCTATCTTAGTCATCTTGGTATTCCCTAGAGCTAGTACATGGTGGGCACCTAATAAATTCTATTTAGAAAAATGAGTAATGAATTTCCCAAAATTTTATGCAGAATTTGGCTGCAATACATTTTCCTGGATTTTTTAAAAATATAATATCCACCTAAACAATAAAAAACAATCTCAACATAGCTCCACAAAATACCTAGCCCTGTCCTGGTATATTCCAAGATGAATTGCTATGTGACTAAATCAATGAACATGTTCATATTTTATCATGGTGAAAACTATAAGCCAGTTAAATGTTAATGAAGTCTCCACCAATTATGGTTTTCATTTAGAAAAGTTGAACTCCTTTTTTTTTTTTTCTGGCAATAATTAGATAGCAAGGCTAGCTGTCTATAAAGGTCATTCTTAATTTATTTGCATATTGGAGGGAATTTATCTTTCTTCTTGCTTTAGAGTAGCAGAAAATTATTTTGAGAGACCTAATAGTATGACATCATTAACATAGAAGCTATAAAAGAGAGGATGGTCCACTTTTCCTCCAAAGGAAACCTTATAAGATCTTTTACATGACCTTCTATATTCTATCAAAGCTCCAGGCCTGGAGAGAAGACAAAAGTAATTAAATTCACAAGGATTAGAGGCCACCAATAGGGCAGTATTTAAAATTTTTTTATTGTGACCCATAGTCTTGTATATGTACATTTTACAAACCAAATTTATCACTACTGGCATACACTGACATTTTTTATTTCTGTTCTGTTCTATTTTGGCAAATATAGATTCACTAAACTGACTTTATGATCCTTCAAAGGATCTTTAAGATTTGGAAATGAGAATCATTACCTGGGACTGTTCATTTAGCTTGAAGTTATTAATCACCACTACTAAGGCAATCAAAGTGCAATCTGTGATGTGCAAAATTCTCTGGTATTAACAACTACCATTTTGTGAACATCTGCCACATGCTGCCAGATTCTGCTTAAGGCAATATTTAGTCATTTTTTTCACTTACACCTCACAACCAGTATAAGACTATTGTCTCAATATGCATGATTTGAAGAACATGTTACATAATAAAAACCACGCAAATGTTTACATGTATTATTGAATCTTAAAAATCCTAAATGTAAGCATCAGTATCCTTTGTGCCAGTTATCAATGTATTACCTCTTGGCTCTAAATTCACGTCATTGTTTGCTTTGTAAAAGTATATCCAGACCCTCTAAGTTTCATGTCCCAGTTGGCAAGATATTAAGCTTTGACTATAAAGGGTTCTAGAGAGGCACTGCAGTAGAGATGGGTGGGCTTGCAGGCCTCCCTTGAAGGCTCCTCAGCACATGAAGCTTCTCCAGCACAACGCAGGGCCTTCCCAGTGCCCAGCTCCTCCGTTGCATGGTGACCAAACAGGGCCCAGCAGGGAGCAGCTTGCCCCACCAGCCACATGGTGGTTTTATAGCTGAGCTTTCCCAAAGGGACACCTCCCATGAACAGCTTTCCCTGCCACCCTAGAGGACACATTTCTTCCAAGTTGTATCAGCATGGCCCCATAGTGACTTCTGTGCCATCCACTGAGCCATAGTCAAGCCCTGGAACTCAGCTCTAGAAGGATCTCCTTGGAGCTCTATTTCTGCCCTGGAACAGTGGCTGTTCCTCACTTCTGCTATTCCTCTATTCTTTAGAGGTCTCTTTACTTAATACTAGCCAACCATTTGTATTTCAATCCACTGTTATAGTTGATTATTCCATATAATAAATAAACACTCCTTGTTCAAATTACTTTGTAGTTTCTGTCTCCTGATTGGACCTTAATTGATAGATCCCTATTTTCACAAATGGCTGTGTGGAGAGGTCAAAAACCTCACCCAAAGTCACACAAAATTCAATGTAGGGCCAGCATTTCAACCAAGGTCTGAGTCCAAAGTTTATACTCTTTCTAGTCTACATACTATCACCCTTAACCCACCTCCATTAAGTTAGCAAATAACACCATATACTGTTTGTATACTGATTGCTACATGAATTGCATTGCAAATAAGCTTCTAATAGTACTGTTTACAAAAAGTCAGTGGAGGACAATCAAACACTAATTTCGTAAACTTCATTTGGAGTTGTTCTGCCTTTAACAGGTAAAACTGACTTGTAGTCTCTAGCAATGGTTTTTCTTATTATAATTACAGTCCATTAAAAGTTATTTTCTAAAAAAGATAGTAATATGCCTTGAGGAGATTTCTGGAACATTGTTCTCATTTGTTCTAAATACAGAATGACCCCATTTAAAGTAGCCTTTATCAAATGTATGAAGTATTAAATGGGTCTCTCTACAGGGAAGACAGATCAAAACTAGAGCTAAAGTTCCCCCCAAAAGAACTGATGTTATATGTTCTGCTTTCCTAAAATACATGTAATTGCAGGTGGTCCTAACTATTTATTTCAAGTTTAAGACAGTGAGATAAAAGCCTATAAACTACACATTTCAAAGTAAAAAGAGAAAGTGAACTATAATATACATAATTGTTTTAAGAATTTAAAAAGAAAACCCTAAACCAACATAGGGAGCCACTGCTTTCTTCTTGTAAATCAATCCCAGTGGCATCTACTTTTAATTGCCTGCCAAACAATGAAAATATGTAATGCCTCTCAAACCTTCAGTGCCCCAGTGATGGTTAGTGAATCAGACACTAAGCATTATAGAAATGTTCTTCTACATAATTTAATCTAGCAAGCAGTTTTTACACATTGCACAGGCATTTAAATGGCTAATGTTACGCACTATTATAAAAGTGCTATTTGCTGATGGATATATTTTATGTAATTCAAAGGAAATGAGCTGTCTTGTTCTTAAAGTTTCTGTGGTTTATATTTACTGGATACTTCATTTTATATCCATCTATTGATTATCAATTTTAAGAAAGACTTGATTGCAACAACCATATATTTTTTTTTTTACTGACTTAAAATCTGTTTCTTTTTTAAGTGGTAATGTTATTTCTATTCCTAAATACCGTACAGATACAGTCAAATCATTAGGACCCTAACTGTCTCAGTTTTCAATATATAAATTAGTACCTCATAGAGTTGCTATAGGATTTAATTAAACCACTCATATATATTCCCTATAAATTCAAATCTATCTGAATATAACATCGGTGCTCTCATCCACAACAGCAATTTTAAAAACTATAGTGTGAAAACAGTTACCTCTATCATAGCAACAGGAGTAAAAAGGGAAAACAAATTGACAGAATATGTGCATACATGTTTAGGAGAAGACAATCAAATCTAGGTCAGTCAGTATTTATCACCTGATCCCAGAATGGCCTGTATTCTGAGTCCTATAGTAGAGGAGTGGTTCTCAAAGTGGGTCCCTCAATGAGCAGCAGCATCTGGGAACTTGTTAGAAATGCAAATTATCAGGCCCCAACCCTGATTTACTGAATCAGAAATTCTGGGGTGAGATTCACCAATCTGTGTTTTAAAAGCCAGACCTCCAGGTGATTCTGATGCATACATTAGTATAATGTATGATAATTACTGTTCTAGACTGACCCATTTAACTGGAATCTTTTGGGACCATCTCCAGGAATCTGTGGTTTTAAAAAAGTTCCCAGAATAATCTAATTGACCTATTTTAGAAAAGAGCTCTAGATCAGTAGTTTCAACATTTTTAAGATAGTCTCTTATCAGGACCTTAAAAATGCAAAAACCTTTTATGTTTACTTATTTATAAATTACATAATGTAGTATTCTACATATGCAAATTATTAGAGACACATATAACTGAACTTTCAAAGTATAAACTAGAAAATAAATATGAATTGGTGTTCAGATATTTTTTCCATACATCAACAGATTGTATTATATTCCTCAGAGGGTGTGGAGAAAGCCTTTGGAGATCACTGCTCTAAATAACTCTTTTTTAGTCATAAATATCTCTCAGGTGAATAAGGACAACAGAATAGCACTGCTTGATCAAAATGTTCCATGTTCTAATTTCAAGCTCAGAAACCCCTGTTCTGTAATTTTTCTCTAAGTGGAAATACTCAAGAAGAAGAGATACCCAGAAAGAAAATAATCCTGGTTATTGGTCAGAGATACCCAGAACATTAAAAAAAAAGAAAGAAAGAAAGAAATAGAATTTCATTTTATGCCTAGTAGCACTCCTGCCAGCTTAGTATGATTTACAAAAATCAGTCTCTTGATAATTAGCATAAAATCATTATCTGGGACAGCTGATAAACTCCTTAACTCACCAATATACAGTACAACCAGCCATACTATTCAGCTTATAATAACCAGCCAACAATTTATTTTCACTGGATGGTGACTAACCTAAACTCAACTAAATGTATGTCCCTCAATGAACATTTTTTCTACATATCACATTCACTGAGTAGAATCAAATTATAAGGAAAAGTATATGTAATTTCCTATATCTTTTTGGTAAAACATTTATTTCAATTTTCTATCATTAGGAGTACTTATTCTAAAATAAAAACTGGAAACTTGAAGGCTGAGTCTACTTAACTGGAATCTGAGAGTTGGGATACATTAAGTTCTAAATCTGTCAGCTAACTGTTCTATCTTTGGACAAGTCACACACTGTGTGTTTTGCTCACTGTGTAAAGAGGGGGACATGCAGCACTCACACGTGCAATGAATGTACATGATTTCAACAATGAAAAGTGTATGGGGGGGGTGATAGAAAAGTCCTTCATTCAGTCCAGGAGCCTAATAATCATCTGCCCAATGACCTGGAACTGAGAAATGGGAGAGATGAGCTGGTGCCTCTCACTCCCACCCAATCACTGTTGCTTCTTCCTTCATTCCTCTCTTAGTTTGCACATCTCATTGAGTTCAACATATTTCTCATGTTTAATCTGGATTTTTTTTGGAAACAGTTTACTGGTCTTCAATCAAAATGTTTCCTAAAGAATTTTCAGGGTCATTTCTAACAATAAGTAAATCCTGAGGACTTATGTCCTATAGAAGCTGAACTTTGTGGTGAATGTGAAAGTGTACTCACTGTTTCAAGATGATGGACTTCAAAGAAGTAGTGCATACTATCTGAAACAGGAAATTAAAGTGTCAGGAATCTCTTTATTGATATTACCTGTGTTGGCTGATGGCATCATAAACTAACGGATCAAGCCAAAAACCTGTGAGTCGGCCACCTCTCCACTCAACATGTTATCCCCCAAACAACTTCCTAAATGTTTCTCTTATCAGCTTCCTCCTCTCACCATACCACAGTCTTAGTTTCATCTCATGTCCCCACTGAACTTGACTCACCCCCCTCACATCTACATTGTGCCCTCTCCAGTATATTCCACACACAAAGAAAAAATTGACCTTTTATAAAACAGAAAGCTAAAAAGATTCTCTCTCTACTTAAGAAATTCATCAGCTCCCCATTGCTCATGAGATAATGTTCAAACATTATCATGTGATAAATGAAGTTTTCCTGATTTGATCCATACACCTTTAATTCCCTGCCATCACTTCCCTTTCACAGTATACTCTGGTAATTCCTAACTATCTGTAGAGTCACCCCAATGACCATGCTACCTACATGTCATACATTTGCCCATGCCATCCCTGGCTGGCAGACTCCTGTTTACTGTTCAAATTCCAGCTCACATGCCCCTCTCCTGGGTACCTGCTGCTGATTTCTTTTCACAGATAAAGTCAAGCACTCCTTCCTGTGTACCATAACTGCAAAATATAGGGCCTCCTGATGCCCTTACACCCCACATGGTAACATGAGTGTGGGCATGTTCATCTTGACTGCATAGTGACCTCCTGGGGCCTGGACAATGTTCTCTTCAACTGTGTGTATCCAGTCCTAGAAAGGTGCTGCCACTCATTAAATACTTACTTTAAAATGTGGTATAACAAAGGTAAGAACAAAAATCATTTACTACTCTATTAGAAAGGAATACTGAAGAAAAATACTTTAGACTCTATTCACAAAATATTATGGCTACACCCAAGGAAGAAGAAATCCTGATTCTAGAATTCTTGCCTTTTTGATCTGACTTCTGGCATCTCCTTCCCTCCCTCCCTCCCAACATTTCCTCCATGTTGGGCACTGGGGAGGAAAGAAGAAGATACGCAGAGGATTAAAAAAGAAACCCTTGTCCTCCAGGAAGACAACTTGGGGGTCAGGAAGAAGTTAAAAAATATATATAAAAAATGCTGTGGGAGCCAAGGGAAAACAAACAAAAAAACAACTCATCTCTAAGATGTTCCTAAATGCTAAAGAGAGAGAGAGAGAGAGAGAGAGAGAGAGAGAGAGAGAGAGAGAGAGAGAATCAGCAACTAGATGAGAGAGTCTAAGATATCCATGGCCTGTTATTCTAAGAATCTGCATAATAAGGCTGTTATTTGGCAGACTTCAGCCTAAGTCAACAAAAAGCACACAGATTGTCTGTGTATCATACTGGAACTTTGCTTTAATGTATCAGTTGGTTGTGTTTGATTTTTTGTAAAATAAAATAAGTAAAAGAATGTTAATGATTATACATCTTTCCAATTTATGAAAAATAAAAATAGTGAATACTTATTTAACATCAAACTTCAATTCTCAGGTCATAAAATACACTTTGAGTAAAAATAATTAATTCTATAATTTTTAAATTAGGAATCTGGATTCCATGCAAAATTCTCCAAGCTAAGAGCAATACTTATATAGCACAAAAATTCTTTCTTTCCAGTTATTTTACATGACAAATTAGTGTTAAAATATAGGGAACTAAGAACATTAAACCTTCTCAAGGTCAATACAGCTGGAGTGTCTTTCTTTTTTTAATTGAGTGTTTACTCAATATTCTATTTACTTCTTTAGCAGATACTGTTTTGCCACTGACTAGAAAGAACAGGTAGTCTGAAGGAACATCCTTGGACTAGTAAGCAGAAGGTCTGGATCCCAGTCCTTCCTCTCCCCATCTACCTACCTACCTGCCTGCCTGCCTGCCTATCCACTTACCTAACTATCTGTCAGGTAAATAGGTTAATGTTGGCACCCTTTCCTTTCTGGTCTTCAGCATCCTGATTTATATAAAATAGCTTGAATAAATTAGATCATTGGTTTTTCAAACTCAGATCTTCAGAGTAAGGTTTTCAAACTCAGAATCCTCAGATCCCCTCAGATTATGAAGGTAGGCCCATTGCAGGCCTTCCTAAAACCCTGCTTCAATCTGATATATTCAACTTTCAATTGCTTTAAATGATGGGGTTCCACAGGCAACAAGACTTGTACCACAAAAAAAAAAGTTAATACTTTACTATATTTGAAACCTTAGCACTTCATTTTAAGATTATACATTCTATTATTTTTCTCTCTCTTCTCTAAACATGATACTTCTTTATCAGAAACATAATGCAGGTTAAAATGTGTTGCTGTGTATCAGGTAGGTGGCTGAGGGGAAACTGATTATAATATAAAACCTAAATAAAATAATGTTAAATAAAACAAGCAAAAAGGATGGTCAAGATCAGTGTTAAAGAGAGAAGAAAAGGTTTAGGAAGAGGTAGAGAGGAGGTAGAAGAGACCCTAGAAATATGAACATCAATGCGAGGGCTGGCCAGGTTCCTGGCCTAGGTAAAACAGAAAATGCAAAATCACAAAACCAGAAACCCACTATTGTCAATCTTATGTAAGATGGAGCTTCTTTGGGGTGATGGGTCCTATCTAAGTCAATCCAAAGTCATTACATCATATTTGCTGGAAAGGATCATTTGACAACATCTAATGTAATTTCAGTAAGATTCTTCTCAACCCACCTTCCTCCTCAGCATATGTTTGCTAATGTCTAAAATTATATTAATTAGTTTACATTTTTTTCAGTTTACAAGAAAGACTAAATCAAAATCTAAAACCTGAAAACCACTTAGACTGTAGTGTGCAGGCCCATGCAAACAATCCACAAGTGCAAACAACTAGATATGAGATATTTCTTATTTTGATGAAAATGACTTAAAGTCAGTAGACATAGGAAAAGGTGATAGGTAACAGTTTCAAAAGAAGAAAATATAAAATTTGATGATTTCATAATAGGCCTGGGATAAGCCCTATTTGCTTCAAAAACATTCGTTGAGATATTTTAAATTTAAAGCCAGGAGAGTAGAGAGCTTTGCTTTTCATGAAGTTCCTCCCTCCCCACTTCCCCTACCATCATTTTGCTGAATTGTTATAAGAAGCTGTGGTTAATACTGGGCTTAGTTAATCAAAGTGTCATCATATAGTTGGTTTTAATCATCTGAGTGTGTAATTCTATGCTCAATCATATGTAGCCTGGATCTCTCTTTCTTATAGGATGCTCTTTCAGTAAGCTTATTGTTAGCCCTTGGCCATATTGGATACTTACTTTTAACAATATCTAACTTAGCACAGGGTACTTGTTAACTAAGAATAAACCAATGTGGATCAATATAATATTGACTGGACTTAAGAAATACTAACCTTTTATGGGACCAGAAATTTGTCTAGAGGAAACTTCACAGAACAGTTTAATTTCTGTAATGTAAGCCAATAATCAAATAGAATTCTAGGAGCCAAACCCAACTGCTAAGGACAAGCAGATAACTCTGTCTCAGCCATTTCTGGAAAATACATCTCTGATTAGATCTCTCCTATAGAATTCCTATATCATATTTGTGGTACTGATTTTGCCGGTATAAATGATATGCCTACTTTTCCATGGGTTTTGGAAAATAAGAAGGGGCAGGCACCGGTTTTCAGCAGTACACTTGACTGACATGAAAGTTCTTGAGTTGGAGTAAAAACCAAGTTGCATCAATATCGATTTTTTTCTCCATAAATTTCAGAAACTGTCTATCATAGAAACGCAGACATGACCTTAGCCACAGGAAAGCAGAATGTGGCACCACTACTAATAATTCTCAATAAAGACCTTCATTATACTGAACTTTTATATATTGCTAACTTCAAAATTAAAAAATGAAACCCAAGGGGAACCAGAAGATTTAATTAGGTCAGGGGAAAAACCTGCTACAAAGAAAACCTGTTATAGATAAATTGTTAAATCTCTAGATCCACCGAACACTGCACTATCTCCTTTAAACATTTTATATATTAACACAAACATTAATCGTAATTTACAAACTGGGTGCAAGCCTTCACTTTCCTAATGCATTTGCAGTAGAGCTCCTGAAAACGCCAACTTTCCCTACACCACAAAACATTTCTTTAAAGGTTACTGTTCTCCTGTCCTAGCACTGTTCTCATTCTGTTTTACATACTTTCTTATAGATCCTTTTGAGACTGAACAGAGCTATCCATGATCTGTCTGCACAAGACAAATGAATAACATACAATTTTTTCAATTCCTTAGGTTTACAAAGCTCTTAAGGGTTTTATTTGAAGGGAAGTTCACTGACCATCTGCATCAGAAAAACAAATCCTGACCCCCCCTCCCATAGGCCAAAAATTGGGATGGAAGTGGAGTTGGACCTCTGAATTTTAGGTCAGTTCCCAAGAATTCTGCTGCTGGGTGAGGGGCAGATAAGAGCCTCTGTTATGGCTATTTTTCTATCCTCTCACGGCATCAACTAGTTCTGAAATAGGTGCTCCTCTGGTACCCATCTCTCTCTCTCCTGAGGAGTCCAAGCTAATCAAGGTTATTCCCACATGACCAGAGGGCCCCTCCGCCTGTATCCCCACCTGCTCTCCACACTGGTTTGGTACTTCACACAAACCACTCTAGGCTCCCATATAAAACAGGCTCTTGGACTCCTCCCCACATTTACTGGATGCACTTCGCAGCCACCATCCCAGCAAACTCACTCACTCATCTCTTAAGAAGAGCCATTGCCACACAAGGTACTAGCTCTCCTCCTTATTTCTGAGTTATTAGCTCTTTATTTAATGCCCATAATTCTCACATGTATGAGACTGTCCTTCTTCTCTCACTGGACAGTGTATGTTCATGCACTGGTCTTCCTGACTACATAGTAAGAATCCAGATCTTACTGAAGAAGCAGCATCTGGTGCCTTGCTGCCCAGGGTGGACACATCTTAACTGTTTGTAATAAGACTGAAGAACATCCAATTTACATTTCTACACAGGAACAGAGATCACCCAAAGTATTTTTCAAGTAAGGAAACTAAGACTAGGACGTTTGCCCGATTTATCAAAGACAAGCCATCCAGCATGCAATAATAGACCCATACAAGGGCACTGTATAGCATGGTCACAGATGCTAAAACACAGGATTTTAATCTAGTTAGTAGTACAGGACATGTATATGACCACCTATAATTCAGCATTGTGATGACAAAGTGATATAGTACCAGAGAGATTAGGAAGAACAAGGGAGACTCCAGAGGGGAGAAAGCATTTAAAGTGTGGATGCGGGGACAGGTCAAGTCTTAAGGGATAAATAGAGAGCTTCCAGAGAGCATAAACACAGAGAAGAAAGTGCATGCTGTGAGAAGGCTACTATGCGTGCATGGAATCAAAATTCACTGCAGTAGAAATAATACAAAGGGAGACTGAAGACCAGGCCACAAAAGCAGATGGGAACAGTATAATGTCAGGCTGGGGTCAACCCTGGGCAGGAATGAAATGACCATACCACCACATCCATGATTCCATATGTCTATCCACAACAGCCTGATGACAAAGGAGGGCAAAATTTTTATCCCATCTTACAGATAAGGGAAAAAGTCAGGAAATTGCACTGACTAGCCTACAGTACAGATGTAGATGAAGGTAGAGGTAGAATTTGACCCTTGGTTTTCTAACCCTTAAGAGGTACATTTTCCTTATAGTATAATTGTAATACATAATTAAAGATGGCTATTCTGTGGATGCTCCTCTACAACTTAAGTAAATTATATCTTTACTAAAACGGACATGTTAGATGTCATCCTTAAATTTTATCCCCAAACAGCATTGACATCTTAACACCACTGTGTAGAAGAGCACAAATATTAAATAAAGAATTGATGACAACAGAAATAAGCTAATTTTAAAAAGGTATGTAGAAGTGAGATTCATTTTCTCAAATAGATACCAGAGAAAATTCACTCCTAGAATTAACCACCACGAATTCTGCCAAACAAATCAATCCTTTACAAACTGAAGCATGTTAAGCATGAGCGCTTAGAGATGTAATACTGCAACAAGCATGTTTACAGGAAAATACAAGGAAGCATGGAATTAACTGCTTGTTTGCTTTCCATTTGCATCAGAAACCTGACCTTACACTGAAAGCATGCACAATGAATCATCAAAAAAAATAAAAAATAAAAAAGCTCAGACACTATGGCAGGGTTCTGAGAGATCAAATCTCCTTTCAAAATTGAAAAGAAATGATAATGTGCTCCAGCTCAGAACTGCTATACTAGAAAGGAAATTAATATCCAAGCTGGAACAACATCTACTGTTCCACCCAGTAAGATGAAAACAATGGTGTTTGGCCAAAGAGTACAAGGAAATATAGGGTCTGATAGGAACAGAGGAAATGAAGACGGATCTTACAAAGAATCCAAAATGAACAAAGTCATTCGTGCGAGTGAAACTCAAGAGGGAAAGCAAGGTTTACATTGTAAAGGATAAGACCATGGCAATCTCGCAGCTTAAAACTCTGTATTCTTTAAACTCTTACCTCAGCCTCCCACATAGAGGATGGCAGATAATTGGAAAGGAACCAGTGCAAAATAAAAAAATGTGTACAAGAGCACAAATATAATTAATTGTAACCTATCTTTTTTTTAAAGGCAGGATTGCTATACAAAAGGTTTGGTCACATTCTGCACCAACAATATTTAGAAAAAGAGACAAGGAAATAGTGGCTGATTGTTTTCATTTTATTTTGAGTCAGTTTAAAAGCTATATGACATACAACTGCACAGAATAAAATTCTTGTACTGTCTTCAAATCCTATATTTGCTTTGGACCCAAATTCAATTAGATCAGCTACTAAGCATTTCAATTACTCCTCCAAATGAATCATACATGTTCTCAGCTGTAGCAGGAAGGCTATCCTTACCATACCCTAAAAAAGGATGTGCTGCTGTTTTCTTATTCTTCCCGCTTCTGGTCCTCCTTCTCTCTATGAAAAAAAAAACATGCTGATTGTATGGATCACAACCTCTAACTCCTCAAAGGATTTTTGAAATGAAGAAACCAAGCTTGTTTTCTTCTTTGTAATATCTTCTAATTTCCATCCCTAACATTCCACGCTCACCTCTAATAGATCTATCTTGGCTCTTCCTGGCTGGTCTTTTTAAATCTTAGGCCAATCTCTGGTTTGTGAAAATTCTCCCTTTCCCTGTAGAGGTACATGTCCCTCCACTACTACTACTTGTTTAATTTTTTCTGATTATTATTATCTTCAAATTCTTGGCTCAAAATATCACAGAGTGTACTGTGGTAAATTTACATAGAAAAGCAGTTTATCAGAGGGTAGCTAATAAGTGAAGAATCATGGTTTGGCAGTGACCCAGAGAGGAGAGACACAGATAGGATCAGGTCAGAGGAGTAGCCTGTTTAGAAAACTGATCATTAACTTCAATCTGCCTCTACAAAAGCCACCTAGTGAATCAGCTCTACCTAATCCCACTGGTTGGCTGCAGGCAGACATAGATGCATATACCAGCTGCCAAGGAGAAGACAGAGGGTCTTTCCATCTCCCTTTGGCCTCCTCAGAAGGAGGGAGGTCCTGTCTCCCAATTATCCTGAGATTCCTCTGAACCACTGCTGTCTACTCCTGCTGTTTATTTCTCAAGAGAACAGACTGTGAAAAGAATAAAGCAACACTGCTGCAGAGATACTATCACAGGTAGTGCTACTGCCAGTCTAATCAAAGGACTTGTTGCCTAATTTTCAAGTGGCACAACTATCTAGCAATTATTCCAGGCAATGTGAAAGGAGCCTGACATGTCAATACTTAGAGAAAAAGAAGACACTAAAGAGAAGTAAAATCTTGGGAGCCTGAAGTCTAGTCTATGATAAATGATGCTCATGTCTACTTGTTTACTATTCACACACTCTCTCATTCAAATATTTGCTTGGCATATATGTCCATATTTGTTTTAGAGTCAAGCACTTAAAGATGATCATTGGTACTCTATAAAATTCTGTCTAAAATAAAAACAGTGAAAGTTGGGGGAGTGGGGAGATCACACATGGTGTCTTTAAACTGCCCCATGCAAGATCCAGCACAGCTATATGCACATTAGAATCCTTAATAATCATTGACTGATAACAAAAACTATAAGGTGCATGATTAAAAGGGTAAAGAAGAAATAGAAAATAAAACACAATTATATAACACTGGTTAAGATTTAAAATGTCAACTAATCTATATGCGACAAGTTCTAAGGCATTTTCACAACTTGAAATATATGCTTGTCATTTTGAAAAATAAAAAATAAAAAGGAATATTGCACCATTAAAGACATACTGGGAAAACTTACAGCACATGCATGAACATGTCAGGGATGCCAAAATGAAATAGGAGGAGATGTGCTAAAGAGGAGAAGGAAAAAAAAACAAGGTGAGTAAAGCCAAAAATCCAACAGTGTAACAGATCCCCAAATGAAGCAGTATGCATAATAGTATGCAAAAAGAAAAGAGAATTATAAATTAAGCCAACAGAAAATGGTGTGATTCCACCAAAAGCATTAGCAAATACAATCAAAACAAAAAACAAAATTATATAAACAATGATAAAAATGGCATTTATAAAGAGAAGTACATTTAATGATTGAAATGTCTTTAAAGGAGTATAGTCTGCAGTAGTATATGAACTAACTCGCTTTGTTGATTTAAACCCTAGTTATGTTGCTTAAAAGGAATGAGAAGGAATCTGATATTTACTGATCATCCACTATAGTTATGTAGCAGTTGCTTAATACTCACACTCAACAATTCTGTTATACAAAAAGAATTGTGCTCATTTAACAGATGAGCACACTAAAACTTGCAAAGATAAGCTTCTCAGGATTACATAAGCAAGTTAATAACGATATCTAGCACTCAAATCAAAATGTGCCTGCTTTCAAAACTTATTCACCTACTTTTTTCCTCCTTCACAAGGATTGAATAGCATATAGAAGTCACTAGCTACCTTTCAATAAATGTTTTACAAAATTGCTAATTTTTCCAAAAATTTTCAAACTAATTTATATGACTACAAAAAGTTCTGTATTCCCTTCCAAACTGGCTTCAATACTCTATACAAATCAGATTTGTAAGACTGGCCTTCCCTGCCTTGTTTGTAACATTTCTAAAAATCACACTTTTCCAATAATTAAACTCTTAAATTATTTTTTCTTTAAAGAGAGGTTAATTAATAATTATAAAAAATAAATAAGATTTTAATCCAAGAGTATCCATTAAAGTAACAAATAAATTTAGAAAACAAATTCTTTGCCAAATGGACACAACTAAGAAGTCAGAGGCTAATCTAGCAGAATAGGTAGTTTTCTGAGTATTGTTTCAATAGCTCACAAGTCTGTATCAAACATTAATAAAATCTAAAATTAACCATTACTGTCATGTTTCCTACTTGTATAAATCACAGAGATATTAAAAAAGAAGGAAGTATCCAAGGCTTATCAAATGTACTTTTCTAGAATGTCATATAGTCCATGCACAAATGACATTTAGAATCCCACCACAAATATTACACACTACCAAGATCCAGAAAACACAAATGTGCATTCAGCATAATTCATTTTGGTTAAATAGCTTAGTAAGGGAACTTGGCTGATCTTACAAGATGAGATTTTCAATAAGAGCTGAAACCAAAAAGAATTTATAGTGGACTCTGGAATAATGTGGGGGTTAAAGCTGCTGACCTCCCATGCAGTCAAAATCTACATAAAACTTTTCACTCACCAAAATCTTAACAGTAAGCTCTTGGTATCATTCCAGAATACCCCTATCCCCACAGATACCGAAATTTAAGGATGCTCAAGTGCTATATATAATAGATAGTAGAATAATATATGTAGTCAGTTCTCTGAATCTGTGGATTCCCAAATACATATCAAAAATACTGTTTTTATCCAGGGTTGGTTGAATTCTGAGGATGCAAAACCTGGGTATAAGGAAGGTTGACTATATTTATTGAAAAAAATCCATGTATATATGGACCTGCACAGTTCAAACCCATGTTGTTCAAGAATCAATTATAGTTCATTTGATTATAAATATATATGTGTATGAGTTAGAAGGGATTTAGGAGGGAGCAAAGTAATTTTTAAAAGGGACTATCCAGTTTGGTAAATGCCAGATAAAAAAGTCATTCATTCAACAAATATGCACAAGCAGTTAGTGTGTGTGGACTGTGTCCCAAGTGTTAGGATATTTATGGTGGAAAACACAACAAAAGCAGTGTCTGGCTTCATGGAGCTCAATGGTTAATATCAAGAATCTTCCACCCAGTGGACGAGACTAGTCTTCTTGTTGCAGAATAATCAGACCAGCAAGAAACCAAGTACCACTCAGAGAGTTAGATAATTCATGTTTATTATCCCAGAAGAGCTAGTGCTCTGAAGATCTGGGCCCTGAGCTCAGTGAGCTCAGGGACAACTTTGATTTTATAGAGCTTAGTTAGCGTGTGCCGATTGGTTAATTTGTCCTCAGAAGGTTACAAAGTGCAGCAGTTGGTATGGGCTACAGGGCTGAGAGTGGCTATGGGCTACAGAGCATAGGAGTTGCTATGAGTTTAAGGCAGTTCACAGGGCATGAGATTTTGAAACAGGAACTTAGGCAATACATCTGTTATCTAGACATAACAAGCAAAAGGGAAGGATGAGTTTTTAGTTACTCCTGCCCATGGGCCTATGCAGCAAGTATATCTACAGAAGCAAAACAAAGAGCTGTTTACAAAGTTAGCCATTTGAATGAAAAAGTCCTCTTCATTCTCTCTTATGGTCAGAAATGAAGCACACTTAATCCCTGTTTGAAAGGTGTATAATCTTGTGACGAAACAAGCTATGCCAGAGAGGCTCTGGATAAAGGATAATCCAAGACAAACAAATGAGTTCAAAAAAGCTTGAGAATACCACCATTCTCCTCTGATTCTTCCTTTCTGGAGGCAGCCATACTGGCTGTGATGGTTAATTTAATGTCAACCTCACTGAATCATGAGGTGCCCAGATATTTTGCGAAATGTTACCTCTGCGTGCATCTGTGAGGGTATTTCTAGAAGAGACTAACACTTGAATCGGTAGACTGAGTACAGCAGAGGTGGGTGGGCACCATCCAACCTACTGATGCCTGAACAGAACAAAAAGATGGAGGAACCAAGAATTTGCTCTCTATGCCTGACTGCTGTGCTAGAACTTCTGTCTTCCCTTGCCTCCAGACTCAGACTTAAACCTTTGATCCTTCAGTTCTCTGAATTACAACACCAGTTTTCCTGGGTCTCCAGATTGCAGCTGGCTGATTGCAGATCTTGGGGCTTGTATCTTGTTGGTTCTGTTTCCCTGGAGAATCCTACCTAATATGCTGGTCTTTTGCTGTCCTGGCCTGTATCAAAATAGTTATTCCAGTGGTTTACATATTCACTTGTATGTTTCTCCCCCCTGACATACTCTTAAAACCTCTTATCACAGAGGAAACTCCTACAACTCTGAGGTCTCAGCTCAAATTTTACTTTTTCAGCGACAGTGTCCCTGATGAGCCCAGTGTGCCACAACCCATTAAGGTCTCCTTATGTTCCCACAGAATTTATACTTCACATCGGTAGCACACAATACACTTGAGATTATTTATTCAGAGTAAAGAAAATACAAAAATAAAATTTTAAGCAAAGATTACTATTAGCTGGAGTGGCAAGTATGAGGAATTCTTCACAGAGGAAGAATCATGGACTAGAGAATGAAGTAACCAGGTTAGATGACTTTGTGATAGCTCGTGTATCTATCAGATGTATTCTTGGTGCCTGGCACTGTGTAAGTCACACTGCAAAGATGGATCTCATTTAATGCTCATGGCAACTCTATCAGGGAACAAGTATACACACTTCACAAATGAAGACTCTGGGGTTTAGAAGAAATACATTTTCTATCCAAAGTCACACAACTTATAAATAAAAAATTGTCTTTTCAGATACCAGTCTGATTCCAAAATTACACGTGAAAAACCTGATTCCCAATTCCTTTTGTTTTCAGATGAGAAAATCAAGACCCCAGGCCATGAAAGTACTTACTTGGAGTGGCAAAGTCAATAAGGGCTAATGATGGCAGTAGCAATGTATAGAAAAAAACAGAAGTAACAATGGGAATGAAAGTCCAACCACATTAAACACAGTCTTGGAAGGATAACGAAAAGAGCAATGTGACTCTAACATTTTAAGCTATTTACAAGACTAGATGTTTTCTTGGTGATGCTTCAAGAAAACAACAGGAAATACATCCAGCAAACAATTAGCAATGTCAGATCCATCTCACACTTGTGTGAGGACAAGTGTAAGAGCCAAGAACAGCCATTCAGGGGTCAGCAGATAAAGTTGTAAAGATAAGCTAAGAACGAAGTGATATTGGCCTTCAGTGCCAGGTACCCAACCTCACATCACAGAAAATACAGAAAACAAATATCTGTACATCTCACTGGGGTCAGGGGTAACAAGTCCAGTCTTTGTTCTCCTGGGGAGAAGTAAAGCCTGGAACCCATTTGGGGCACACAGACTAGTGAGCTCTGCTCTGCCATAGGCACCATGAAGAAGCTATCTTTGTTCCTATCAGGAAAAGACTTGCTTCTCTCTTATGATTTATAGCCTCGGATGCTCAACCCTGGACCTTTAAAGACTCAGTTATACCGGGAGTTTAGTCTTGCTAGAGACAGAGGCAGTGAAGCAGGCAATTCAGATAGATATGCACTTGTCAAAAATGAAGAAATCAGATTAAATAAACTGTGGTCACACATATTTTCCAGATTTGTGGGAAAAAGAACTATTCCAGAGGTGACCAATGGATAGGGAGTATAAAGAGTAATGTGGCATAGGCAAGTTAAGAATGTCAGGTATTAGAAGGTAAGAGAATCTGAAATGTCAAACAGAAAAGTTTATTTGTTATAATGTCCAATAAAGACTCATTCTAACACAAAGAACAGTAGTCAATTTGCAGCTGTGCAGTATGATGAGCACATAGGTGGCCTCAAAATCAAGAGAGAGGGTTAAATCCACAAAGTATTTTGGAGGAAGACTTGGCAGTATAAACAATGTTATGTTTAAAAAATAGCCTATAATAAGCTTGTTTCACTAAGAGGCTTAGGAAACATTTGACTTAATAAATAAAAACAAACAAACAAACAAATAAATAAAACAGAACATAAAAGTGAACAAAGCTTATAAATTTAAACAGGTTGTCAGAACTAAACTTATCCCCATGGTATTTCCTATTACATAAAATGACAACTGAGAAAAATATCTTTAAGCCACAAAACTATCCTGTAATTCCAATTTTCTTAACAAAATCTGGAAAGATACTATGTATTTGGGGATTTATATGGAAACCCTTATCAAGTAGGATACGAAGACTTAAACCTAAAGTGAATGAGAAATCTTGCTTGAGAAGTCAAAAAAGCAACTGATATTAACTGTCATTTTAACACTAGATACAAGGCTCCTTAAGCCATTGGCAAACACAGGTTTTTATACAACTTGTTTTAAATGAATTTTTTAAATGCTTGACAAAGCAAAGACAGATCTGGCATTGCAAAGCAAATGATTTCACATAAAAAACAGAATTGTTTAATGCTAGGAATTTCTGCATATTTTTTTTAATATCCTTAACCTGGGGATTGAGAATATATATCCATGCTTTATAAACCACAAAGCACTTTATTCAGGTAAATCATCATTAAAGTTAGTGAATTTACCAGCAAGCCCATCTTTCTGCCTGTGACCCTGTAAGCACACACCGTGTGCTACCTCATTACAAGGCCTCAGGCTATTAGGAGCAAATGGGGTCAGACTGTAATTACACTTAATAGGACTCCAAGTCCTACTACAGTCATGCATTTCACCCATGGTCCCAAGGAAGATTTTTAAAACACATCATAATCTCAGTAAAAATAAAAACATATTGGTTTATATCTCTGGGTATTCCAAAGTATACAAAGAGACCAGGCAGGTTCTGGATTGTAGAGAGAAATGCAATTAATGAGCAATTACTATTTAAAGACCAAATCCCTGTCAAAACAGCTTGACAAAAAAAATGGAGGTTTTTAACACACACAGCTTGCAGTAGTGCTGCCAACAAAAACAGTGGGTGGTAATTCTGCCAGCTAAAATGGTGCTGTAATGGGGGTAAGGGTGAGAAGAACCATCCTGCCCCTACCCCACCGACTCCCAAGTCCTGTATCTGCAGAGTTCCCTGGTTCTTACCAAGGCCACTTGGGAGGCCTACTAGGGCAAGTAACCCCAAAGGCAAATATTAAAACTGCTAAACTTCAAACCATTTCACACTAAGTAAAATTGTTCCTCAAATGAAAGTGGTCTCATCCTAAGCGAACTTAGACCAACAGAGTAATTCTAAAATTAACCTCAAGTGAAACACTGGCAAATTGCCTCTAAATTTTTTACTGAAGAGAAAATTTCAGGGCATCTCATCAATATTAAAGGTTGTTTCCAATGAGGGAGGGAGACAGAGAACTTCCTTAATGACACTGTCTCCAATCAGGACAAGAAGGCTAGGGACCCCTAAGTCACAATTCTGCTTCCTATTTTCAACGATGACAGCAAAGATGTTGGGTGCCAATACACATTAAAATATCAACATCACTAATGACGCTGGGAAATTATATTTGGTTTTTGTCTCCTGTATTAGTTAGAATTAGATTAGTCAAAGAGGGCAGGGAAACCCAAATGTCAGGGAGCAAAACAAGACACCAGAGTATCCCCCTCCCAAATAGATGAAGTCTGTGTAAGTATCTTGGAGCTCACATGGCAGCTGTACTCTATAGTGTACCCAGAGACCTGGAATCCCTCCAGCCCTTGGTTCCACAGTCTAAAGGGGTAGCCTTGATCCTCACTGTGGGCATGGGGCTCTATCCAGCACATTCTCATTCCATGTGGAAGGATGGAGGAGAGGAGAAGGGCGTGTACTTCCTCTAAAGGCACTTTGGGGAACTTGTGCACAGCACTTCCACATACAGCCCACCATCTAGAGTTGAGTTATTCAATTCAGGGATGCTAGCCACATGTGACTGTGTCAACTGAGGGCTCCTGCCTGAAAAAAAAAAAAACCTGAAGCCACACAGGTCTTCATTATCCTCCCTCTCTCTCTTGAATATACATATACAGCCCTGATACCTCTCTGCCTCTCTCCATCTTCCCTCGCTACAGCAAGATCTCCATGGAAATCGTCACTTGATATTCATCATCCAACTGGAAAAAGAAATGTGGAAAGCGGGCCATATCCTACTGTCAAGATTATAATGTGGTGAAAAGGCAAAGGGAAGAGGTGTCCTAGGTATTCCATGTTGGAACTCTGAGCACATGATTTTACTGAAAGATCATTGTATGTGGTGGTCAGGATCTAGTGATTTAAAATACAGTTCTTCAGGTATTCTATTGAGGGCTCTAAAGAATTTAGTGGGGTGATAAAATTGTATATGTCTGAAAACATCTGAATTATGTCTTCATTTTTGAAGGCTATCATCATTGGATGTAGAATTCTAGATTGGCAGAATACTTCCAGAACTTCAAAAATATCAAGTCACTGTCTTCTGGATGCCATTGTTTCTGTTGAGAAACCAATTCAGAATCTTATTTTTGCTTCCTTGAAAATCATGTCTTTTTTTTCTCTACCTGCTTCTAGTATTTTCTCTTTGTCTTTGATTTTTTAGCAATTTGACTATGATATGCCTAGGTGTAGTGTCCTTTGCATTAATCTTATTGAGGTTTGTAATTTCCTCGAATCTCTGCCTAATATTTTTTTTATCAGTTTTGGAAATTCTCAAGCACTATCTCTTCAGACATTGTTTTTATCATATTCTCTCCACTTTTTCTGGGCCTCCGTTTCCATGTTAAGTTATATGTATCCACCATGTCCCTTTGGCTCTTTTCTGTATTTTTTATCTTTTGTCTTTCTTTGCATCAGTCTGGATATTCCATTCTGTCTTTCGCTACTTTTCATGTGTTTAAATCATCTATCGAGTTTTTAATTTTAGCTATTGTACTTTTCAGCTTTGGTCACAGTTTTGCCATGTCTTCATAAGTCTGGCTATTTCTGAAGGGCTTCTAACAATCAGATAGGCTTGGGTTACTAGCAATTTCAAACCACCTTAACCCCATCAGAGATAGAGATGATTTGAGCTGGTCTGCTTCTTATTTGCCCTAACATCTAGGATGTGGCCTTTGGGGTCCCAAAGCCTGGGGTATTTACTTTCTTCCTTGGCACGTCCTGAACTCTAATCTAGTTTCCCTCCCCTCCCCACCCCATCAAGCTCTGTGAGTCTCTTGAAAGGTTTGCTCTTTGATATCTATTGCCAGAGACCAAAGCACAGATGGAGAGATATAGACACTCAGTCTCACAGCTCTAAGCTTTCTGGATTATGCCACTACTCTTTAGCAGGCTTTTGATAACTTCAAATAGATGGTTGTATATATAGTCCAGTTTTCTAATTGTTGTCAGCAAAGGTTGGCCTAAAACAACTTAGTCCTACTGCCATTGACTGATGGGCCAATAAACTTTTATTTTCACTCAACTACCCTTGGAATTACTACTTATTATTTATATTTAACAACAGAGAACATGGAAGTTTAGAAAATTTTGATGATTTACTTAGGTTCATCAGCTACCAAAAAATTAAGTCAGGATTTGAGCCCACTTCAATAGAATTTCAAAGCTGAGTCTCTTAACCACTACTATATGTTTTCTGATTTGATCCTTAATACAACCTGAGTGACAGAGTCAGAAAATGACATGTTACAGTTCAGAGCTAGTATTCTGACTTCAAAATTCCATCTTCCTGATAGTCTTCCCACTGAAGTTAAAAATCTCAGTTAAAAATAAGATAATGTTTTTTATCACAATTATCCTCATAGTTTCTCTGGGAAAAAATGTTGAAGGTATCCAATATAGTACTCATTTTTAGATAAATAAACAAATAGACAAATAAAGATACTAGCATGGGTTCATTTATTCATTTAAAAAATTACTTGTTATCTACTACATGTCAGGTACTATTCTAGGCACTTGAGGTATATTTTAATAGATGAAACCGAATATAAACATAAACATCATAATAAGCCAATTACATAGATTCTAAATTTTATGGGGAAAATAGAGCTTTGTAAAAGGACTAAGAGGGCAGAGCAGGAGATAAAGGGCAGGTTGAGGATTTTACTTTCATATAAGACTTTCTAAAATATAGTTAATAAGTACTCCACATCACCTCCCCCACTTCATCATAAAGACATGTTTCATTACAGAATAAATGAACTTTTTTTTCATCTGCCAGTCCAGTTTTCTACCACCTTTAAATGCCCTCAGCCAAAAACCATAACACTCATTTTCAGTAACTATTAATGCCTTTGCAACTTACAGGGGAAAAAATACATTAATTATTCTTTTGCAATAAAATCTGAAATTTTCCACACAGTGGTCTTTTTGAGCTCCAAAAAATCTGCAGACAAATGTGGTCTAATTTTTTTTCAAGCCTGATTTTACTTATTTTTCACAAGACCTTTTAAAGAAACTCTACTGAGTAATTCTTGAAAATATATAGTCTGGTTTAGGCTTTAAAAAGGATTTCCCCAGTCAATCTAAATAACATAAATCCAAGTGTGATGCTTTCTCACTAATAGCAGAAAAATCTAAGTCAGAAGCCTGATTTCATGGTAATCATTGCCATTTGTTTGATGTGTTTTACAGTTACTTCAGAATACGCATGAAGCCTCCCAGATAAGAACACACTAAGCTCAGAATGAGAGTTACTGAATAATGAATTTTTGCTTTTATGTAAACAAAAGTATTATTAATTTTGATAGCTTCTATGGATAGTCTTAATCTACAATTTAAAAAAAGAGCATAGATATCTATAAAAGGCAGTTCATAAAATAAAACATATTTAAGGAATGATTTATACTACATATAAATTCCTCTTTTTTTTATGTCCAAAATATTCAAGGAAAAATTTGTTGGCATCGGCCAGCTATATACTTAGTCCTATAGTAGTAGTAAAGCCCTACAGCTATTTGAATAAGGCAGGAATTATACATTTGTCTAGTTTGTTAAAATACTAGGTGTTAGCCAGGCTTTCCTTTTTTATTTTAAGAATATAATATTATAAGAGAGTATCTATCCATTATATGGGTACCATTTGCAATGCTTATATATGCTTTAAAAAATTATTCGAAATTTGTCAAGTAATTGTCTTTATCTCTACTATTCTGGTATTTCACAGTAAGCACCCAGCAAACACTTAGGAACATACTGACAACTCACTGACATTAGCTAGAACATAGAATTTATAAAACTATTATGAAAGATTGTATTTAAAAATGTGATGACATAAGTACAAGAATATAAACTTTCACTTCTATAACATGATACACTGTACCAAACATTTTTGCATGCATTATGCTATGACATCCTCACATACAGCATTACATTTAATAAGACAGGTATTACAATTCCCACTGTTGTAGGTAATAAAAATTACACATAGAAAAGTTAGGTGACAACCAGTGACCACACAAGGTAGCAATACAAAACTGAATATTTGAATTCTTTACCTTTCCACTCATAATAATTTAAGGCTTAAGCAATGGACTCTTAGTAATTCCAACCTAGATTTGAATGTTTGTGGTTTGATGACAGCTGGACACATTACTTAACATCTTGCCCCTCTCTTTTTCTCATCAGTCCAATGGGAATATCATCTCTGGTTTTATTGTATTTTTTGTTAACAAAATTAAATCAGAAAAAGCACATGTAAGTATTGTGACTGGCGCCCGAGTAATGAGCGAATACTCTCTGATATAGAACAGTGTAATTTAATTTCAAATTTTCAGGTTAAATTTTTATTTTCGTAGAAATTATTAACAATTTTATAAATTAAGGCTCATCATAATCTATCTCCAGCTATTACTCACACTTCTGTCTTATAGGATTCAAATATGCTTCAGAGCCTTCTTCAGTACCTGAACTATAATCTGCTATAAAAATAGCAGATTATTTTGGTCTCCTTTAAACCAAAAAATTTTTTAAAAAGACAGAATTACATTTCTCAAATATACATCTTTTTACCCACCTTATTTCCTAACACAATACCTTAAGTGGAATGATGAATAGATAGTTGGGTGAATGAATGAAATGATGAATAGAAAAACACATCACTGTATAGGAAAAATCCAGTGACTCAATTATTTTTCACAGATGGAGAAAATCCCAGGACCCTATGCATCATATTAAAAAAAAAAATTAAAGTCCAGTTCTGCATCCAAAATTTTGTGTTTTATTTTTTTTAATTGTTGGAAATAGCCAACATATTTTTCATTCACTGCAACTTAGAACAATAGCCGAGATATAGAAGTAACCTAAGTACCCATCAATAGACAATTGGATAAAGAAGATGTGATTAATATGTGTAATGGAATATTACATAGTCATAAAAAGTGAAATCTTGCCATTTGTGAGAACATGGATGGACCTAGAAAGTATTATGCTAAGTGAAAGAAGCCAAAGAGAAAGATAAATAACATGATTTCACTTATATGTGGAATATAAAAAACAAAATAAATGAAAAGGTAAAACAGAAACAAACTCATAGATATAGAAATTGATGGTTGTCTGATGGGAGGAGGGTGAGGGGATAGGCAAAAAAGAGGAAGAGATTAAGATGTACAAATTACCAATGATAAAAACAGTCACAGGGATGTAAAGTATAACACAGGGAATATAGTCAATAAGACTGTAATAACTGTATGAATACTGGATTTATCGGGGTGATCACTTCATAAGTTGTATAAATGTCTAATCACTATGTTGTACACCTGAAAATAATATAATATTGTATGTCAACTGTTACTGAAAGTGTAAAAAATTAAGATATATTTAAAGATATCTATCTATCTATCTATCTATCTATCTATCTATCTATCTATCTATCTACACACCCGTACCTGTCTTCCTTCAACTCTAGGACACTTCATTGGGGAACAATGTGTTAATTACATAGGTAATTAGGTTCTAAAATACGTCATGTTTTTTATAGAACTGGAAGGAGTAGAAAGTGGCACATCAGAATAACAATTGCCCTTGACAAATGGGTGCACAGCCATTTCTGTAAACAGGAACTTCCCTGCAGGAAAACTTCCTCTCCTGGGATCTATAATTTGGCTGTTACCTTAGAGAACTGATGAAAGCAATTACAGGACAAAAAAGCTGATTTCCCCTGCATCTGTAGAGACTAAGCCAGGGATAAAGTTTCATTTAGAGTAAAGGAATTCTTTGTTTCTTTCAAAATAGAACCCTGAAAGATGAAACCAATCTCATCAGAGGCACAGGCACCTTGTTGAGACGAAAACTCCTTAAGATTTAGTTTCCTCGGCCTTAAAGGTCAAGCCACTTATTAAGAGTTATAACGGTTTCACCAAAAATGACCACCTTCAGTGTTACACAGAAACCATACAGAAAATGCAGAGCCATTCCTATGTGTTTCCATTAACTGAAAATATTAGTGACTAACAAATATAACATTTTACTAAAAATCACAAAGGAAATTGGTCACAAAAAAATAAATTTCTTGCTGTCAATGTTTTAAAATGCTCTGGTCTGGGAGGCCTTGCTCGGTGGCAATTACAAACGTGTTTGCTCCACGTACCTGGAGTAAGTCAGGCATGGTAGCTTGTAGAATGGCTTCTCTCCCTCAGAGAAATTGAGTGCCAAACCCAGGCTACAGACCCAGGTCGCTGCCTATGTCCTTGTCACGGCCTAAGTCCAGACAATGTGGGGAGGTTCTCAGATGTGATGCCCACTGAACACCTCGTGTATGCAAGGAACATTCACTGACCACACACTGTATGGCTACCACTATGCTAAGAACTTTTCATGAAATATCTCATTTTGTATTCAGAATAATACTATGCATTATATATATTATGATTACTCCCATTTACTAATGAAGAAGCTGAGTCTGAGAGGTTAGCACCTTGCTCCAGTTCACAAAGCCAGGTAGTTAGACTCCAGCCTGTATACTTATCACTACACCCTACACTGCCTCCTCTACAATCCCACTAAATCTAGAAATGACCAAGGACACGATGCTTCATGCTTGAGACTGAGGGTAGGGTGGAGAAAACTAATCAAGACTTCACAGTCCCGACAGCAACCCTGTTTTATAGAAATTTTTCCAATGACAGAAACGTTCAGGACTGTCCAATACTATACCAATAGGCCTCATATGGCTATTGTGACTAAGAAACTAAATTTTTAATTTTATGTAACTTTTATTTGTTTAAATTTGAATAGTCAAATGTGGCTAACAGCTACTGTATCAGAGAGTGCAGCCTTAGAGTTTAAAAACGAGAGAAGACATTTTCTCATAAGTGACTATATGGGACAGGCAATATAAAGTGGTATATTCTAAATTGAGGTTTTCTTTAAAAGACATTCAGATGGAGCTTCTTCCTTTAAAAATTCAAGGAAGAAGGTTTTACTTATACTTGGAGAAAATAAAGTTGATTTGACCACATCAGCATAGGTGGTGGAAGCAAGAACTTTCTAAGCAGAGGAAGCAGCATAAGCAAAGACAAGGAAACTGCAAGCAAGGATGAGAATACTGTTACAGGTATTGTGTGACTGGACTATAAAACATGGGGAGATGCGCAACAGGGAGAACACAGCAAAATAACGTAAGAGACAATTGAGAAAAGTCTAGTTAGTTAAGATACTGTGTGCATTTGTCACTAAATCATAATGTTGAAGAGTGAGAAAGCAAAAGGAAAAAGATCTATTAATCAAAAGAAAAGCATCATCAATAAAAACAAAAATTAGAACTATGTGTCCATGGAAAAGGACCATTCTAAGGGCAAAATATATTGAGAAAGTAATTTTTAGAAGCATTCATTTAAGAAGGCAGAATTAAACCAAAATTATTTTATGAGCATGGTCACTGGGGAGGCTACAGTTCCTACAAGTGGCCATACAAAGTAACACTGGGGTATGCCAATGGCCAGCCAACAGCCACTGCCTGGAGTAAGGGGAACAGAGGGCCTATGGAGCGCCAGATATTTGCCTATCGGTGTGCCTCATTGCCATCCCATTGTGAATATCATGTCCCTGTCAAGGTTTGGGACCAAAGTGGCCAAAAAGGTGCTTGGGATGGAGACTGGGCAGAGAAACAGGCTGGCAGACAAGGGGCTGGCATAAGCCCCTGGCATCAATCACTCACAAAGCTCCCTGGGAGCACCAGCATCAGGCAGTGTCTGCTTACCAACAAATCCACAGGTGTGTTAACATTTTAATAACCAGATGCATACTGGTTGACTATGAGGTCTGGTGTCATATCTAATCTGTGGGGTCAAACTAAACCTCATACCAAAGAGCAGAGAAATAGCAAACAGGTAGCCTGAAGGCCAAATTCAAGTTTCATTTTGCTCACATAGTGCTGAACACCCAATGATCTGTATTTCATTTCATGTGAATTGTTGGTAGCATAAAAAGATAGTGAAATTTTAATTTTAACAATTCCAGACTTGGGTTTTTATAAAAACTCAGAAGATCTGGCAAAACTAGGCCCATATTTCCACCTGACACTGAGCAGTAACAGCCCCTCTATACCTGGCCTGCTTCACTCACTAATGTCACTTGTCCTTTGCCTGCAAAGTCATTCGAGTTTGTAGCCCTTGCCATGAAACATTAGGTATTTGTGCTACAAATGGTGCTCAGACAGCCTAAGCTGAAGCAAAAATAAATACCCAGAGGAAGAAAGGTAATTTTTGTCCTAATGAATTTGGAATCATTGCTCTTCAGAGAATTGAGGTTTTTTTTCCCCCAGTGTGCCAATGGGGCTACTACAAACTAATTTTAATTGAACTTGAGCAATGTCATAATACCTGCTAGAACGCTAATGCCAATAAGACTTTTTCAAGCAGTAGTAAAACTCCATATCATCTTCTTCCCGTTTCTAATTAATGGATATAATAGATTTGTAGTCTATATCACTTCTTAAGAAACAAACTACAATTCCAATAAATTTTAAATATTAACTCTACTAGAATCCAGATTTGCCTGCCCTCTCCCTTAAATTTTTATCTGTTCACAGGACTACATGATACTCTCAATTTAGTACTTAGAACATTAGTAGTGACTTCATTATAAGTCACTTAAATTAAACATTTAAGTATACATAAAGCCACAATTTTATAGACATATTGCAGATTTATTAGATAAGCTAACATCTACTTTAAAGCTGAAAAATACAGAACATGGGTAAATGCATTGCATTTGTACTGTAACCTCATTTGCATACCCCATTCTGTCTTTTCCTAGCAAAGCATTCCAATCCCTTCCCCAAACCACACTGCCCCTGACACATACAGATCTAGGGCACTTTTTTCACGGTGCTTGAAATTAATACTAATTATTCGTTCTCTGGGTCCACTGGCACAGCTGGTTGGTGTCAGTATCATTAATACAAAGCTGGACTGGGCTTCATCTGGCTTTACGTGTAGGTGTGGAGCATAAAATGGAGAGTTTTAAGCCCTTTATGGGTGTGAAATGTTTAGTACAGAGAGTGTTTTTTTTTTTTAGTTGGGGGGTGGGTATATCTAATGCCTGTATTATAACATGAAGGCTCCTAAACACAGCAGAGAGCTGGCTACCTGGGGAGCCCTAGAAAAGCTTGTTAGACACCAACCCACGAGCTTATACCAAGAGATTCTGATTCAGTGGTTCAGGTATGGGTCCCAAGAATCCACACTGTGAATATGATTCCTAGGTGTTTCCGAAGATTAGGTAGATTAAAGAAGCTATGCTCCCTACTGGTTTGAGCAACACTGGACCTCTTCTCTCAAGGATGCGGCAAGGTTAAGGACATTACAGAGGTCAGAAGAGCATTTGGAAGGCAATGAGAGGAAGAGGAACCAAGGCTCTGGTTGGGGAGAAAAGAAGCCTAACGATATACTTTACAACAAATCAAAGCGTCAAAGAGACTCTTCCCCTATATTGATCTTATGTGCATAATTCTATTTAGCGATGGGCTATGACCAGTGAGAGAACATGTATCTAAAAATTTATTCCTAGAGTCTGACTTCTCACTGAATTGCACCATTCACTTTAAGTAACAGACATCAAAGACAACTGAAAAATACAGGTGCTCAAAAAATGTGTGTGACAGAAGGTTCTATCTAGGGCATTTGAAAAGTACTTTTTGTTCTTTAGGCTCATGAGGAAAAAAAAAATGAAATGGTAAAGGGAGAATATACTGACTACAAACATGAACTTTATAGAGAGGATGTGAGATGGACAGAATGGTTAACAGTCACATCTTTAATGGCACTATTGGACACAAATGGCAAAGTCTCAAGTCTTCACATGGCACTCCAAAGTTATGCCAATAAAAAAATGCAGACTAAACTTTTAAATTCAAACAATGTAATTTATCAAAATCAAATATAGTAAGGCAATTCTGATCCAGTGGACTCCTTGTCACCAAGAGTATAAACTAAATTTTTCAAAATCAGTCCACATTTTCCAGTGTTCCTTATAGCAAAAAGTATTCTCATAATTAAATGCTGAACTATGAAAATAAAGTATAAGTGAAAGTATTATGTTGCTGCTTCCAGAAACCACCTTAGAAGCCAGATCAAACTAGACATTTCTCCCTCTCCCCGCTTCTCTTCATCACTTACTCCTTCATGCTGGCTGAAGTTAGGACATAATGGCTGCAGCTTTGAGCAGCCACCTTTAGCCTTGAGTTGCCACATTAGAATTGTAAAGGGAGAAAGAAATAAGGAACCTGCCATACCTGTCCTGGTCTACTTATTCCTGCATTCCTTTCACTTGAAAGAAAAAATAAAATTCTACTTGTTTACATCATTGTTATTTTGTGTTTTCTATAACTGTGGACTGAATCTAATCCTAATACATAACATTTTATACCAATAATTTCTATCGAGGTGTTAGAAATGTTTTCTTATCAGATTTCCTTACTTTTCAAAAAGTATTTGGTCTTTGCCTCTGAAGATGTAGAAATTATCTAAAATGGCAATGCACAGTAATTCTGTTAGTAAAACTCATGAACAACTTTTCATCAGTTTACAAGTATTAAGTAAGCTAGAGAAAAGCAAGAACAAGGAGTTATCTCCTTTCTCTTAGTTTACCTCACATACTTCCTCTCTGAACTCAAAATTAACAGTATCAAGTTCTAAAAGTCAGTTATATTATTTCTCACTGTGATCATCTCCTTCCCCTTGTCCTTAAATCCCCAGAGATACTGATAAGACTTGAGACTCACAGAATCCATGTAGAAATGACATGTGAAAATGTACGATGGGGATAAAAAGAAAAGCTATTTCTGGGAGTCATGAAGCCTACATTCTTATCTTAGCATTGCATTACAGTTATCCACATAGGTTCCAAGACCCTCAGTGGAAACCTAAAACCTTGGATTGTAGCGAACCCTAGATGTACTTTGTTTTCTCCTATTTGTGCATAAAATTTATAGTTTATAAATTAGGCACAAAGAATAACAACAAAATTATATAACAATTATAACAATACATTATAATAAAAATTATATGGATGTAGCCTCTCTCAAAATACTTCATTGTAACCATCCCTTACTTGCAGTAAATGGCCTGGTGTCACTCGTTTCAGGAGATCCCTTGCCTGAAGTCTTCCTATAGGCTCAGTCTTTACTGGAACAACACAATGCCTTCAATTAAAACACATTTTCTGTTTCTATTTTTCACCCACAAATTTAATGCCTTTTGCATCTTAACTAAGCACTTAGCACACACTGTGGTCATAACTTTTGCAGTTTAAAGTATGACAGTAAAACTTGCATGATTTTTTTTTCTTCTTCACAATTTCATAGATAGAAGATTTGTTCTTACCATAGTTCTTAACAACCGCAGCACACAATTTTTATTTTATTTCCTTATTATTAAGTCAAGACTTTTCACCTTTTCAGTTAAAGGAAGCACTGTATGGCTTGACAACACATTACTACTCTTGCACTTTGGGGCCATTATTAAGTAAAATAAGGGTTATTTGAACAAAAGCACTGAGAAATAATAGTCAATCTGATAACACAGTTACTAAGTGACTGAGGAGCAGGGAGTATACACAGTGTACAGATGCTGGACGAAGGGATGATGCATGACCTGGGTGGGAGGGAGTGGGACAGCGTGAGATTTAATCTGCTCCTCAGAAAAGTGTGCAATTAAAAATTACAAACTGTTTATTTCTGTGATTTTTTCATTTGATATCTTTAAAACAAAGTAAACCATGAAAAGGGAGACTGTGAAAAAGGGTGTACTACTGTATTGTGGAAAATCCAGATGACTTTTTTGTGACAGTTATTTACTTCTTAAGGCCCAGTTTCCTCTGCTATAAACTAACAGGACTGGATGAGATCTTTAACTGCTCTTCTAACTCGAGGATTCTATAGTCCTAAAATAATACCCCTCAAAGTTTCTTAAAAGGCTGAAAATTAATACTTTCCACACCACACAAGCTTATTTAAACTCAGAACATTTATATTTAAGAATAAGCTACCATGTTTATACCATTGTACCCTAAGAATACATTTCCATTGCTATTTATTGAACTGATATTCATTGCTACTGTTAAAAACACAATTTGGGGGAATTAAGGACCATAAAGACTTTGAAAAAATTTACTAAATATTGAACCTTTTGAAACAAACTTTAAAATCTCAAATTGATAAATAGAAAGCAAAACCTTAATGAAGAAATGTTACTCCCTTTTCGAGTATAAATCCTATAAAATGGAAGTTGTTAAATACAATATAATCCACTCTGGAGTACAGTAAAATAGATATGATAAATGGCAGGTTGTCTTGATCTTTTCCATTTGTAAAATTATGATAGATGAGTGATGTTCACTGCTGAATTTCCAGGCAGAACCTGTATTTGAACTCCCTGTCTTTATGGAGAATTTCCAATCAACAACTGTTTAAATCTGTCTCCATCAGACCAGTGTGACACTCCACAATCATGATAAAGGGCAAAGACAGAAACTTTATAGAATAAGTCCCTCATTACCATCTGTGATGTGAAATGCAATCAACATGCCAGTGAAGCAAAACTGTATCCATAAATTTGCAGTATTTGGGACTTCTAAGTAAGCTTTCTAAGTAACACTCTAACCCCACCCCAGGGGGAGGGGAAGATGCTTCTGGCTCCATAATCATTTGCCTTTAGGGAAAGAATTTACTTATGAGGCACTGATACAATGACAGATAAAGAACTTTTAATTACATGGTCTAAATTTAAATAACGAGTGATACAAAACAGCTAAACTGTAGAAAATCCGAAAATAATCATTTAGACTTTAGGTAACAATACAGGTGTTTGTTGAGTCTATGTGTCTTAAGTATATTTATGTTTCTAATTTTGTTGGTTTAAGGTAATATAGACACTTATCTGCCACCCTATGAAAACACATTATACACTACATTTTTAAATAAATTGATTTTAAATCCTCAAAAGAGAACAAGTGGATGTGATATGGCATGTTTTCAATATTAATCGTCCTATGGTGACATACTTTCAAAGACCTGGAAATAAGATTCTTTAAAGTTGTGTTTTGGCATAACACTGAGAGTCCATATTCATTTACAAAAGTCCATCATGGTCCTTACAAAGCAGTCTTATTATATATGTGCCACATAGTTATAATAATGGGACCTACATACCTTACAGACAATGTCACAGTAAGGTTTCAGGTATGATAAAAATTTAGGGCAAAACAGAATTTTTCCATAAATATTTGACACTTGGAAAGTATTTCTTATAAGCATTAACATATGTTCATGGAGTATATGGAATATATAAATTTAATTTATACAATAGAGAAAACTTCAACAACACAGAATATCTAAAAGCTTGATTTAAATTTATTATTTTACCATAAGAGAAAATGAGACTAGGATTTAAATTTGTTAGCTTTATATGGTTCTTAGATTCGTCATTTTAAAAATCCTTGAAGTTAGAGGTGTTTAAAACATTGAAGAAGCTAATAAGGATGATAATTTAAGTAATAAACTCAAACGTGTGCTTTGGGATGATAGGAAAAAACACCTAAGAGCAGTTTTTAAACAAACAATATAAAAAGAAAAACTAAGAGCCCAAGACCATTTTCAATTGCTTTACTTCAATGAATGGCACAACTTCCTTCCGACATAACTCTGCCTTGACTATATTGTATTGAATCTTTTACCACTTGTGTTTCTTTTAGCCTTGCTACAAAATAAATGCTGTTTTTAAATATAATAGAAGTTCTGTTTATAGCAGAAAATTAAAGAATAAGGGGAAAATGGAGAAAGAGATAATATTCCACCCAGGGATCTGCCTCAAGCATAATTCTATACTTTTTCCTGATGGTCATCCATTTCATTCACCTGTCCTGAATCAGGGATACACAAGCATCCTTGCAAAGTCCTCTTAAAAAAATAAAAATAAAAACAATAAAAAAGATAAGACACAGTGAGGAGCATTTCTCCATTTCTCTGATGTACAATAAAGATTAAGGTATGTCATTCAGGAATACCTCACAGAGAAAGTTAGAAGGAAATCAATTTGCAAAACTATAAACAGGTTCTTCATGATCATTCAACACTTTTTTCCTATGAATCTATATTTAAATTGGGGTAGGATTCACAAATAGTTCAGAACACAGATTAATTATTCCTGATTTGTCAACTAAAATAAAGAAATCCTGCTTTTGGGGATTTCAGAGAGCCATGAGAAAGCCAGAATAAGGAAACCTACTAAAATATAAGTTCAAAGTAATATTCTTAAATATTAAAATATCTGAATGTTAAGTATCATCACATATTATGGTACCAAAGGATTGAAAGTAGAAGAACTTTGGAAAGCCTCAAAAGCAAAGGCTTGTGAGTAGAGTTAAGAAGATTTGGGTTCTAATCCAAAATTTGTTATTCACACTTACTATCACTATGACCTTAACCAAATTACCTAAATTCTTATGGCCTCGATTTTAGTGCCTATAACATAGAAATGATTATAACACTGACAATGCTATTTTAGGGGTTACATAAAATAACATTTGTAAAACACCTAGGAGATGATCCTTCAGTAACAGATATTTTTCAACCACTTAATATAATTATCTCACATTTTCTGCTGCAAAATTAGCACACAGCACACAGGAAAACCTATGTATCCATTCTCAAGTTATCTAGAAATAAAAGCCAAACACAAACTTTCCCACATCCAAATTGGGGAGAATCACTAATTTGGCTGTTTATTTGGACTTCTCTGTCTGTAAAACAGCTTTGCAATGTAAATTCAAATTTGACAAGCCATTGGCTTGCCACAAAAAATCAGCTACTTGGCCGTCTTTCAAAAGACTTTACAAAATACAGCTGTGAAACCTAACGATAAAACCTAATGATAAAAAGTGAGAATACACAACTAAGCAAAAATTTATCTGAGTATACACTTAAATTCATAAAAGATTAATACTAAAGACAGCATATTTTCTTTACAAGCAAAAATAGTTTAGTAAAGAATAAAAGTAGTATTTTAAAGTAAAAAGTATCTGATGAAAAAATAAATTGAAAAATAAATCTCAGAATTCACTCAAACACAGAAAGAACTGGCCTTTCTCATAAGTATCTTTGGCATACAACAGAATTGGAGAAGAAGCTGGTCCTAAGCATTACTCTGTCCACAGTCCTTTCCAGTCAAGACTCCCTCCCTGACCAACGTTCATCTAGTCTCTGCTTACATATGACAGGGAAGTCAGTACTTTTCTAATCACCCATTCCATTGTTTCACTAACTGATAAGATCTTCATTAAAAATAAAACCACCAAGAAACCCCAAACAAAAAAATAGAACAAAATAAAATGAAAAAAAAAAAAACAAACACTTTATCCTACTAATGAATTATATGAGTTAAAGGAAAAAGCCCCGTCTTTTCATATGAACTGCAGTCATGCCTGATATCCTCTGTTCTTCACACATGTATGGATTCTTCTTAAACTAAAGACAAGATTTATGTTGCTTAGATCTGTTATTCCAAGACAGAATATTACAGTTTATTTGCAAACACTAAGAGTTGCATTAAAAAGTCATGAAAACTTCGGCTAAGCAAACTGAAAAGTACCGTCAAGTTCAAAGGAGGTGATGACCGCAATGTACCTACACTAGTGATGCTGCATTAGATCCAGATTAGCGTACCACTCATCAGTAAAGCATAATGGATAATCAGCAGAGAATGGCTGCCATCCCCACTCTTAGTAAGCAATTAAGAGACTGCAGAAGATGATACTCAACTGAGGAACAAAGTGTATTTAGTGTGACTGGTAAGCTGAGAAGGGAGGTTAAGAAACATAATTCACTTACTCATAAACCTTGACTGAAGACCTAGGTACCAGGCAAGTACCACTACATTCTTGGAACTGTACAAATTATAGATTGGTAATCCTTAAATATTTGATGAGCTACAAGGGCTGAAAAAATAAAAAATAAAATGATACTCTCAAAAATCTACAGAATGAGAGAAAAAATTTTAGATCATATATCTAATAAGAGACTTAAAACCAGAATACATAAAGAACTCTTAAAACTCAGTAAGACATAAATAATTCATTTAAAAATGGGCAAAAGAAATTAAAAAAACAATTCTCAAAAGATTACAAATGGTCAAAAAGCATCTAAAAAGATACTCAACATCATTAATTATTAGGGAAATACAACTCAAATCCATATTGAGTACTGCTTTATATCCATTAGCATGGACAATAACAAGAATTGTTAAGGATGTGGAGAAACTGGAACACTTATATAATGCTAGTGGGAATGAAAATAGCCCGGTTGCTTTGGAAAAGTTAGGCAGTTCTTCAAAAATATAAACATAGTTACCAAATGACCCAGGAATCCCACTCCTAGGTAATTCTGCTCCTAACTACATCCACACAAAATCTTGTAGACAAATATTCATAGCACTGTTATTTACAGATAGCCAAAAAGTGGGAACAACCCAGATGCCCATTAACTGATGAATGGATATATGAAATGTGGTATCTCTACACAGTGGAATGTTATTAAGCCATAAAAACGACTGAAGTACTGATTCACGGATGAATCTGGGAAACATATGCCAAGTGAAATAAGTCAGTCACAAAAGACCAAGTATTATATGATTCCACTTATATGAAATGTCCAGAATAAACAAATCTATAGAGACAGAAAGCAGATTAGAAGTTGCCTAGGGCTGTGGTTCGAGGGTGGAAATTGGGATTTGACTGCTAATAGGTATAGGATTTCTTTGGTAGATAATAAAAATACTCTCAAAGTAGATTGTAGTAATGGTTGTACAAGTCTTTGGATATACAAAACCACTGAATTGTATACTTCGTCAGTAAATTATATGGCATATGAATTATATATCAATAAAGCTGTTTAAAAAAAGAACAAAAAATAACATGCTGTCATGTATTCAGCCAGTCTGCTAGGGTTGGGCATTTAATTTGATTCCATTTTGCTATTACAAATAATGCCATAATGAGAAACCCTGAGTATATGTTGTTTCCTTTTTGAAGAGATGCATTTTCAGGGTCACTCCTTGACCTGTGATTGTTGGGTCCAAGGCAGCTTGTTTTCTCCAGAAGCAGATCTTGTGACCGATGGCTATATGAGAAATGCAGGAGCACGGGTGACACAGGAAGAAAATGCAGCCAAGAAAGGGTGCTTTTTTGAGCCTGCTGCCCCAGTAGAGACAGAAACTTAATCTGAAAGGAAAACACTAAGAAATAGTACAAAAAACGGCTAAGAAATTACATTAATGCTCAAGAGTCACTGGTCGAGAGTTTCTCCCAGAGAATGTTGATTCTGAGGTATTTCCAGCCTGCAATTGTGGTGAGCCAAGGAAACTTCCAAAAGTCTAGGGGGTGGTGGTGAGGAAGCTCAGAGCACACTGAAAAATCAGAGGGAAGGTAGGGGCCTGTGCAGAGCCAGCTATGGCCAATCCTCTTAGGCTCTGCCATTGTCCTCCGCAGGGCAGGGTCATCTTGCACTCACATCAGCAATGTGAGGGTCCGTTTCGCCTTAGCTTTGCCAACAGAATATGTAGAGATTTTATTTTTTTTGCCAATCTACTGGCATAAATGGTATTTTGGTGTAGGTGCTATTTTATTTGCATTTCTCTTATTGTGAGTGAAGGTACACATCTTCACATAGGTCTGAAAGTCATTTCTATAACCATTGACATGAACTATCTGTTCATGTCATTTCTATAACCATTGACATGAACTGTCTGTTCATGTCTCCTGAGATTTTGTTAAAGGCCCTCTCAGCATCTATAAGGAAAGTCACAATAAAGCTCTTGACCACAATCCTATACTCTGTGAAGGCAAGAATCTTGGCTGCATTTTTCAACACTCTATTTACAGAATGTTAACATAAAGTTTTGTTTATTTTTGATAAATGCATAAATGAGCAATTTTAAGTTCCTAATTCTTCTATATAACATATTGTTATTATATTGTTTTCTAGTGTTTATAATACATAATGAGCATAAAAATGAAAATTTTAACTGCTGGTATATTCATACTTGCTCATCTAATAAATGGACCCAAGAAATAAAAACTAGCCATGAAAGGCTACAGACTCCACCTGTACAATTCAAGCTTTAATGTATTTGATAAAAATTCCATCTCTATACTAAGAAACATTTCTATTCTCTCCCTGGAGGTCAAAAGCATCAATAGAGAGCTAATCTAAGCCTATTTTAAATAATCTATACCAGTTTCAACATTCATTATGCTCTCATTATAAAAATGTTCAGGTGAAAAGCTCAGGGCATCTAACAGCAGGTTGAAAGCTTTAATTCAGTGGGAGGAGGGGACACTGTAAGCCAATAATAGAAAAGCCTTTTTAACAAAGGATGTTATTCTCTTAAAGTAGTAATCTATAGCAAATTACATAGAAAGAACTTGATTATAGTTTTCAGTCTTTTAGAAAAGAATAATTTAATATGAAGTTAAAAGCTGATTCATTTCTGCAAAGGTTTTACTAGCTGTCAATTATACTCTTCATGACTTGTCCACTGAGTTGATGTATAGTTAAATACAGACTGGAATACATTATTTGGTTACAATTAAGGCTTTCAATATGATATTGTAGAAGCTGGATATACTACCAAAATTATATATTCTTGGTCCCTTGTTTAATTTATATATCTATAGTCCAGATATTTACTTTATTTTAAAATATGTATGTGTTCTGAAAGCCAATTCAAGGGTGGAATAAAGCAGTTGGGTATAAATAATCAGAAACATTTTTACACAGCATATTCTGCAATATTCTAGTGCTAAAGTAATTCTTGATAGAATACTAGAAAAAGTCAATAGATAGGGTATTAACTTTTGGGATCGTTATGTCTGAGCACACAAAAAGAATATTGTAGTAGCAAGGACTTTGAAGATCACTTTCTAATAAATTCAACTCTCTCACATAATAGAGAAAAAATTGAACTCAAGGAAGTTAAGTGATTTTCCAAGCCACTTGTCCAGTTATTGGCAAAGCCAAAAGTAGTTTTAGGTTTTCCTATCAAATATGAACTTCATTTTTTCTGTTTTTCTGTCTAAACCACAGTTGATATAGAATGTGGGACACATCTTGTAAAACACCACACAATATATTTCTAGGTAGAAGCAGGAAAATCCTAATATGAACATATTTTCCACTTCAAGCTCTACAGTTAACTTCTAAAAACCAAAATATAAGTTATCCAGAAAACTTAAAAATCTCTGTTTTATTCTCAACCATCCCAGGCAACATCTTGGTCTAGCCATTTCATGTAACTAGCTGCTTGTGGCTACAAGATATACATCAAATAAGTAGTTCTTTTGTAGGGAATTCTAATGTTCTTTGTTACTAAAATCAAAGCAGTCACACAGAAAATGGGCAAAGACATTAAAAAGAAAGAATACAAATGAACAATAAAAGTTTACATGATATTCAAATTCACTGTTGATCTAAAATATGTAAATAAATATCCCTTCAACCAACCTACTGCAAGAATGAAAATTCAGTGGTGGACACAGTCTGAGTCAGTATTCAGGTTTCCTTGGAGACATTCCTACATTCCACAACTACTGATCTGTATGTCCCTAAGCAGTCAATAAGTGAGCCTTCTGAAGTCCTCCTGCATATGGACTGTGCAGTAGCATTGCTTCCAGTCAGACTTGACTGCTTACCTAGAGTCTGCTCAGCTATTGTCTTACGAGGAAGCAATAAACAATATGCAAGAGGGACAACTGGCAGCGACAAGCACAGGAAAGAGCAGGGGAGGAAGGAGAAGGGAAATAAAGGAGCAGAAAGCAAGAAAGATAGGCAGAAAAAATGTCTATTGTTGGGTTTTGCAAAATGCCCACAACGATTTCCTATGCCCAAATTAACACAGGCTGTAAGTCCTGACTTAGTGTCCCTTTAATTGTCTATATTTACTGACAGTACACTTCTGTCTTCAGGGTGACATCTTGGATATGACAATCTTAGCAAACTCTTCCTGCTAGAGTTACACAGAATTCAGAAATATGAAAATGTTTATAGATGCTTTTACTGGCTATGACTCCACAAATATATATAACACATGTATGTGTGTTTGTATGTATGTGTGCATGTGTGTGTGTGTGTGTGTGTGTGTGCGCATGGGGACCGCTAAGGCATTGGTGATTGATGCATTCTGAAACAGCAAAATACTGGCAATCAAGTAAGCCAAATACTCAAGAATAGGTAAAAAGCTTTAAATCAACCCTGTTGTATGACTGATTTTTTTTTTAACTGCGAGCATGTGAGACAGAGACTTCTAATTCTATAGGAACACAACAGCGGCACCTCTACCTCCAGGTTTCATCCAGGGCCTGCTTTTCAATCTACCTGCAGGAAGCCTATTCTGCTAAAACACATTTTTACAAGTGAGGAATCTTACTAAGTTTGTGTTATGCTGAATGCATTTTAATCATTGAAGTATCTTACTCCTTCAAAGTAAGTTCATTTAGCATCTCAGCCACACATTTACTCTACAAACACTAGCTAACCACCTACAATGTGTGAGGCTGAATAAAGCAAATCCTTACCCTGGAGGAGTTCACAAAACACAGTGGGACACAGAAAGTTGAAACCCCATGTGATACATGCATCACTGGGGTATGGAAGAGGCACTAGACTCTGAAGGAAGTGGATCTGTCACCTAAGGGCTAAAAATGTGAAGGCTTGGCCTTCATCCTGAAGGGTAAAAAAGAATTCACCAGACAAAGAAGAAAGAACCCTCCAGGTGGAAGGAAAGGCAGAGGGCAAGTTACAGAAAGGTCATTCACAGCCTGTTGTGAGAGTGTGAAAGGAATGGCAGAAGGTCACAGTGGTCTTCCCAAGAAGTGTGGGTTTATGTACAGGGTGATGTGTACACTGCAAGAATGATAGCAGACGGCCTGGAGCAAAGGGAGACTGAATGCAAAAGACCTGTGAGAGCTGACCTCAAAGGCTCAAGTAGGAAGGGGGCTGCTCTGTCGCTGCAGGTGGAGGGTGCTGGAAGAGAGAGGCAGTGAACAAGTGAGAGCAGAGAGGCAGCAGGACTCAGAAGAGGGACTTATTAGCAGTTCAAACTCTGTAAAGTGAATACCGGCACAGGCTGAGGGAACAACTGACTGTCTAAGGAATTTGGGAGAGTTCACTGCCCTTCTTTCAAGGGGAAGTGATGAGATTTTTGTGGTAGACAACTTAAATTTGTCCAACAAGTACATTAAACCACTCCTCTCTTCCACAGCGTTCCCTCTGTACTTGTATATACTTCCACCATACAACTCATGAACCATTTGCAGATATTTGTTAACATAACCAGTCTCTGAGATTACAATAGAACCAGTCTTCAGCACCTGGCAGAGATTGGCACAGAGAAGACCACTGGGGACCACTTCTTTTCCCATTCTATCTATATAAGTACAGTTTTTGAAGATCTACCTCTTTTCCTTCTGTTCCCTGCAGATGAGCTTGCTACCTTCTACTGCTGCCTATGGAGGGCAATAGTTACCATGTCAGGCTGGGTAGTCTGTCAAGATTATTATTTAAATAATCTGAATTGCAACATTATTAAAACTAATGTATTCATAATAATTGAAGCTCTTATATTTTGATAAGATCTGCTGACTTAATACACTCTATTCAACTATAGCTGTCTGCTAAAGAAAAGAGTGAGAAGTAATTCAGTACTACTCCAAGAAATTTGGTAATCGCATCATAGTGCTCTTTTTTCACTCTACTAGACAAGACCCCAATTAAACTTCTCAAGTGCGTGTACCAAACTTTGAATAAGATTGAATATATAGTAGATCCTCAGTATCTTTTATTTTTTTTATTTGTTAATAATAGTATTTTAATTCTTTCTAGGATTTGGAGAACATGTTTAAAAAAGAACTCAGCAGGACTTTAACGAAGGGTACATTTTCATTATGGCAAGACCAAGTAACCAGGTACCTGTCTATCTAGAAACTTTCCAGATGCATAAATTAGTAATCTCTAGAAAACTGCTCCATTGAGCTTTAAAAAAATCAGCTCTAGAAAGATAATGTGTCAGTGGTGATCCTTTGCTGAACTATATTTATTTCCCTTCATACTAACACATCCCAACATTCAACAGTGATAAAATGGCACATATGGATAATGCTGTTTGGTATATGCTAACAGTCTTGGCAGATTTCCCTTTAACAGACCACTCCAGATGTTAGCCTCAGTAATTATGGCTTCCATCATTCAGCTTTAGGAATGAAATACTCATGCTACAATTCCTTGTTTGTGTTTCCATGGATCATCTGTAAACATAAAGCCTGCATAGAAAAGATAGCCCCATGAACAGGCTCTACATAGAAACATGCATAAATGGAGATCCAGCAATAAGATGATCAGCAGAAATACTATTACAAGCTTTCAAATGATCCTTGTACAGTGCATTTGCACCTCTATAGGTAATGAAACATTTACACATTCCTATACATTACTATTTCAAAATATGTCAGAAACATGACAAGTCTGATTAAAACAATTATCTGTGGTAAAGATACAACAGACTACCATATATGCAAAGAAATCACTCTGGAAACCTTTTTCTAAGAAAATTATAAATGGGATGCTGTGTACTAAACTTTTAACAGTATCGTTGGAATCAGAAAAACATGTGATTTTTTTCATTTTCTGAAGGCCTAATTTCAAAAAAGCTTTTACTGTGATCTTATTAAGAAAATATGTCAAAATAGATCTATAACTAAGTGTCAAAACACTAAGTTATAATGATTTGATTTAAAGAAAAAACCCTAAAAAGACATACCTGATGTTACAAGTGATACTATTTTCTTGACATTAAAATGAATTTACCTCGTGAGGAACAATCAACCCAGTCTTTTGGGATATTTAAATGATCATGCTAAAACTCCAACAGTAACCAGTGAAATGATTAAACTGATATCAAACGATTGCTGACATAGAATATTGAAAGTATTAATAATGCTGTCAGTGTCATCAGGCATTGAGAAAAAAACTTTTATAACAACTGATTTTACATTAAGGAGCTTAAGCAACATTTTTTACCTGTTTATCTTTAAACCATCATGAGAACATTATCAATATTCCTGTCAAAACCTATTTGCTTCACTGAAGGTATAAAGTGAAGACTGCACTCTGATGGGAGGGTCAGACCATTTGAACTGCTTTAATAAGCAGTTTGGTACCAAACAACACTATTTCTATAAACCTTCCAAAAGCCAACAGCGAGAGCAGCTAATTCTATATAAAAGCCCTCCAAGATAGATAAAATCTAAACAAGAAATACCAAGTAAATAAAAAATAAACAACTACATGTCAAAGACAGACAAGGGCATACTTAAAGCTTAAAATTGCATGATAAAAAGATCAATCAAGTAAATTGCTGTAAATTTACTGAATAGCATGTGTTGCTCAATCAAGTAAAGATCAATCAAGTAAATTGCTGTAAATTTACTGAATAGCATGTGTTGCTCGGTGCACTCAACAATGATCAGGTATGATTACAAAGCAGTATACCTCCCCCAAGAGCCCCAGCATGTCCCACTGAAGCAAGAAGTGCCATTGATTGGCACATGCTATAGCAGTACAAATAACTGTGTGGCAGCCCATCTCTATTGGCCGAAGGGAATCCATGCCACATGCTTCCTTGTGCTCATGTAAACACAACCACAACCCAAAGGGGCTAAGTATTATCAAAACCCATCTGACATTTAATAATTACCTTTCTATATCAAGAATAACTCAAAGGATCTGGGACTCCTTTTAGGTTTGTATGTATTGCTAAGAGATTTTACTAACATGATGTGCTGATTCCCCATTGATATAAAGAAAGTTTAGAGAGAGCAGTGGCCTCTGGAGTGAGGCTAACCTGGATGTGAACCCCCACTCTGCCACCTGGTAGCAGTTACATCACACTGGTCAAGCTGCTCAAATCCTACACAGCCTCTGTTTCCTCATCTGCAAAATGAGGTAACAACAACCCTTCCATCTCAGAGCTACTGTCAGGATTAAATACGATGATACTTAGGAAAAACTGAGCACAAAGGCTGCTCTCTGTAAACTCTCAATAAAGTATGGCTACTCTTTCTTTATGGGTTTAATTTTTAATTTTGGTTTTTAAAATATTGTTGTAAACACATTTATTCTGACCTTTATAAGTTTACCACGTTCTATAAAAGAACTATTACTTTTCATGAATACATTCTCATGTCCTGTTCCTTCTCTTTATATTTAATGCTGTTGCAGAAAGCAGTTTCCGATGCTTGCTATTATTAACTGTCCACACCTGATCAAATTCAAAGCAATGTTTTCCAAAGCATCCTTCTTTATGAGGAAGAATCATCATTACACACTATCAATAATTTCTCATGACATTTTTACAGAATGAGAAACAATTTCGGAACCATGAGACACATGGAATTTATTAAGACTAGAAAGCACACCCATCCTATGCTCTAGAGTAGATGAGTCTTTAAATTTAAGGGATCATGACAACACACAGGAAAGGTAATATGGACATTACAAACCTTGGGAAGGCCACAGCCCCAGAATGTAAACTACCACGCTTCTGTGTTGCACTTGACTACTAGGTTGGCATAGCAGAAACCAGTCATGCATAAAACAACTTTACCCCAAACTCTCTGTGATATCTCACAGCTTGCTGAATGCAATCAAGTCCTGAGGCTTCCAAAGGCCTGGTAACATCAGTCTCTCCCTACAACACATTATAATTCAATATACTTCTTCCATTCTCTACATGTTTTCACCCTTGTCCTAACCCCTTAAACTCAATCTCACTCACTCCACCCCTACCCCATATTTCTATCTCTGATAGCCATCTGGTTTTCCAAAGCCAAGCATAAATGGCCACTTCCTTTACAATTCCTTCCTAGATTTTTCCTTAAGTATAATTACTCTCTTGTGCAACCTTTAAGAAACACCTGTTTAACATTTTGAACTAGAGTTCTTTACTGATATTCTAGATTGCCTCTATCATACCCTACTCACTCCACAAGCAAAAGGTCTTGTGTGGATCTTGTCTTCATATTTTCCACATAGCATTTCACATGGTAGTCAATAGATCATTTTGGCAGAAGGAATTAATTACATTAACTATTTTCAAATGTTAGACTTATATTACTGATTACCAATTCAGTAATATAAGTTTCTGTTTATTTCTGTTCATTGGCCTTTTAATATTTCTAGAACAGGAGAGCGCTACAAAATGGTAAGAATGTTAGTCTTTGGGATCAAATTGCCTGGTTTTCAATCCTAGTTCTGCCCCATATTAGGTGTGGGACTATGGACATGTCACTCCCAAGAAATGAGGCTTATGTAAAAATGGATGATACAAGCTCCTTTGTTCACAGGGTCAGCTGGAAGTAGAGTAAAATCATGCATGTGTTGTGTTCAGCAAGTAGTAGCCCCTCTAATATGAGTTACTAAAGTTTTTATGAAAACACATTTATGCAGGTCACTAGTTTCCTCACTTAAGAATAAAATCAGCAACGTCAAAGCAAGTTAGTTTGTAGCGCATCTCAACCTGCCAGCACAGTGGTACTATCTGATCTTCAGACTGAGCATTTACAGAATTTTCACTAGTTCTAAGCAATGTGTGAGTATTTTGATAAGATGTTGGTGTGAACTCGATGCTCCCCAAAAATCTACTCCCAAAATATAAGCAAACTAATTCCAGGAAACTTATTTCTCCATTCTTCTGTAATTTTCAAGGTTTTGTTCTCCAAATCTCTCTTTTTGTTGTTGGCAAGTTAGTGAAGAAGGATATACATCATCCCACCCAAATCTCTCGTGCATGTATACTATACAATAATGTCATTTCTAGAGTCACGACATTTCTTTCCAATCATCCATTAATATCTGTATTTTGGTGGACAAAGCAAGAACATGTTCCTGGTATTATGAGAAAACCAATATAATTTGGTTTTAACCAGCAAAACTCAAGAAGATAGAATTGATATGACTATAGAGGCACTCATCAGTGAAACTCATCCATGAAACCCAAGAATAAGTATGGTTGACCTCACAAATAAGTTAACATTTTCTAATTACCAAACTGTTTCCACATTATCATTCAAAATAAAAATGTAAGTAGTCTTTAATAATGCCACTTTAGCAACACATTTCCTGCTCTCAATAAAATGTTCTAGTATCCACATTCTGATTTTTTTAAAGCTATTTAATAGCCTCCAGGCTTTATCAAAAGTACTATCATTGATTTTAATAAAGGTATATCTTATTTTATTGCACTTTATTGTGCTTCACAGATACCGCTTTTTTTTTAAAACAAACTGAAAGTAAGACCCTCCACCAGCAAAAAGATTATAACTTGCTGAATGCTCAGATAATGGTTAGCATTAGTTTTGCATTAGGATTTTTCGTTAAGATATGTACATTGTTTTTTAGACATAATGTCATTGCACACTTAATAGACTATATTGTAAATATAACTTTTATATGCACTGGGAAACTCCAAAATTCATGTGACTCATTTATTGCGATATTCACTTTATTGTGGTGGTCCAGAACTGAACCCGCAATATCTCTGAGGTGTACCTGTATATTTAGGACCAGATGAAAAATACTGTGCCACAAAGACAAGGCAAAAAATTACTTAATTCATTCATTCCACAACTATCAGTAGTTTCTATCATGTGCAAGGCTCTGTGAAAGTCACATGGATAAAAAGAAAATGAAGACATGGTCTCTCCTTGAGGGGCTTGCAGTCATAAAAGGCTCTAGTCTAACAGAGACTTAAATCCCAAAATACAAATATGTAACACAATACAAGTTTTTACTTCAAGCACTGCTCAAAAATGTACATGTTATCCTCATATGTTCAACACAAACATTTTAGAACTTTCCTTCTAATATTTCCAAATAGAAAAGAACTCCGATTTTTATATTTTCCCCTATAAGGAAGTTGGTTAAAGTAATTAGAGGTCTTCAAAGGCAAAAATGTATAATCAAAATATTTACTAAACAATTCTTTTTTTAAAAAATTACTTACTCAATTGAGATGTGGCATCTAAGAAATATTTATCCTAAAAGTGAAAAATGGTAGTTTTCTGAGTCATAGGACTAGATTTTTGATATCTATTGTAATAGCATTATCCACATTCCACTAAAATTCCAGAAAACAAAGAACTCAGCATTTAATCATAATATAAGTTCTCTTTGGATTAGAAAAGAATTACAGACTCGAAGAAGGCCTGTCCTGAAGTTCAGTACTAACCCTTTATTTCTGATCACTATGCAGCTGAGGAAATGGTAGGCTTTTCTTGAAGGCTTTTCTCAAGGCAGAATTAATGAAGTTCAGAGCCATAATTTTAAATACTGAGCTACACAGCTTGCAGACACTCTTTAATTTACCTATGCCAGGATTATTTCTTGGCATCCAGACTTGGAATTCTGAATAGAATTCTTTCTTGAAAACACACATGTAGTTCCCTAAAACGTATTAAATGCTATACTTTCATTCACTAAAACAAACAAACAAACAAATAAAAAACTCATAATCAAATGTGGCCAGAATAGGCCAAAGCATTTCCTAAGACACATCAACCCTGCTCATAGAGAATTCTCCGTCCAATAAGTAATACTGACAAATAAAAGGAGATATAATACAATGTGCAAAATATAATAATATAAATAGCATACAAAGCAGAGCAATGAAAGAATACACAGTGGTTAAATATGCACTTTGAGAGCTGGCCTCAGAGTCTAACCACAGTGTAAAATATGACTTTCCTACGTAAGCCATTCCAAACAACTAACAAACAAATTACTTATAGAAATGAAGCCTTCTGCTCCACGCTGGGGGCTGCCTGCAACCAGAAGGCCCTTGTGAATCTATGTCTACTTACGTGTGCAATTACAGATAAGAACAGTACCAGAAATATCTGGTCTTCTGTAGATTCTGTCCTATAGAGTTTGTGTATCACAATTTAGGGCTTGCTACTGACTGACATTAATTTCTATAGCTATTAATAAAGATCTTTATTGTACCTATTTGGCACATGGCTCCCCTCTTTGATTTCTGCATTGCTTGACCAATAAAGTGTCAATACAATAGTCTCTTCAAACAGTATATATGTCTAAGGTACATAAATGTGAACCATAATGTAAACAGACCTATTTAACAATTATTTAATTGCGCTCTTTGTGGTGCAATGATAAAAGAATGATTTATCACCTTCAGGGTAAATAAACCCTTTTAGGAAGGTATATTATTCACTAAAAACACTGACTGGGTATAAACCACCAATATAAACTAAGAAAATTATTTTAAAAAAATTAAAAGGTACTTACTACTAATTACAACTTTAATGAGTGCAATAAATAAGAATAAAGCAAAGGATGTCAACTGTCAAGTAAATTCATGCAGCAAGTATCACTAGTTTCTTATTTTCTGACACTGGTCTGTAATGTTTCTAGTAGATCATTAAATTAACTTAAATTTCAACTTCACACTTGTACTGTTCACTCAATTCGCTCATGTAAGAATAGTACACATTAGCACTGCTGATCCATACCAGTCCCCTTTGCTGCTCACCACTACAAGGCAAAACACAGAGTGTGGTCTCAGTGTGTGGAGAGGCATTGAGCTGTGCTCTTGCTGTGAGTGTGGGGTGCAGAGCAGGACGACCTAGTTCAAACTCATATTTCTCATACTTTTTAACCTAGGGCAAAGTATTCCCTTATCTATAAAATATGAACTGTTACAAATATTAGGTAAGTACATAAGCCATTTGCTTTGCACAAAGCCTGGTACTTACAAACACAGTAAAAGTGTGTTTGTATTTCATCGTTCCTGCTCCACATGTTCTCTGTCATGACCTCTCGGGTTCTTGCACTTTGTACAACTGTTCCTCCATCACTTCATAAGAATAAAAAACTGGTAAGTGTCTGGACAACAATAGCAGGAAGAACCAAATGTAAGTAGTTTCTAAATCTCACTGAAAGTTCAACTGAATTCAATCATTTTAGGTCCAACTGTGGAATAAAGAGAAGAAATAAATTTTTCTCCCTCTAAAAATTCAATCAATTTTCTTTTAGTTTGCCATTCTCTTTTTAGCATCTATCATGTGTCAATAAACAATTCTCATCATACATAGCAAAATTTAAATAAAATGAGTCATAGAGGATAATTTAATAACACACTGGCTCATTGAAGCCTGACTCAAGTAAATGTAGTTACATAAAAACCTATACCATGTCAATTATTTACCTTTATACAAGAAATTTACTCTGATCATAGTATTTTATTCATACTATCTGAGAATTAAAATAGTATTTTATGCTTACAAAAAATGACAGCATGAATAATTTAAAAAGTGTTTCAGTGTCTTATATTTTTCTCTGAAAATGTTGTCCTGTTTCATGATCTGCACTGTATCAATTAGATGACCATGACTCTCAGTGCACTTAACGTGTGCTCCCCACTCACCTGGACCTCCCTAAGGAGAGTTAAATACAAGACTCCTTCTATGTCTGCTTTTTTAAATTTATCAAAAAAATTCTGATACAAGTAGATTGTAAAAAAAAAAATGTGCTGAAAGTACAAACACTGCACCTGCTTTGACTTAAGAGAGAAGTCAGAAAATACTCCAAGGAAACCACATTGGGTTCATTTTGTTAACACACACACACACACACACACACACACACACACACACAATGTACACACAGTTTAAAATAATAATTATTTACCAACTTATCTGGCAAGTATGGTACAAGTTTATGTTCTTTAATATATTATATATTTTACAAACCTTTTCAGCAAATGAAGATTAATAGATCTCAGAGAACATACACACTTTACTTTTTACTAAATCAACACAGTGCAACAACAATTTCAGCTTCAGATTATCAAGATTAAAGAAACTAAATAATATATAATGCCCGCTTTAAAATTCTTCTACTTACCTCCAATATATGATTTAGCATACACACTTGGAGTTGCATTAAAATCATATCTTAAAATCTTTTGTTTTTAGGATAAAGGTGACACGTGGTTGCCTTCCTCTGTAACAGTCTTCCTTATCCCTAAAACCAAATGACTATAATTATCATACTCTTTTGGTATCGGTATTTATTGGATTCACTCCACATGAAAGGTTTTCCTCCATGATTTCTCACTAGCTTCATCTCCTTTGTAACATATTTTAAGGATCATATTTTTTATTATTGTATATTTAAAAGATATATATATATATATATATATATATATATATAATTATATTATTCAGGAGTTATTCTGAATAATAAAAATGTTTTATTATTTTTATTATTTTAGAAATTTAATATCATTCTATTATGTGCTGAGATGTTTTCTAGGATACTTAAATAATGTACCTAAGAACATTTCTCCCTTGTGTTATATTGGGTACATTTTATATTTTGTTTCTTAAAACTGATTCCTACAGCACTTCTGAAATTTGAAGTAACCCACAATATTCTACTGAGTTATATTCTACTAAAACTGAGTTAACAGTATGCCTATAAATGCTAGAGGCATATGCCCAGTATCTCTACACATCTCAAAAGGTTTTGGAGTATCAGGAAAAACATCGGATGACAAATTCCTCTGATTAACTAGCCATATGCAGAAGTGTGAGAGACAAGATATAAACTAAATATTACCTGTAAACTTCATATGTAATCCATCATGCTTTAAACTATTCATCACAACATGGGATGATATGTAAATTTGTACACTTCAAACTTTTACATGAAGTTTCTGCTAGATATTCTTCACTGGCTACTCCAAATGCACCCTCCACCTTTCTCTACCCTTCTCCATGACAGGGAGGCCAAACTATGTGGACTCTGCTTCTGGTTGAGGTCCATCAACAGGGGGCACCAGTAGGAGGTAATGAGGTTCACAAAAGGAGAGGCATTTTAATCCACAGCTTCTGTCCCTGTCCCTGAAGGCTCTGGTTTGGCACCAGCTGAATTCAATCTCAAAAGTTACAGTTCCTGTGAGTGACTCTCTTCAACTGTTGCCAGTCCCAGCAGGTGTACTGTCATCCGGTTAGGGTATCTTAACCCTGGCTCTGACTCTGTAAATAATTCTTCTAATAAAGCTTCTTCTATCATCTTCTGTTTCTTGCAGAAACCCTGATATATATATTTTTAAAATTCATTTCAACCAGGAAGTAGCTATTTTTCATGTGAATTCTCCTTACTTATAGTTCCATTAATACTACATTTATACTGGAGTTACCTAAATATCTATTTTTTTCCTCATATAACTATGATGTGTATGAAGACAGGGCATGTCATGCTCTTGGTTTGGATCTTGTTTCGTCTATGGGTATACAACAAATACTTAATGGATAACTCCTGGAATTATTTTATGCTAGAAATAGGGGATAGTGTAGTAAGCTAATTTGCATCTAATCACTGAGACTTCCCTCATAGTCACCATTGCTGAAGGTTTCTTCCTGTACTGGACAAGCATGAGGCCCAATGGGCCTGCCAGGAGCACCATCCCTCTCTGGGAGACTTCTGCCTCAGCAGCTCTATCCGTATCAATGTGCTCTGCTCTACAAAGTTAAGTTCCCAGAATAAATATACCTTACCAACCTGGCCTTAATTAACTAGGCTGGGTGCTCCAACAAAAGTAAAAAGCATAGGGTGAGAGATAGCTGAGGGGCAACTGCTGTCACCCAAAAACAAATCTCCATGACTTGTATAAGCCTGAGCTCCTCTCTTCTAGACTTTAACCATTGACACCTTAGGCATGAAGTCTTCTCACTCTTCACACGATGACCTTAAGATTCTCCTGAATGCCATTATTTTGGACATAGTTCTCTCCAACACCTACACCCTGTCCTCAAAACTTGCAGAAATAAATGATGAAGCTTCTGTTCTACAATGACTGGGAGAGGATACTCAGAAAGCACCCTCAGAAGCTTGGAGTAATGCCATCCCCAGAGCTTTTCTGGAAGGACTATCTCTATTTCCACTGTCATTTTTCCCTGGAAGATTCTCCATCACTCTCTCTCCTTTCTTTTGGTGAGGATACACTTGAGGATTCCTCTGGCATGTCCTCCATGAGGACTAAAAGCTCCCTGCAGGAAGCCACAGTCATGGCAGGAGAGAGAGGTCTGTGTTCTCAGGTGTGGGGCACAGGTTTAGAAACACAACATCATGGCTTCTGAGAAAGAACCAATCCTGTCTATCTTCCCAAAGCCAGACATAGGTCTTCAAAAGTGCTACCATGCTGAGCAAGTAGCTCAAACTGAAGTATATGTGAGAGCTAACAAAATATGATGTCATACTCTCAGTTTGCCTCCATGAAGGCACTTTTGGGGAATTCTTTTAAAGTTCTAAATTCTTTAGTTCCTTGTTTATACTACCACAAACATAGAAAGTACATGTAGTAAAAGTAATTTCAGTCTATCTCCATTCCCATAAAATATAAAACATAGTATTGCTGTCCATTCAGAAAATTATCGTTCTACGTAAACATAAACATCTTCTGTTGCCAATACATACTTTATCATGCTTAGATGTGCCTTTTAAATGGAAAGTTAAATTATTCTAGGGAATAAAATTATCATTAGGAAAATTTCCTAAAGCAATTACAGTAGTAGCAAATTTTTAGATTATCATCTAACAGGCTGCTGATATCAGATAAATTAGAGTAAATCAAAATAAGATTAAATGTATAAATGATGTGTTGCTTTGATTCCATTATAGGTGTAAGTCATTACATGGAAAGCGTTTTATTTAAAATGGAGAACATTCACTGAAAATATAATTTTTTATTTTCCATGTCAGTTTTATGCCATTATTTATTTCTTTGGCAGAACACAATTAAATCTTAAATTTTATCTAACTCACCAACAAACCCCTTTTATCTATTTATTCATTTAGAAATCTCATGGTTTAACTATAAAAATTCTATGCTATCAAAAAATAACAATTTGCTCTTGTCAAAATTACATCATCAATATTTAAGACATTTTTTGCAATCTAAGTATAAAACTGGTTAATGTCATTTCCAATGCACATATTAAAATTTTGCTTTAAAACATTTATTACAAGATTAGTTGAGGTTAAAAACTAGAAAAAAATCATTTTGAATAGTCAGTAGCAAGCAATAACCTTACTTTACACCAATTCTTTTCTACAGTAGCTTATATTTGTTTTATAAACACAGTCAAAATCTTTTTGAAACTATTACTTCTTTAAGAGCTTTCTCTTTGATGTCATTAATTTTGGCCTCTTTTTTTTATCTTCAATCTTAAATTAATTCCCTGGGAAGCATGGATCTTGTTGGCTGGTTGGAAGGATTAAATATAAGGGTTTACAAAGAAAAGCAGCTTTTGATACAATGCTATTACAACATGATCACTTATCCATAAATTGTCAGATACAGGGGGTTTTTTATGTTAGACACAAATGTTCATTTTAAAAGCTATTATCATTCAACAAATAGAATAGGGATTATTTTTGTAGTCTGTATTCACTTTACAAATAAATAATCAGTTAACATGACTGCAAGACAACACACAATGATTTTTGCTCCTGTGTTATTTGCTGGCAGATTTTTTTTCTTTTTGACACAGATTTTCATTGTGATATGCTAAATGGGTCCTTCTTTATCTACCTCGTCAAAGGATTTCATTGACATTATGCAAATAAGGGGATATGCCTAAAATATTCTAATTTAACATTACTTTGTGGGGGAGGGATGTTTTTGGGTTTCTATGATTTAAGACAGCAACTGTGAAGCAATAAAAGATTATTTGTTTAAGGCGGAAGTGTTTTTTAAATCACCACCCAATACATTTTTTAGAATGGTTTTTGAGAAAGTGTTTTAAGCAAAAATATCCTAGAGTGAAGGTCAGTTTTTTTAGTTTTAACGTTTTTCCCCAGCTTCTACCTCTTCGCCTTGAGTCCTTTCAAAGTATATGTTTCCTCCATCAGAGGGTATGGACTAGGGGTCCCTGCTTTTCTGGAGAAAGGTCAGGGGGCAGTCTCTTCAGGGCTTTGAGTCCTGATTACCGTGGTGCCCAGAAAGACAAAAGGATTTCACGTTGTTCCCTGAAGCATGCCCTCAGAAGACAGGGCTGTAGTTAGGTAGTAAATCTTGCTGCCTAAAATTACTCTGGTTCTCTCCTGACCTTTACCGTGAGGCCAGCTTTCTGGCCTGACACTGGGTTCTGTGCATTTTCCAATGTCCTTACAATAAATTCCTTTTCTGCTTTAAATTAACTGTGGTCCAATTTTATTGCTTGCCACCAAAGAACTCTGACACAGGTGCCCTTTTGTGAGATTATCTCTATGATAAAGTAATGAACATTGACGCCATTTTAACCATCAGGTGCTCTTTCCAGAGATGAATAATTGCCTGACCTTGTCTGGTGCCCTGAGGAGTCCTTAGGAGGTAAACTCAAAAAAAAAAAAAAAAAGTCAATAGCCTTAGGAGAACTACTTTTTATTTTGTTGCTAAGTTATCCTAGGACTTGGTAAGTGATCAACACGGTAATGTTGATGACCTTCTATCTTATGACCTATAATCTCAATTATATTTTTAGAAAAACCTTAGGGACCCAGTTCCACAGACTTATTCCCACAATAAAATTGGCAGTGAACTGACCCACAATATGTCTTTGTCTCACCTGTAAGACATTAAAAGTCTGGATATAAATAATACTAAAAAACTCGAGTAATAATTTCTCCTTTTCTAATATGTTTACTATTATCTTTAGAAATCTCTAACAGCTTTGAGGCATCAAGCTATAATAATCATAATTTAGCTGAAATTTATGCCCATAAATTTCTTAAAATGAAATGATATTAGCCATCCCTACTGAAATGGTACAGGCTTGTGTTTGTTTTAGATGGGTTCACGAAGAGCCGGGATGCTGAGATATCCCTTATTGTTGGCAGAATTCTAAAAATGTACCTACCCCAGATTCCACACCCTATAGAACTTTTAAAGATGATGACATACCACTCCTGTCATTATGTTCATTATGATGCTTATCATCATGTGCATAATTATGATTATGATACAATGATTATGCTATGTTATATGGCAGAGTTGACCTTAAGCATGAGACATTCTTATCTCTGAATTTGATCTAATTCCTTGAGCCCTCAAAAGTGGAGAGCTGTCTCAGGCTGGTGGCAAAAGGGAAAGTCAGAGAGATTTGTCTAGATGAGCCCTTACTGGCCCTGAATATGGAGAAAGAATGCAGAAAATTTTAGAGAAGCTGAAAATAACCCCCTGCTGACGGGCAGCAAGGAAACGGGGTCTTAGATCATAGCCACAATGACTGGATTCCACCAGCAATCTGAAAAGGGTTTTTTTAATTAAATTTATTGGGGTGACATTGGTGAATAAAATTATACAGTTATCAAGTGTACAGATAATATGTCATCTGTATATTGCATTGTGTGTTCATGACCCAAAGTCAAATCTCCTTCAGTCATCATATTTTGACCCCCTTTATTCTGATCTACCACCCCTCCCCCCTTGCCCTCTGGCAACTACTAAACTGTTTTCTGTGTCTGTGAGTTTTTGTTTGTCTTGTTTGTTTGTTGCTTTCAGTTTTATATCCCACATGAGTGGAAGTATATGGTTTTTGACTTTTTTCCTTCTGACTTATTTCCCTTCATCATATTCTCCAGATCCATTCATGTTGTTGCAAATGTCAGTATTTCATCTTTTCTTATGCCTGAGTAATATTTCACTGTACATATGTACCACATCTTCTTCATCCAATAATCTAAGAAAGGACACTTCGGTTGTTTCCATGTCCTGGCCACCATAAATAATGCTGCTATGAACATTGTGGTTCATATACCTTTATAGATAAATACTTTCAAATTTTTCAGGTAGATACTGAAGAAAGGGATTGATGGGTCATATGTAATTCTATTTTATTTTGAGAATATTCCATACTGTTTTCCATAGTAGCTGTACCAATTTACATTCCCATCAGCAGCATATGAGAATTCCTGTTTTCCAACCTCTCCAACACTTGTTATTACTTGTCTTGTTGATAATAGCCATTCATACAGGTGTGAGGTGGTATTTCATTGTGGTTTTGACTTGTATTTCCCAAACAGCTAGTGTAGTTGAGCATCTTTTCATATGTCTGTTGGTAATTTTTATTTACATATGAAAAGATGCTCCACTTCCGGGAGACGTGTCTGTTCAGTTCCCCTGCCCATTTTTTAATTGGACTGTTTCTTTTTGTTGTTGAGTTGTATGAGCTCTTTATATATTTTGGATATTAGCCCCTTATCAGAGGCACTGATGCAATCTTCTCCCATTTAGAAGGCTGCCTTTTTGTTTTGTTGATGGTTTCTTTTGCTGTGCAGTAGCTTTTTAGTTCGATATAGTCCCATTCATTTATTTTTGCTTTTATTTACCTTGCCTTTGAGGTCAAATTCATTTTTACTGTTATTCCAATTACATGCACACCAAAACTATTTCATGGCAAGGACACTAAAGAAACCAAAAGAGTAGGCTTCAATCACAAGACCCTTGGGCCAACATAACTCAAACCTCACAATGCTTGAGACAGAAGAAAAAGATAGCTTGCAGCACCATTTAAAATAAATAATCCTAAACAACTTCCCCCAAGCTCCTTAAGCAAATTATTTGTGAACCTTAAAACTTTGTGATTTCTTATAAATAATGTCTAATTTTAAATCTACAGTTTAAAACTAACTTGAAGAGATCACATATTTCATCAATCCTATAATTATGCGACAATGGGTCTTTTTGTTGTTGTTTGGGCATCTCTAACAAATAAAGCTGTTTAAATTCTTCCTATCATCAGTGCAAACCACATAGACACTGTGCCAATCATATAATAATTGTCTTATAATCCTGAGAAAGTCTAATAAGAGTGAAAGAGAACTAAGTGAAATTTAAGATGCCACAGGCTATTCTTTATTGCCTTTTCTTACCCCCAAAACATGTATAATCTTAACTGATACAGAACCCACTGCCATATGATTCTTGATAAAATTGCCAGTTTTTATGTTTTTTAATGCTAATTTCTTGATCATACATAAATAAAACTTACAATTAATGTAAAAACTTCAGAGTGTTATTAAAGGAAAATAAATTAAGAATCAAGTAGGTAATGTGGCTACTGATATGGCTGCAGCTATCTGGAAGGCAGTGCAGATAAGCAACATTTAGTAGTTAAACCAATTCTGAACACAAATAAAGATTATTATCAGAAATGTAGCACTATATTAATTTTAAAACACAGGTAGTGACAGTGCTGAGCAGAGATATGCATCATCAAACTGATGAAAAAATTAAATTATAAGGAGAGAACTTGATGGAACATGCCAATGGGCTCCATTTGCCATTAACCAACAATTACAAATTTCTCTCATTAAGAGAAAATGCTTTTAATAAAGTCTGAAAAAATGTGGGCTTTATAGGCAGATCAACCCTCTGTTTTCTAGCTATGCTTAATCTTGGCAAGCTATTTTAAATACCACTAAATCTCAGTTTCTTCAACCACAAAAAGTTAGATGAGCTCATAATTATCTGACAATTAAATGAAATAATACATAACAATTGATACAAGAAGCTCATTACATTTATCCATTATTATTATTATTCAGGCAATTCTGAGATTCACATTTTAAAAAGAACTGCATCACAAAGGTGGGAAGGAAAAAAAAGCCATAAAAATAAATTCTTTTCTACACACGTTAATCCTGAGAAAGTTAAGGGTTTCTAAAGCACAGTGTCCAACGTCTCCTCTGAACTCAAGGATGACCTCTGTGCTCAGTTCACATACATTTCTCTTTGACTCCATCCATCATTCCATGATGTATTCCAGGATGCAAACATGTCTGCACCCATTAGAAAACAGGGAAAACAGTTACCTCCCAGGGGCCAGAAAGGTTCACTATGCACTGAAACAACCGCATAATGAACCAGTCACCCAGGGTAGAAGTGGCTGTTTTTAGAGAATGGAGGAAAGAAAAGTGATGTCATGCACTGTCACTCAGATGAAGTCATGGTCAGTGTAAGGTGTGAAGACCAATGAGCATGATGTACTTCATTATTTTCAAAGGGTACTTACACTATTAAGCTGTAAGACCACAGATATATTCAGTATTCCCTATGCAAGCAAAAATTGCCCAGTTGCCCAGGTAAAGCAGCAAAGAACCATTTCCCACACACATAAGTCCCTTGTCTATATGCATTTGAATAGAGGAAGTACACAGTGGTTCTAACATATAGGAACATTTTTCCTATGTCTACTCGACAATATCATTCCTCACAAGCATGAGATGTGGTAACACAGTTCCGTTCATCACTACCAGATGACAATGCCTGTTTATTTTGTGCTGCAACATTTTAGCATCAATCAATGAAGTTTTCACAATACACTATGGCCCTTGGAGATGGAAACATGCCACTGTAAATACAGCACCTTGCTGCAAGCAACTGCTGTTCACATAGCTGCCTGTGGTTTAAGAGACAGAAATGCTGTTATTCCACGGCAAAGAATCACACGTGGCCAGAGTGTACTAGCACTCATTAACCTGCCCATCTCCAACACATCTGACCCCTCCTAATTTGAAATATTTAGAGTTCATAGCTTCCACTAAATTATACTTCAATAATGGATAAGTTAAGTCTCTTGCCAAAGTTAACTATTACTTTAAAAATTACATAGTAAATTAATGAATCACAGACTTCCATATCATTGGGGTTCTGTTTTAATAAAAGATTTTGCTTTTTCAGAGCAGTTTAAGGTTTACACCAAAGTACAGAGGTTTCCTACATATTCCTTATGTGCCCCCACCATGCAGAGTCTGCCCTATTGTTGACTATTTCTCACTGGAGTGGTACATATTGTACCCACGATGAATCTACATTTAAACATCATTACTCAAAGTGCAACATTTACATTAGTTCACTCTTGGTACACATCCTATGAGTTTGTACAAAAGTATAATAACACATATCCACCACTATATCATTATACTGACCACGGTTTTACCTTTACTAGAATGTTGAAATCATACAGTATATAGCTTTTTCATATTGGCTCACTCAGTAATATACATTTGAGTTTCTGCCATGTCTCTTCATGGCTTGATAGCTCGTTTCTTTTAAATTCTAAATGAAAGTCCATTGTCTGGAGGTACCAGAGTTTATTTTTCCATTCACCTACTGAAGGCCATCTTGGTTGCTTTTAAGTTCTGTCTATTATTAATAAAGCTGCTATAAATATCCATGTACAGGTTTTAGTTGAACGTAAGTTTTCAATTTTTTGAGTAAATACCAAGGAGCGTGACTACTAGATCATATAGTGAGAGTATGTTTTAGTTTTATGAGAAACTGCCAAACTGTCTTCAAATGGCTATACATTTTGCTTTCCCACCAGCAATGAATGAGAGTTCGTAACACCTCACATCTTCACCAGCACTTGGTGTCGTCAGGGTTTTGAATTTTAGTCATTCTAATAGATACATAGTGGTAGCTCACTATTGTTTTAATTTACATTTCCCCAGTGATATATGACGTTGAGTCATTATGCTTATTTGTCATCTGTACACCTTCTTTGGTGAGGTGTCTATAAGGTTTTTGACTCTTCCATATCATTTTAGTAACACAAAATCTCCTAGACAGTCATAATTCGCCATAAAGCTTTGAAGATTAAAATTTTACATATAGATCTCTGAAAAAATAAAAATATTCCCAATTATAAACTCTGATCTGAAAGTTCCATATTAGCCATACTTAAGAAATAAAATATGAAAATGTGTGTGGGAGAAACCTTATATGTGAAATAAGTGACAGAAAATGGCATAGGAAGAGGAAGTCTATTTTTTAAGATTTTTAAACAGCATATCTTCCTAATTGTCTAAATTTTATTTTATGAATACCAGCAGTTAGTAATGCTACATATCTTTGAAGTGCAGAATGAAATAAAACACTTGACTATATGATAAAATACATACTCAATAAATAAAAGGCAAAAATAAATATGAAGGATTAGAAAAGAATTTATAAATTTGAGCATCCACTGCTGGCAAAGGTGTGAAGAAACAGGTATACCCTATATTGCTAATCATGCATCCTCTGGGGAAAGTTTCTGGTGATGACAGTTTAAATTTAAAATGCACATACCCTTGACTCAGCAATCCTGCTCTCAGGAGTCTGTTTCTCAGAAATAAAAGCATCAGCATTTAAGAATAAACACATAAAGATAATTATTGTTAAAAAAAGTATTTGTAATAGCAAAAAATTAAAATAGCCTGAAAGTATATCAATAGGGACATGATTGAATAAATGATAATATACCCATGTACAAAATATTATGCTGCAATCAAAAAAAATGAAGGAGATAAATATATATTGAGCAGCAAAGATGTTTTGAAATGCTAAGTGAAAAAGGCAGGTAATTACTGCCACATGTGTAAAATAAAACAAGAGGGGTGGAATATATATATATATATATATATATGTATATATATATATATATATACATATATATATATATATATATTCCCACACATATTTATATATCCTTGCATAAGCATAGAAAATTTATAAGAAGACATAAGTCTCAAAAAGGCTAGGTTTAAAAGAGAAAGAAGACAACTCTTCTAACAGTAAGCTTAAATTGTTTTTGTAATAAAAATGAGAAGAGTTGAAAGGCATAGGATAAAGTTTAAATTGACATACTACATTTACTACATGTGAGCATATGCAGAATTTTTTTGTTAAATATCAACTGCTGTCTGAAGAAATATAGTGCATATGATATTCTTCTTAAATATCTGCCTGATAGCAACTACTCCTCAAACTCAGAGTATACTCCTAGTTATACCTTGTTAGTTTCTTCATTTAATGGTATAATCTTCTGATTAGCAGGTCTGTCACTACCCCCAAATTGCCCCAGGCCCCTAGAGCTGAAGCTAGTCAGGGTGGAAATTTGCAGGATGAGATGAGGTGAGAGAGTTGAGGCTAAGCGGGTGGGGAGCGGCTAGCATAGGTCAAGCAGACAGACTATAATCTAGAATCTTCTCAGATCACTATAGTTTTTGAGTCACTGCTGAGTCCACTACTACAGGACCTGACAGATGATACATTAGTGTTTACTGGTCCAAAACTGTACAAACTCAGTGGTTCTTTGACAGAAGACCTTCCCACTCCCCTGTCCAGTCAAGGGTGCAGCATGCTTGTGCCCCCAAAGCTGCTTCTCTTATTGATTCCCATTTTCAGTTCACATACACAGAACTACATCCCTGAATATATGAAACCTCTTAAGTAGGATGACTATATATTTTATCATCCAACTGGGGAAACTTCAAGAATGAAAAAAGGGTGCTATTAAATATTAGGCTGGAAAAAGAGGTGTATGCCAAGACTATCCCAAGGAAACAGACATTAGTCACCCTATCCATGAGCATTGAGCAACTGCCCCCTTTCCTCATGGTGGCCTCTCTTAAGGGATGAGAGTCTTCCTTTATCTAGTACGATCACCGCCTACTTTCTAAGGGACGGTGCCTTAAGTCCTTCCACAACTATGTTTCCTAAGTGCCACATCCTCCCTCACTCACTCCTTAATCCGACGAATACATACTGAGCACCTCTGCTCCTTTATTCATTTCTTCGGCTAATAACCAAGTCCCTGCCATACACTCAGGCACTGGGAGTACAACAGCAAGGAGCACAGGGACTCTTGTCTTTGTGGAGGTCACTTTATGCTTGGGGTTGACAGAAAATAAAGAATAAAATATGCAATATGTTGAGTAATAAGTGTCACCAAGAAAAATAAAAGAGGTTAGGGATATAGGGAATGTGGGGAGATGAGAATGAGAGGTGCTTTTTTTATGGGTTGGGGCTGTCATCACTGAAAAGGTAGCATTTAGGCAGAGAACTAAGAAAAAGGGATTAGAGCATTTGGGGCAGGAGAAATGACAGATAAAGGGCTCCAAAAGAAGAGCATTGTGCTCAAAGAGTGAGCACAAGGGAAGCAGCAGCCTGATCATGAAGGGGAGGACTTTGGGTTTTACTCCAAGAAATGAGCCAAGTAACATGTGCCAAGAACTCGGCTACATGGTGAGCAGATACCAAGCATTCTCTGTCTTAATGGAATTAGTTAATGTCTAAGAGGGGCAGTAAGATATTAACCAACCAAAGAAATAAAGGCTTTCTAGGAAAGGCAGCTCTCATTGAGTCCCTTTTAAACTGTGGTCCATCTGCTTTTCTTGCTAAAGATAAGAGTAAAAACTTAGTTCTGGTGGACTGCCATCCCTACATGTAAATACTGAAACCCATTGTTTGGCGATATCTGCTGAAACATACATATGTTGCTGAAACCAGTAAGCACTTGTCATTTTTAGTTGCAAACATCCAATATTACTGCCAAAAAAGTAAAGTAGTTCCCTTACACAATGTATTTATCAATCTCCAGATAATTCTAAAAGCTCATGTTCAGAGAAAAATCTGGTGGAGTTTTATAAACTATAAGAAATGTGTAATCATTGGCTGCCTCAAAGCAATGCCATAATAACATGTAGGTTTTACACAGTGCTTTATCAGATTGCAAATAGTATGACCTAAAGAGAAAATTAGAATGATACTTGGAATAAGTAGGCTATTAAATGTAGTCTGTCTAGAAAGTGTCAGCTATTGTATAATTAAGAGAAAATGCTACTTTTTAAATTCCAACTTAAATTTTCAAATAATTTCTTTGGCTGGTCCTGGACTTGGCTTATCAGTGACTTCATAGGTAAAAACTGTGGAAAGCATAGCAAATTAGGATTAGTTCAGATATTATAAGTGCTTCCCAAAGAACTAAAAAAAAGTGCTTTTTAAAAAACATTTTTATATTCTTGGGACTTAACAGAAATCATCTTTTATACTGTTCTAGTTTTTAAAAAATCTGCCACATTCATATCAATAAAATACGTGTCAGTAAGATTTGCACAGTTAAATCTAGATTTGGGTGATCTCTTAACACTCTAACCCTTCACACACAACAGGCTGGAATCATCTTTCAGATGACAGAAAACTTGACCAGGTTAGACGTCAAACAATTATTTTGGGACATGAAATTTGGGTGAGGAATGGGGGATGACAATTTAGTTATAAAAATCATAATACTGATTTTGGCTACATATTAATTCTTTACAGCTGACCTTTGCCAGCTAGATACAGTATAAATTGGGTTAAAGGACAGGACGAGATAGGAAGTTCAAGCTCAGCAAAAAACTGAAAACAGAGGTGACTACACCTCACAGTTGGAATTCATTAGCAGTCACCAAACTTTTCTTTCTTAATGCCAGGGCTATGAGGTGACCAAGAGGCTATCAGCCTATTGAACTGTCATTGAAGAAGCTAATCAGAAGACAAAAGAATTTTTCCAAAAATTGCAACAATAATTTGTCTTCCAACAGCCAAGAATGCTATGAAAACACTAAAAAGTAAGCCAAGAAAAATAGCTTTGCTTTCCTGAGCTTCTAAAAGCTTAGAATATACTTCTTGAGAATAAGAGCTAAGTCTGGATTATGTCTTTATCCCTTGATGCCTAGCTCAGTGCCATATGTATAGAAATTATACATTTTTAAAAATGTGCTAAATGAAAGAGTAAACAATATTTTTCCCATCAACTACCAAGTTTCATATACTGCTGATTATCAGCAAAGATTAGTGTATGAAGAAGAGTTGGATGCAGGGTAAATAGTGTCAGTAATTCTTCACCATGTGAAGAGGATCGCAAAACGGTTCTGAAAATATATCTAAGCAGTGAGTTTTTATTCTGTCCTGCCCATTAGAATAAGAAGTTGTGACATTAGTAAATTTCCAGAGATGTTTTAGACTGCACACTTAAATTTAATTTTTATATACACTTTTATTTTCTCAATGGGTTCTTCATGAATTTAAGCCCCAGTGTTCTCCCAGAATGCCCTGCATATGAGGGCCTTCACAAACTACTCGGTGTTCTCTTAAAATGTCACAATGTCCTCAGTACCTATTTCAGTTTCCAGCAAGTTATGTGAGATGATTTAAAATGCAAGCTATCTGCAAAACTGAAATAATGTTTTTAAAACACTAAAAGAATGAAGGCCTTAACCTATAACAAAAATCTCTAATCCAAGGATCCCCTCCAATAACACCCAAAAGGAAGAAACAAAACCATCTAGAGACAGTAAAGGCCTTTAGCACTTCCTTCTTGTTTTCTAACTACTATGACTAAAAGTCATTTATTTTCTACTTAACCGAGCAAAATTATAGTATTTGGCTTCATTTCTCTGTCTCCACAAAAACAGAATGAAGAGGCTACAAAGTAGATATAGACAGAATGTAACCTAATGCATTATTTTTATTTACTTATTTTACTTCTACCAGTGTTTGATTCTCTATGTTGTATACGAAATAAGACAACCTCACAAGTAGCTAACTTCTCTACTCTTTGCTGGAAAACTTTCTATTCCCCTCATCTATATACTTCCTTATTAATACCTAGGGATAAAAAGAATTACGTCTATAAAATTCAGATCTCAAACTTCAGCCCTCTCAACACCACCAACTCATCCTTTTGTTTCCTCTTTAGTGTTCTCTCTCATTCTCCAAAGAGTGCCACAAATTTCCTCCTCTCCTCTCTCTGCCTTCCCATCTTCCTCCCCAAATACTTTCCCACCTCCCACCCCTTGAATGAAGAAATATATGCCATAGTAGGGAATCCTTTACCTCCCATCTTCAAATGTATGCCTTTCTCTAAAAGTGCTTCCACAATTTCCTCCAGCTACAAAGGAAAAAGCAATCCTACTCTTATTTGTGGATAATCTCTCTATCTATCGCTTGGGATCAAATTTCCTCCCACCTTCTTGGGACCTTGTTTCAACTTTTATGAGAACATTTTTCAAATTCAGCTACCTTTTGGAATCACCTGGGCAGTTTTTAAAGATCCTAGTGCTAGCCAAGTCCAATACCAATTACATCAGAACCTTTGTGGATGAGACCCAATACCAGTATTATTTTTAGGATTCCAGGTAATTGCAATGTGCAGACAAAGCTGAGAACCTATCTCCTTTATCTTCACTCTGTCTAAAGTATTTAAATATTTACAAGTCTCTCTCATATTAAAATCACAACCTCCCTCAATCCCACTTCTCTGTAAGCACATCTATATCTCCCTAATTTTCTTCATGATGAAACTTCTTACTTTTAAGTTTTTCTATACTCTTCATACTTCACCTTGACTCACTTCTCCATTCAGTTTATTCCAACCTCCGCCCTACCGTCTCACTCGAACAGCTTTCCCCACAATTATCAATGACCTTACCATTAAGGCCAGCAGACTGCCCAGTCCTATTGTTCTTGCTGTCCTTTACCAGCTCAGAAGAACATTTTTTCTTATCCATTTTTTCTAAATAGTTTTTTTTTCTAGTAAACAGTGTGGCCTTTTGACTTGCACATATAATCTCTCTCTTTTTTTATCAGTAAGGTTTTCTCTTATTATACCTCCAATTTTTTTTTTTTTTGCTATTGTTCCAATTTCTTCTCTTCTTTTGGACAAACAAGCAAATATGTAACAGATAATCTTTTGCCTTTCAATATATCACCTTCATAGAAATCATTTTTATCTCATCTTTATCACTTTTTTGTAAGTATTTCTAAGTCTGACTTATATGTTCCTTTATCTTCACTTTGTTATTATTTTCTGTAGCTTCTAATGTGACTTTCATCTAATTATTTTATTTTTCTCTTTTACTTTTTTACTGAAATTGATCAGGTCACTTTTCATCTCCTTTCTCTTTTCTTTCAGATGTATCAGATGTATCTTTTCCTTAAACTTTTATTATTATTGCAGAAAACTCCATTGTTGTTATTATTCCTTGAAGAACATAAAGAACTATGATTCTGAATTTTTCTTCTGTTTGTGAGATAATTTGTCTTCCAGCGAAAGATTTACAGTCTTCCACTACTTTTGTTGTGATTTTTTTCTTTCTAGCTTTCTGTGATGCATCACAAACTTGATACAGGGAGAGTCCTACCACTACCATCTCATCATGTTAGTAAAGACATTTAAATTCTATAGGCCTGACTACTTGAGAAATCTGTACCTGCCTCACATTTGAGGACTGTGTACACGCACAGTATTTTCTCTCCTTTGGTATATATATCACTATATTTGGCAGATATTCCTTATAGTTTGTAGTTTGAGGATGTAGCTTTTTAACAAAAGACAGCATTTTCTTCTTAGTTTTTCCTTCTATTTATTCCTTTTAGGGGCTTCAAGGCAGAAAAACAGAATGAAAATGCCTTTACTCTACCATCTTAAAATAGGCCTTCATTTAATTTTTCAACATTTTAAACCAAGGCCAATAAACATTTTATTTTCTATAAAGATGACCAAATAGTAACTATCCCAAAAGTCTTAAGTTGATTAAGTGATGAAAATAATTGCTTAACCTTCAATTTACTATTCTGAATATTTCCAAAGACTAGACTCATTTATAAAATACAAATTATATTTTTCTATATTTCACTGTTACTTTATATAAAAATCATACAAATATAGTTTGCTTTCTACTTATTAGTAAGCCCCATGAAGAATTACTCCACCCATTTCCTTACCTACAGATTCCAACACTTGTCGAGTTTATAAACTTTAATTTTAAAAATGGGTCCTTGAAAGACATGCTCAAAAAAAATTTGATTCTTACCAATGCCATGGATTAGTTTTTATTTAACTTAAAGAAATTCATGCTGAGTGCTTTAAGGAGGGAGGTTCTTCCCTGAAAAATTACATTTTAAAGCTAACAGTGTTTATCATAGATGACAACCTTCCTCTCTCAACTTTTTCAAGTACAAATGAAGCTTTTATACCCACTACTTGTGTATATTGGAACATCAACCAAAAAAGAGGTTACCATATACAATTCTAATCTTGTCTCCATTTATATTTTAAGTTTTTTATTTGTTTATTTGTTTTTTTTTTAATCAAGAAAAAAGAATTCAAATGAAAGCAACTGTTTCTAGCTTAGCTTTCTCTTCTACTTCCACCCCATCCGCACCCGCCCCCATCCTCCAATCTCCCACTCCCACCACTGAGCTATCACAACTTCAAATATAAAACCATGATTAACTACAACGGCCAATTATACATTTAATTTTCTCTAACTCCATTTACTTTCTTTTGAGAGAATACTTTAGATACAGTAATTGTTATGTATTTCATATTATTATACATTCCATTTAAACAACTCAGTGTTAATGAAACATTTGTCTATTTTATAATGGAAATATTTTCTTCAAAAAAAGACAGTTGTCTTGAAATAAAACAAATACAAATTTTGGTTAGGCTATTAGTCTGTTTTTCTTCTTTTCAAGAGGCAAAATGAAAAACTGCTAGAATGTGAGCCCTCAGAAGCTAGAGTCACTTCGTTAGGAGGAAGGAAATAGAAGAGAGGCAGGACCGAGCGTTTCTCAGGACCGCTGCACCTGTCCTGCTAACAGAGGCAAGGCAGGAAATGCAACCTGACAAGTCGTCAGAGACTGGAGCAATATTCCATCAAGTATTTTTAAATTCAGTTCCACACAAATCAACTCAGTTTTGCCGGGAGGTTTTACCAGACATTTAGCTGGTGTGTATATAATTACTTGTCTCTCTGAATTGGGGCGGGAAGTGGAAAACAGCACAAGGAGAGGCGAAAATGTTTACAGAAGGAGATAAACTAAAAGACCTGATATGAAAGAGCTGCGTCTCAGGGATTGATTCCAGTATAAAAGCATTCATTTTATTGTATCTTCTTTCGGAAACAATTGTTAGTTTTAAATCCAAAGGCTGCCACCTTTGTTTTAATCAGAAGGTTAAGAATAAAAATGTAATGCTACTTAAACCTTATTTGAAGAGCTACCATCGTTATCTTATCAGGTTTATCCAAGACTGTAGTGGGAATCTTAGCATGTTACAACTTGTAATCAATCAAATTATTTGCCATATCACGAGTATCCTTAAAGTATTATCTTCAAAATTTATTTGGGGTGTTTAGTAGCTAAAATTCCTTTGAAGAGGTCCAAGATATAACTACTTTATATAAACTTCAGCTTAATTTTGGAAAAAAACTAATAATATTGCAATATAAAGAAAAGCAATAGCACATAAAATCTTAAGCCAGACTACAGTCTCATATAGCAAAACAGAAACGTATCAGACTGATACATGAATGCTTATATAATTTAGCTAACTGATTTACCAATTATTAAGGGGAAATGCAATGTCATAACTAATAACTATGTCCATGTCCATCTATGTCCATGTCCATCTTAGAACAATACACATTTTCCTTCTGCGTTCAACAGTCTGACTTCATAACAACATGCATGCTACAACATAATTTATTGACTAAAAATATACTTTGAATCAAAGGAAACAGTGAGAGAGACAGAGAGAGAGAGAGAGAGAGAGAGAGAGAGAGACAGAAAGAGAGAGACAGAGACAGAGAAAAAGAAAGAGAAAGAGAGAGAGAAAAAAGGGAGAACCTACACATAGTAAGCTTTTCATCTTATCACAAACTCTTTATAGCTGCACTGTCTAATAAAGTAGTTACCAGCCACACATGGCTTCTGAGCACATGGAGGGTGGATAGTCCAATTGAGATGTAAATATTAAATATACATCAAATTTTAATTTTTTTTAAGTTTAGTTTTAAAACATCTCATCAATAAATTTTTATTGAAAACAGGTTGAAATGATACCATTTTTTTACATTTAGTTTAAATAAAATACATCAAAATTTATAATTAAACTATATTAAAACTTCTTACTTTTAAAATGTGGCTACTAGAAAATATTACATTATAATTATGGGTCACTTTGTATTTCTATTGGATCATTTGTTTTTATAGACTAATGTTGATATAGTCTCTGAGGCAATTCAACGATCCATTAGGTTAAATGAAGGTATAAGAAAACATTCATTCTCTCCCTAACTCTCTAGTTTGTGTGTTACAGGAGGAGGGAACAGCAAAGCTGTCTATCAAGAAGGTTACTGAAACAAAAGATTCAGCTCATTGCCTTTAGCCTTATCTCTGACATTTAATTCTTCCAGAAATTTCTCCACTTCACTGCTTCCCTCTGTGAAAAGCTTCCAAGCAAACCATGACCTAGTTTCCAAAGAGGCAAGCCCATACTTTGTAAATCAATTGAGCTGTGGTAATCACCACTGCTCTAGAAATTCTGAGCTCCAAACAGGTATGCGAATGACAGACATCTGTAGGAGTTCATGAAATTCTCTCAGATTAAACACAAGCAGAACCTCAACACAAGTCAGGCAACCACTCTACACCCAAGCCACGTGTGCAGTTCTTACCTCATTATCACCACCACCAGACAGAGGGTTGGTCACCACAAAAGGGAAGGGGACAGGGCTGTGATCACCATGCTGAATTCCAGCCCTAACCCTACTAATGCTCTTCTCACTGCTTCAATCGCTTCCCATATTCCTGCCCTTGCTTCCCTAGATTTCTACAATAACTGTAAACTGTTGGTCATTAAGCAGTCACAACATGGCACTCAGACACTCTCTAATATACCGGGGGGTGGGGGAAGGAGGCAGCAGATTTAGCATTTTAATGGAATGATTTTAGTATATACATACACTTATTCACCCATTCAACAAATATTTGCAGAGCTCCTACTGTGTGCAAGGTATTGTTATAAGACATTTGGCACACACCAAAAAACCCCACAAAAATCCCCTGTTCAAGCAGGTAGGCAGACAATAAACAAGAAACCTAACAGAAAGGTGAATTATATAGTGTTCTCGAAGGTGGTAAGTGCTGAGCACAGAAAAGCAGAGCCAGACAATGGGAAGGAAGGCCTGGGCTGAGGGTGCACACAGTGATAGTTAAATGAAGCAGTCAAGGTGAACCTTCAAGGGTGAGGAAGTGAGCAGAGCCAGCATTCAGGAGAGGGGATAAGGTGGCAGGAGCCTGAGCAGGAAGTGTGGCTGGATGCTGGGCAGAGTGACAGCACAATGCAGAGGTACCAGGGCCAGACCAGGCAGGGCTCAGAGTCCACTGTGAGAACTTCAGTGTTCACTCTGAGATGAGAACCTACTGGAAGGTTTAAAGCAGAATGATTTGCTCTGATATTTGCTTTTAAAGGACCACCCCGCCTAATGTTCTGGATTCTGTGGGGGTCAAGGGTAGAAGAAGAAACTTCACCTTTTTTGTTGCAATTGCAAAAAGGCATTGTTTTTTCATTTCTTTTCTGAACCCTCACACACCGTAGGAAATGTACAGCAGTTATGGAAAACACTCATATGTGAGATATAAAACTGAAAGCAGCAAATGAACAAGACAAACAAACAAACAAAAACTCCTAGACACAGACAACAGTATGGTGTTGCCAGAGGAAAGTGGAGAGGGGGAAAGTAGAAAAGGAAGTCAAATATATGATGACAGTAAAGATTTTGACTTTGGGTGGTGAACACACGATGTAATATACAGATGAGGTATTATATAATTGTTCACTTGATACCTATATAATTATATTAACTCATGTTACCCTAATAAATTTAAGAAAAAAGGTAGAAGCACGAACTATTTAACTGAAATATTAAAAATTTTTAAAAACTGGTGCAACTGAAAGCTAAACAATAACAGTTAAGTCAAAGATGAATAAGAATCATGGTTTCTGGTCTGGATTGAGGGAGACAGACAGGCAAAATGGGAGAAGTGGGGAAAACACACTGTGCCAGGACACAAAATGATCTTCTGACTCTGCACTCAAAACCAGGTGTGGAAAAAATTCAGCATGGTCTGCAGGCACACTTGAGGTCAAGTGCCTTACTGCTCTTTCCCTTTGAAAAAGGACTGCTTTCATGAGAGTTTGACTTTCTTTTTTATGTGAAAGAAACTTTCTCTAAAGCAAATAAATTACAATAGAAATAAAAAAGGATGAACTTAGTTGACCCTGGGAATTTCAACCTGATTCAACATTTATGTGAATTGCCTTTAGATTACCTTCAAGTAGGAAAATGTGAGTATGTAAGAGAAAAAAATTATCAGTATAAATAAACATTAATACAAAACTAATTTTCTTAGTTCTCATTTCACTGAATAATTATACCTTTGAGCTACCATGAATAATTTATTAAGTAGCATGCAGTTTATATGTAGTCCTGCAAATTTTTGCCCTCATTATGCAATTATTTGAAATCATTCCAGGGCAAACTATGGCTAAAAACTGACTTCCATGCAAATGTCCTTTTCCTATCAGTCTATGGATAGTTTGCTAAGTGTCTCTCTAGGTTAACAAGAACTATTCAAAAAGCTATTTAAAAATCTTCTGTCTAAAATATGTTCAATAATTCATTAAAGTTCTAAAATGCCAAATTTCCTTTTTTTTTCACCCTTAGCTTCTGCATACTGATTTTTAAGCTTTTAAGGAATATAAAACCATGTATTTGCTTTCTGATTTCTCTATAGTTATCAAAAGTAACCTATACTAGAATCATTGTTATAATATTATCCTCTTTAAACAATTCAATTTTGGTGGTTCGGGACTAAAGGCCCTAGGAGAGTTCCACTTCACATTAAAGTGTCTTCATTTTTAGCTGTTATAATAAGGCAATACGCAATGAAGCACCAATACATTAATCCTTAAAGGTGACCTGTTTTGGTAAGTCTCACATAGTTAAGAACTCTGATTATATACATCTAAGTGGTTCTCCTCATTTTTCTTGCTGCTTCATATTCTCTGTTACATTACAGATCATCAAAAAATGTTAATTTAATTAGTACAACTATTAATTATGCTCATGATTAATTAAAATACCTGACACATGTAATTGTACACTGAAAGACAACACATAGTCTTAATGAAATCCTAATACCTGAAACTATTTAGCATCATTATCTGTCAAGTAATTATGCCTAATTTCTTTTCAGCTGGGCATATTAACAGAGTTGGTCCATAATATTATTTACTAAAAACATTCTTCGAGACAAAGAAATTAGTGTGCACCTGAACTATGGCCTAGAACTACAGACTCGCTTCCCCATCACCCTCCCAGGCCAATCCTAAAATAAAATAATTAGTCCTTGCTTTTGACTTGCTCTTAATACCTTCCCACCCACATCTTCTTAAAAAGTCTGATTTCTTGGAACTTCCAAATATAATAAAGTTCCCAAGTCTTTTGTAAATTGCTATGCAAATTGTTTATATCAGAAATAGTGGGGAAAGGTTGATTGAGGGAAATAAATAAAAACAAACTTACTTAGCCAAAAACATTAGAGCCCTCATCTGAAGACTATGTTCCTGAGATATGGAACTGAGGAGTAAAGGAACCAAGACAGAACAACCTGCTGGGTTTCAGAAACTCAGCCTAGAACTGTAGGCAGTGGATTTAGACCTATATGATGCCCTGAGTGCTGGTGCAAAATGTTGTGAAGATTCTTTAGGCATTGGAGACTTTCCCTTAATTAAACTAAAATAGAACTGTTAACCAAAACATAAGGCTGCCCAGTACTATCCAGACAAAGCACCCTGCTCTTCTCAGGTTTAGTTATGGTGGAAGGTGGGAGTAACAAAGATGTGAGTGGTACTGGTCTAGCTTGGATTCTTCTTTCCATCTACTTTTCAATATCCCACTTGCAGGCAAGAATCCAGGTCTGTGTTCTGGGAGGGAAAGAGAGGGGAGCGGAAGGGAAGTAATGTAAGAAAAGGGAAGAGGGAAGGAGGAAAGAAATAGAAGGGAAGGGAAGGAATATATATAGGGTATTAAGGGGGAAAGGGTGGAGGGGCAGGAAAGAAATGTTGAATTCAGAAATAAATGTTTTTTAACCAAGACTTTCATTAATAGCTCTACCTAAGTTTTTTAATTAAAACATCAATAAAATGTATTTTAATATCTTTAAAATATTTTATGACATATCTTCCTCTGAAAATCAAAACATCTCCTCTCATTTTGCTTTTGATCAATGTATCTTATTGTTTAAATCTAATTGAATATTAGTCACTTATGATTCATAGAATGTTAACAAAAGTTAAATAGCTCTGCTCTATAAAACACTGATTCAAGTATAAATAGGGTAAGAGCCAAGATATAGCTCCAAATATCCTAATTTAAGTGCTCTTTTGAATCATAATACCTTCAAAAAGAAGCAGATCACTAGAAGACAGAAGAAGGAATAATTTGGCCTCTCAATCTTTAAAACACTAGTAAAGCTGCAGTGGAATTCTATATAATATATCAAAACAAATGTACAAGTTAATAAATAAAATGCATATAAAATATCCATTTAAATAAAAATTTGAACATCTTAAAAATATAGATAAGCCAAAACAAAGCCATAAATTATACAATATCTCAAAAAAAGATCAAGGCTGAGATTTCTAGAATGTCATACACCCATATACACCCACAGAGATGCACACAACCCTTAAAAGGAAAATTGGTTGGCTGAGTAAATGTCATTTCTATCCAAACATACAGGTTGAGGAAATGTGATAATAACACCCACTTAATTATCGGTCTAAATGTAAAATTAGTACTCACCTTCAATGGGAAATTAACAATATGCAGAGGGCACTCTCTTATTGATGTCTTGGTGACAACTTCAAAATTTTTTATTTCTAACAGAGACATAAACCCATATGTGTTTCAATTTCATATTCCACATCTCCACTTAGTTGTCTTTGACATCTCAAACTTAAAATGTCCAAGCCATACTCGATATTTTCCATCATGCCCCGTCTCTCAACCCTGTGCCTGTCTCATGGTCTTCCATGTTTCTGTTAATATGAACATCATCAATCCAGTTGCTCAGGCCCAAAACCTTGCAATCGCCCTTGATCTGACCCATTCTAACTCAGATCCAATCTTTCGCCAAATCCTATTGGTTCTACCTTTAAAAATATATGCAAAGATGGATCACTCCTCATTACCTCCACTGTTACCACCTGGTCTATGCAACTATTGATGCTTGCACTGAATATTTCGATAGCTTCCTTATGGGTCACCCCGCTTCCACCTTTGTCCCAGTACAATCTATTCTATAAAAAGAAGTTAGAGTGATCTTTTTAAAAAGTGAGTCAGACCATATGACACTATGGCTCAAAAACCTTCAATGTCTTCCCATTTCAAGTAAAAGCCCACCAGTGTCCTACTGGATTTGAAATAATTTAGCCCTGTTCCCTTTTGGAAACCCTCTCCTACAACTCTCCTCCACTTTCACTCTGCTTCTGCCTCTCCACTTTCATAACTCACTCTAAACAGGCTCTCTCTCTCTTCTGCCTGGAACACTCTTTCTCCAGATACCTACACGTTCCTCAAATGCCAGAGAAGCATGACTCTACCACACCATTTAATGTCCCTAACCACCTCACTCCTACCAATGCTCCTTTTCTGCCTTTCTCTGCTTTATTTTTTTCCATAACACATCCTCATCTCCTATATTATCTTACAGTTGCAGATTACGCTTGCTAAAAATATAGCTCCAGCAGTAAGTTCAGATCACGTGTTCCTCTAGGACACTACCACTCTTAAGAGAGAGTCTGTATGCTCTCCCCTTGAATTTGAGTGGGCCTTTGTGATCATCTCTGCTAACAGAATATGGTGGAAGTGACTATGTGATTTCCAAAGCCAAACCATAAAATGCAAAGCAGCTTCCATCTGGCTCTCTCGGGACACTCATTCTTGTTCTTGGAATCCAGCCACCATGCTACCAGGAAAATTCAAGCCATGAGAATAGGTCCATACTAAGAAAAACGAATCCTCTTTCTACCCGTCTCAGTCTGAACTAAGAGCCAGCACCAACCTGCTTGCCACAGGGCTGTGAATGTGAGACCAGTGGGGTCATACAGGACCTTGTACTCACAAGTGCTTCAACTTGGTGTTTAATGCTCAGTCCTGAAATTCCTAATAATTTTGCCTTTGCATATGTATTTTATACCTGAAGCTTGATGAGACAATGACACAGGAGCCAGGGACTTGAAACCTGGCTCCTGCAAGGTTCCTAAGTCCCAGGACAAGTTGTCAGCTGGCTACTTCCCCAACTCCTGGCTCCCTTGTCCACCCTCACTCAGTGACTGCTGCTTCCTCTGCTTCAGACAGGGGTGGTGCAAACAGTTGGAGGGTATCCTATGATGTTTCAGGGTACAGCACGGCAGAGGCTATTCCCACCCTGAGCTGGCAGCCATGGCACATATAACAAGTGACTTGATGCAGGTGATCCCTCGTACATCCCCAATCCAGGTACCAAGGACATCCATCATGGAGGCTGCACTCCTTTGAGAGTTGCTGATTCACTGTGGACCAAGGGAGAGGGAGCAGCCTGGCTTGACTTCTCCATTCCCATCCAGGGCACAAAGTGTCTGTCCTAGAGCTGGCAGCTGGTGGGCTGCTTGTACTGAGTTACAAGGCAGGCCCGTAAGCTCCAGTCATTGTCTGCACTGCCCAGCAAGCATCCCCAAGTCCAAGAGATCCATCATTACAAAGCAAATTAAAAACACTGACATATTGAGAAAGAGATCACAGAAGGAAGGAGAAATGTTCTACACTTTAATAACTTTAACAGCACTTTCATTGTTTTTCAAACAAGGGGCATGTTATTTTCATTGTGTATTGGGCCTGCTCCAACCTTCATATGAACTGCCCTAGTTGTATCCACATGAAGCCAAGACAAGCCTTCCCCACCGAACCTTGCCCAAACTGGAGATTCTTGAGCAAAAGCAATGGCTGCTACACTTTTAACTCACTCAATTTTGGGGAAGTTGGTTGTGCAGCAAAAGATATAAGTAGAACATTAACTTAGCTGTTTATCTTCTGACTCCTCCCCCTATCACACACATATACACAGTCTTCTGAGGGTGTTTTGTTCACTGCTGTATCCCTGGTAGCTGGACCGGTGCCTCATGCAGAACAGTCACTCAATAAAGGTTCTGTGAACTGAAGTCCCACTCTGATGAAATGTTATCTCTAGACAGGCTACAAATAAGCAGTCACCAGTACCAGAAAACTTTACTAGTTTAAAATACTGAGGAGTAAATAGTTGGAAAGTGTGCACTGCATGACTTCTGATAGCCAGTGTACTCAGAAAGGGTGTGTTCTTTCCCCATGGCCATTTTTGATCTGGTCACTCTAGAAAGAGGGCACTGAGATAGCACCAGGCAGAAAGGACTACCCTTTTTACCCTGACCAGCTATTTACCCCTCAGAATTCAATGTCCTGGCCAGTGATCATCATACCTGCCACACAGACCTGCTGCAAGAAGAGGAGAGTATAATACAATTATTTTGCAAGCATGGACAAAACATCTACTAGATGAAAAGAACTGTTCTGAGCCATTAAAGGAGGTGAAAACATGAACAAGACATGGTCCTTGGCATTAATCTTTTATTAAGATTGTATGTGTGAACATGCTTGGCAAACTATATTGCCACTTGAAAAAAAAAAAACCATTAATGGTAGTAATGATTATTATTCAGGCTCTTCCATGGTGCCTTAAATGTCACTCAATAGTTACCCAACCAGGACAAAGAAGGTATATACCGAGGGTCTACTAGGAGTACCATGTGCAGGCAGTGTAAGAGTTTTTCAGTGTAGCAGGAGCAACAAATCTGCAGTAGGAACATACTCGCCTTTCCACGAGATAACTGGATCTTACTGGATCACCCAGATTGCTTTTATCCATGACTTCATTTTCATGAATGGCTGGGTGAAAACATTCTTCTGACTAAGTATGGATTTTGTTTCCATTTACTAGTCTAGAAATTGGCTAGAGACGGATTTCTCTCTCTTCTTGGTACATTCGTTGTCACTGCCTTTCCATGGACTCTTCCCAAACTTTCCTTACAAGGAACTCAGTCAAGGCCAAGATCTTTAGAGCAGCAAACTCACTGGCAAAAATCCCATATAAGCAGTGTAAATGGCCCACAGATGCAGCTGATGCAAGAGCCAGAACCAATTGCCAATCTCAGATCTTCTTTTCTGATAATGGAATTCAGAAACTGAACCACATCTGTAATGGGAGCTTATAAAAGCCACATCGTTGGCATATTAGTTGGTATTATGAATATTCTGAGTGTCAGAAAACTAAATGAAGATGAATGTTAAATGTCAATTTTCATGAAAAGAAAAAAACACTCTTTAAAAATAAAATTCTTTTGCCAATGCATCAATGATTTCTTGAACAGATCTTTCACTTTGCCTTTCCATCCCTCTGCCCTGTTCAAAGACTGTCCTGTTCTCCTGAACATATTTGCTCTGTTGTCTCAGTGATTTGTCCAGTCATTAAGCTGACTGGGTATGTTACAAAGTGTATCTCTTATGGTCTCAGAAAAGCCAGTGGTCTCTCCTTGAGCAGGGGACAGTGTTCAGGCTGTCAAGTCTTGTATTTGGTGAGGTTAGGTCTTCTTCAGGTGTTTGGAGAAAATAATCTAAGGCTTACATTCTAAGCATTGTGCTTAAGAATTCTGCCTGTCCCTGTACAACCCTGCTATTTACTGAGGATCTACTATCTACCAAGCACTGTTGTAGGTTTTAGAATACCAGTTAAGAAAGATAAGTAAGGCCCTTCCTCAGATGGAGCTTTCTTTTTACTTAGAAAAAGGAGAAACAGGTGATGATTAAGGAAACAAATAAATGAACAAGATAACTTCAAATTGAAGGTAAGGGCTTACATAGAAAATAAATTATAGTAGGGAAGATGATGCTGTGAATGGGGTGGTCAGGAATGGACACTATGTATTCACTTATTCAATAAATATTTATTAATTTCCTAATGCCAAGCATTGTTCTGGAGACTGGGAATACAGAAGTGAATTCAGAAGAGAGAAGACAGAGAAAGAAATTCATGGATTCATGGATTTGAATTATAGTAGGAGACAAACAAAAATTAATATATAATATGGAGAAGAGTCTGTGAAAAAAAGTAAAGCAGGGGAAGGGGATATGGTGTGTGTGTGTGTGTGTGTGTGTGTGTGTGTGTGTGTGTGTGTGTGTGTGGTATGTTGTACTTGTGATTTTATATAAGGTCATCGAATAAGACCTCACTAGCAACCAGTCGCCACTTGGGTAGAGGTTTGGGTGTGTAAAAACTGGCCATCTAAAGAACTGTGGGCAGAGCTCCAAGCAGAGGGACAGGAAGTACAAAGACTCTGAGGCAGAAACTACACTGGAAGTGTCATCAGTGTGACTGGAGCATAGAGAATGAGGAGAAGTGAAAGAGATGAGGCCAGAGAGGTGACCAACACAAAAACACTCCTGGAAAACAAAGCAGGGCGGCCAAAAGAGAAAAAAAATTCGGTTCTGCTAACATTTACCATTCAGTCAATGTTACCAGAAAAACTTCATGTGACAAGAACAGCATATTCTCATGCCCTCAGCTGTTTACTAAATCAACCAAATACTAAACTGAGCACCTACTATAAATAAATAAGACACTATATGCTATTCTTTCTCTGTAAGTCACGTCATGCTTCAGGTCCCACCTTCTATCTTACCAACAAAATTCTTTACAAGGAGGAGAAATCAAGCACTCAAAATAGAATAAACAGCCTGAGGGTACAATCCCTGATGTGAATGGAGATTACTTATGTTGGAAATAAGGAAGTAGAGAGGCCAGTTGATTCAATCCAAGTCTGAAGCTGAAACCCTTGAAAAATGTCTGTATCAATCACTGAGCATTCTGCTACTCTCTGCAGTAAACTTGTTCACTTTTTAAGTGTGTATACTTATGAAAGGAAGCTACTCTTTTTTTTTAAGCAGGTTTTAAGGTTTTAAATAGATTCTCAGACCTCCTAGGGATTGTTCTGGAGATAAAGAGGCAAATTCTGTGTAGCTACAAATCACCCTACAGCCCAAATCAGCACTCAACAATAAATAGCACATATCAGGGTACTCTTCCCAAAGGAATGGGACTAAAAATCCTCATTGTTTTTGCCTGGGAAGGAGGCTTCCTGATAAACAAGTGAAGCCCAAGCTACCATGAGTAAATCATAAATGAAACACCTTTCATTTTATCACTGCTTTTCCAGCAGTAGCACTTCATGAAAATTTCAGTCCCTCTCAAATGATGCCCTGCACAAGGCCAGGGTTTACAATTAAAATCCTAATGCCCCTTTCATGGCTCAGCTCATGTAAAAGCTACTGTGTAATTCGACTAGAATATAGCATATGAAATGAGTAATGGAGCTTGTATGTGTAGTCTGTCATTTTGTATTACTGTGGTGTAAAGAAAAAAAGATGCAAACAGTTAGTGATGAGCGAGGTGAAGGAGGGAAATGAAAATGTCAGGAGCAGCAGAAAACTGTTAAATGGCACCAAATGCCTGGGCAGGGTGTTTGCGTGCCCATGTGCTGCTTGTCTCCCTCAATCTATCATCAGAAAGGACAAGCCACCTCAGGAGGAATGAATGTCCTAAACCAGGAGGCTAGAAAGGCCAGCCGTCTCTGACTGCCTATGGCAATAGCAAGCCTGCCCTACACTGTCAGTTTACGGGCTTCACTATAATCTGGTTGCTGTCATTGGGAGATCCAAAAATAGCAACACAAAGGGACTCCTGGCCTTCAAACCCTGCCCACGATTTGGCAAATGCTAAAATCAGAGGAAAGTATGGTGATTTTAAGTACCTTTTAAAGGAAAAGTAGATAGACAGGAATCCAGCTATCTCCTCTCAATCTTTTGTTCAATTAAGAATCCAACTTTTAGCAAAAAGGGTCACCTACATCTGAAAATGTGTTGCTTATAAGAAACAGAGAGATTCCAAAGGGAAATGGAAGGGAAATGGAGTTATCTCTGCCTCCTACAGTCCACATTTGCCTTTGAGTAGTGAAAAGTGGGGAAAGCCAATGAAAATAAGACTACAAAATGCTCTACAAGATAAAGATGTTGCTACTACAAGCTGACTATTCCCCTCAAGAAAAGAGTAAGTTTTGAGTTTTCAGAGAAGAGAGAAATATTTGGACAAATGAATTCCATCCATGAATAAGGAAACAGGAAAACAAGGAAAATGTTCCCCAGTTCTCTCGGATAAAAAGAAATAGAGAGGTACCACCAATCTTCCCTGAAAAGAAAGACAGGTAACCAAACTGGGCCCCCAGAGATGCACAGGAGCACCTCCAAAAGCTTCTTAATGTTTATTCATCTATATATGTTTATCAATATATGTTTTTGTTTAGCTATGTAGGAAATCGCCAGGCTGATTTCCACACTGGATGTACTATTTTGCGTTCCTACCAGCAATGTATGAGTTCCAGTTGCTCCATATCCTTAACAGCCTTTGGTGTTGTCAGCATTTTGGATTTGGGTCATTCTAATAGGTATATAATGGCACTTCTGCTGTTTTAATTTGCAACTCCTTAATTATATATTATACTGTGCAAGCATCTTTTCATATGCTTATTTGCCATCTTTATGTCTTCCATGGTGAGGTATCTATTCAAAATTTTTGCCCACTTTTAATTGGATTGTTTGTTTTACTAATATTGGGTTTTAAGAGTTGAGTATTTTGGATATTAGTCCTTTATCAGATATATATTTTCATTTATTTTCCCCTAATCTGCGGCTTGTCTTTCAATTCTTTTAAGAATTTTTTTTTACATAAATTTTTAACTTTAAGTAAGACCAACTTATCAATTTTTCTTTCATGGATAATGCTTTAGTGTTGAAAATGAAAAGGTATCATCAAACCCAAGGTCACCTAATTTTCTACTATGGTATCTTCTAGCAATTTTATAGTTTTGCATTTTACATCTACGTCTGTTTAACCTTGAGTTAATTTTTGTGAATCTAATGTCTAGATTCATTATTTGGCATATGGATATCCACTTGTTCCAGCAATATTTGTTGAAAAGACTCATGTGGTTTTTTACTATGTTCCTTCAATCTTTTCTGCTTCAAAAGTTGAATGAATAAAATGGGATACTGTCAGGTGTTTTAGTCCAATCTGGATCATGAATCTCCATATCACTGTAGTATTATTACAAAGAGTCTTCCTTCTAGTAATAAGAGTGTATTGGTTGATCACAGAAAGGTTGGTATTAAATTCAGAAAACTTTTAAGAATCTTTAATCCAAGAATTAAATATTTTTAAACCAAGATATCTGAGCTTTCTATAAAATTTTTAGTTTTCTTGCCAAGAAAAACACAATAAATTTTGGTTTGGGGAAACATGAAACATTTATGCTGTTTCAACAAGAGACAAAATACACAAACAAGAAGTTTTTTCATTAAGAATTCCATCAAGCAAAACAATCATTGGTTTCAGATATTACTGGAATAATTTATTTTAAACACTTTTTATCCTTTTATTTATAAAAAAAAAAGTATAGGGCTAATTTATAAAGATAAAAATCCACCTTTTATTCCAAGAAGATCACAGAAACTTAGCTTATAAAACTTGTCAACATGCCTATCTATACTAATGGTACTCCATCGATGAGCAGAATCAGCATCATCTGAGGTCCTGGTAGAAATACAAATTAGGCCCAACCTCAACTTTGCAAAGGGGCCCAGGGACCTGTGTTTAAACAAGCCCTCCAGGGAAAAGTTTGAGAACCAATGATCTATTCTATATAACCACCTTTTGAAGTCAATGAAGCAAATATCCTAACACCACTGGACAGATTCTAATTTAAGAGATAGGCTCAAAGAGAGGTGTTTAGGAGCCTGGCCAAGACACACCCAAGCAGCCTTACAAATCCAGGGCATTTCTGATTATATCATATTTCTTTATAAAGCTAAAGTTAAAATAGAACCAAAAATGTAAACATCTTATAGAAGATTATATCATCAGGGGTTCACATATATTCTTTCACTGTCCATGAAATACATCTTTTATGTGGAATGTTGCCTATGAATATTGATAATTTACCTAATAATTTACTCCCTCTAATTTTTTACAAGTAAGGCAGAAGCCCAGAATTATTAGTATAATAGTAAACAATAACACTTAAAAAGGTAACTCAAGATTTTTAACTCAAATTTTATTTTGATACATTAGAGAAATAATCTGAATTTACCCAATGAGATTGTTTTTCAATGGAATTCTTGTACATGACAGGAGACCTATGATGCACATTTTATCAGAGTTTTGCTTGGCTGCTTTATGGACAAATCTTTATCCTTAATGTGCATCTTAAAATCATTTATTATTTAAAAGTATTTTTCTTAATATATAAAAAAAACAGTACCCTAAAATTATTTCACCCATTCTGGTATCATCATAACTTATCTCATGACTAAGCTGCTTAAGATTTTAAAAAATGGCTTGCCAGTGGCCTCAGAAAGTATTTATGATACATGACAAAAGATAGAAAAGGACAAAAATGCTAGAGATAACCTCTTAAAAGACAAACAGAAACCCATTTCTTCTCCATCTGTACCATTGTTCTCTTGCAGGATGCCCCCACTTTCCTAAGAAAAAACAAACAGAGACCTTTCCAAAACATTCCAACTTAGAGGAAGGAAGAATAAACACAAGTCCACTGAAAGGGCTCGCAATCTATCAAGAACATGCAGATAACTGTCAGAGTATAAGTAAGGAGCCAGTGTCAATCTAGAATCATGAACAAAGTGCTCTGGGCACAGCACTGAAGGAGCTGGTAGTCCTGCTCAGGTGAGGCAAGGAAGAAGACTTCTGGGGTGGCCCTTGGAGGAAAAGTAAGATTTCAGCACAGAATGGGAAGGCGTGTAGAGGAAGGTATTCAGCAGAGAGTTTGGCATAATGAAAGAAGGCCAACTAATGAAAAAACAAACACATACAAAAGTCTCCAGTTAATTCATGTATGATATGAGGGCCAAGTACCTTTCCTGGGAGATGAAGTTAGAAACACAGAAAGGTGACAAGACTGGAAGAGCCCTGAGTGAAGAAAAAATAGAAGAAAATGTACATTTACCCCAAATATTGTAGTGAATAGTGGTTTTTACTCACTATGTTATATAAGCTTTACAACAACCCTGAAACAATTTTGAACTCCCCATTTTACAGATTAGAAAAATGATCTAAAGTTAGGAAACTGACCTACAGCTAATAAACAAATGCTAGTACATAACTCCAAGTATGTTTAAATCCCAATAAATGTTAATACTTCTTTTGGAAGGCTTTTAGGCAAAGAAAATGTGCCTTTATTTTCTGAGCAGTAAGAAGCCACTGAAGTTTATAACGAAAGTAATACATGGTCAGATTTGTATTTGAAGAAAGGACCAAAAAATCAGAGGGATACTATAATTAGTCAGCAAAGGGGGGATGAAGGCCTGAGCAAGATATAACCCTGCAAATAGAGAAGGGAAGCCTGAGAACTGGGAGATGTGGCAAATAAGACTGCCACCTGAAAGTTAAAACCTTCCCAATTCAACACAATAGATCAAAAAGTAACCTTTAGAAGGAGCACATCAAAGGAAAGACCATGTTGATCCATTGTTTTCACCTTGTCATCCATGGAGATTCTCAAGGCCAATCCTGACAATGTCTTTTAAGGCCAGAGGAGAGGGTCTGATAATATCCCAGTCTTTGGCTGCACTTGGCCCGCTGCGGAGCACAAGTATGTCCTACTCTGGCAAAGGATGCATGAGGCAATCCTAACAAGGATCCCAGTTTCAACCAAAGCCATGCTTCTGCCCACCAACAAGATTTTAATGTGGATTAGGGGGGCAGCCAATCAGAAATCTACTTACATAAAAAAACAAAGATCCTATATGGAGGCTGAAGAATAAAGAAATGGCAACTCCCCTTGCCTCTCCAGATGGAGAGATAGTTCTTGGTACCATGAAAGAACTGCTGAGACATGTCTCCCGGTTCAAACTCCCACTAACTCACAGCCATGTTCTATGCAGAAATGGTTCTAAAGTGAAGACAAAGATGTATCACTGATAACTCTGGACACCAACATGTCAGATTTGAACCCTCTCTAAGAAAAGGCAACAACAGGAGGACAGTGGCCCTCAGTTGTGCACACGGAGTGGCTGAGAAGGAAGTGGGGTACCAAGTACGCATTAAGTTCGGTTGCAGGGACATCTGGGCAGGCAGTGGATGCTGACTTGCCTCTCTCCCCACACCTGCCCTCCCTTTCCTCACTTTACTCTGGGCAATGGTCTTCTCTCCTTTCCTCAGAAATCTGCTTCTCCTCACCTCAGGGTCTCTGCACACAGTGGTTCTTTCCTCACCATACTCTTAACCCCTCCTTCCACATGAATAACCCTTCTGTTCCTTCTAGTTTCAGATGAGTGTTGAGTTCTCAAGGACACAGTTTGATCCCCTGGCCCAGGGAACAGATCCTCAGGATGTGTTTAAGACACCTACCCCTAAGGCTGTAAGCTCTATAAGGACAGGGCTGCTGATCAGTAAGTGTAGGACACAGGCCAGGACAAGAGTGCATTAATGTTAACACAGGCCAAGTTTAAAACCTGGGCATTATGTTTATGAAAGACACCAAAATCTTTCAGTATATTCCATTCCCTGTTTCCAGGCCCACTAATAACAGTGTGATTATAATGGTATCCCCCAGAGCTTGCCAACAACGAAAGGCTACAATGGCTAAAGGTTGTGGGTGTTTAGTTCCTTTAAGTCTGTCTTATTTTCTCATTATAGTAATAAAATTCTGAAATGACTCTCATTTGAGAGAACCGGACCTGGTGAGCTGGCCAATCCTGGCTTCTGCTTCTTCAAAGACCAAAAACCAGACTCTGGATCTTAGCAAATTCTTTAAGAAAACATTGCCCTTAAACAGTCTAGTTATCTACAATGTCACTCACCAGATGGACTTTTTCTTTTAATTTCTGCAGGCATTATAAATCCAGAAGAGAATAGCACTATGGGCTGGTCTATATCTGCTCTGTATATTGAATTATTACTGGTCTGACAGTCAAAATGAACAGCATTCCATAGTGGCAGAGAAGACAACCCAAGCAAATATTGCCTTTGAGACTATATAGTTTATGCTAGTATTTGTGCTTATAATGCTTTGCAACAACCAAGATTCATTGCAACATTCTATGACTAAAATAGCTTTAAGGTTTATTTATATACACTTTCTCAAAATGTCTTTTATTTTTTTATGATTAGAAGCTCCAAACAAAAGAAAACCTCAGCTTATCATTTTGATAAAACAGGTGAACCTTGAGTTAATTTCATTTCTAAACATTAAGAATTTTCCTGAAATAGTTGAAATGGTTACACAAGTAGCTGAAACATGACTAAATCATAGGTATGCAAATGTACTTGATACTGAACTATTCCTCTAATTAATATTTTCAAATGAGATGGGTTCTTTAAAATTATATTTTACATAATTAAATTAAAAACTGGCTTTATTTCGATTAAATATTTAATATTTAATTAAATATTTGCTGAGTTTCACCTAAAAACATAACATTTCTGTAAAACTACTCCAAAATTTAATCACACAAATTTTTGAAGAGTTTTAGGGAGAAACAAATCCTTTTTCTATTTACTTTAATCTGACAGACGATACATATCTGTTTGAAACAGTTGACAAGTTTTGTGTAGACATATAAACTGGAATAAAATCTTTGAAGCAAACATATATTGAATATTTAATAATAATCATTAAAGCAGAAGGACTTATTCAACCATAAGGAATAATTAATTTTTTAATTAGTTGGAAAGAAGTTTCAAAATGAGAATTAAAAAATAATAAATAAATGAAATAATTTATTTTGAATTTAAGTGATAAAATAAATGTCTGGCCAAAGTCTTAGAGTAACAGTTCTGCTAGTTAGAGTTCCCACTTATCTGTCTTGAATAAATCTCAACCATTTATGCTCAGCTTTGCTATTTAAGGTTTCTTTTAATTCTTTTCTTTTTTTTTTTCAACTGGCTTGTTTACCTTAGTGTTATAACATTTTTCCCCCTAAAGCAGCTCACCTTTAGTCTTTCCAAAGATTCATCTAAGTTTTTATAGGACAACTCTTTCTATCCCTTCATTTTCATTAATTTTCTTAATGGAATAATTTTATAAATTAATTAAATTACAAATATGATCAGCATAAACGGGGTTGAAGACATATGACTGACTCTTCTAGACCTACAGTTCTACCATGTTTAGCATGGAGTGGACATTAATTAACATGTTTTACAGAAGTAATGGAGAGTATTGGTTGATCAACTGTGTTCACTAAAAATGTTTCCACATATATAAAGATTTCTTTATTCGAAAATAAAATAAATACATGCCCTTCACCCTAAGAAATGATGATATAGTATACAACAAATTTATAAACACGAAGAATATTGTATATTTTTAAAATCATTCCTCATTTTGCAAAATTAATCTCACAGCATCTTCAGTAAGTGGAAATAATCAGAGTCTAAAACATTCATGATATTTCAGTTAATAGGCCAGTTTTAAGAGAAAAACATTCTTATTATGATAATTATACAAGAAATTTGTTTAAAAACAAATTCCTACAGAATTATTATGTTTAAATATGTGCTGCCTGATCACCATAAGTTTTCTTGTCTTTTAACTTTTTAAAACTGAATTCATTAATATTAAATTGTTTTAATAGATTATTTTGAAATTAATGGAAAATCATTTAATGAACTGTGTTTATATGTACAGATACAATGAAAGAAAGAAAAAGATAATCTAGTACAAATGAACAACTTTTCTTTGTGCTGCTAAAAAAGAAGCCCAGGTTACTTTAAATTACATATTTGCTTTACTATTTAAAGAATGTCATTTGGACTTCACAGGTTATTGAAATAACCTGAAAAACATGGATGCACACTAAAAATAAAGAAATGTAGTTCTGAGCTTTGTTAAAAAACAAAAGTTTCCAAGTATGGCTTTTATTTCATGCCATGTCAGTATATAAAGTTTTGTTTCATAAAAAAATTATACAAGGAAAAAACAAAGCACAAGTAATTGAAAGTGAGCACCCAGCTAATACTCATGAGGGACACGTGCTTTCGCTATTGTGAACACCCCTATCTCATGGTTTCATAAAGGAATCTTACGTCTCCATTCTTGTAACAGAGCATGAAAAAAGGCTCTATTTAAATTTTAAAAACTACACTTTATTCCTAAATATTGTGAGAAAGTATGTTTTATAAAACCAGCAAGTGAAGTTCATTTTCCATATGGTATCAAGCCACAATTATAAAAAATTAATTACAATATTGTTATTAAAAGATAACACAAAGATTTAAAAAACTGTTCTAAGTAATAAAATAATGACAGGTTATTACCATAGTCTCAGGATCCTTTACCTTTCAAATTTTTTCAGGTTGGGGTGGTTATAGGTAATTAAGCCAGAAGGATAAAAATTACACCACGATTTTTATGATTTATGATCAAATAAGCATAACAAACAACCACACAAACATTATCACAGCTTCTCACAAATAAACTCAACACTTAAACTTTCTATATACTGGACATGATCAAATTGGAAAAGGAGAAAAGACAAAACAGGGGTTCATTGCAGTCTTTAATATCCCACGCAGTGGGATAATTTTTTCCATCCCCAAGATGATTTAAGTTGACAAACTGGTTCTTCTAGTCGCTTAGCAACCTGATCTCGAAAATCCATTTTCTAACTTCTGTCTCATCCAGCTGTTGACAAGCTAATGCCACCAACCAATGTAACAAAAGTTCCAAGGGGTTTAAGATTAGGGTAGGAAATTGTAACAACAAGAGAAAAATCAGATGTGAAGTCTGTCCAACTTTTGAGACCAGATCTCATCCCTAAAAGAGAGCAAATAGTTCTCTGGAAAGAGGTTAATGCATATTCCATTCCTCCCAGGACACAATGCTGTGGAACATTTCTTAGGAAAAACTGGAAACTCTTCTTACCTAAAACACTTCTCGAACCTCGATAACATTTAAAGGCACTCTCTATTTTGATTCAATTTTTTCTTAGAAACAAACGTCCAATTTTCTTTTCTTCATAGAACCATGAGCCAATAACCTAGTGTAGCTATAGTATTCCCCCCATTCATGGGCTATACAAGACCCCCAGTGGATGCCTGAAATCACAGATAGTGCCAAACCCTACCTATACTGTCCCCCCTCATACCTTTCCATTCAAAGGAAGCACTTTAAGGCTTCCAGCACTTTGGTAGATCCAGCATCACACTCTTGCTTGGAGGTCATGGTAAGTAAAATAAGGGTAACTTGAATACAAGTACTATGATACCACCTCAGTCAATAGGATAACCAAGGTAGCTACTCAAAATGGTACATAACTTAAAACTTATAAATTTTTTCTTTTTGAAATTTTCCATTTAATATTTTTAGGCCATATTTGACCACAGGTAACTGAAACTGTGGAAAGTGAAATATCATATAAGGGGGACTGCTGTACTTGCTTTTAGATCCTAAGATACTTGGGGCAATGTCTGCCATGGATGCAGGCAGATCATGTGGTTGGAAAGTCAGATGCCTGCCCTTCCATATACACCCTACGTTGACAGCGCTCCTCAACGTGTTCTCCACATCCCTCACAGCACCCAAGGGTATGGGGTCAAACCAGGACCCACCTTACATTATTTAATAACTTTTCGAGGCCTCAGTTTCCTCATCTGTAAAGTGGACTATTAATTGCAATAGTATATACCTCATGGCTAGAATGGGGGATTAATTAGAAAATATATAAAGCACAGTGCTGGACCCAAATTAAGTATTTGGTAAAATTTTCACTATTCTTTACTGCCCTATTCTCTGATCCTAACAAATTAATGTATATTAGTAAAAGTCTTTCATTTTAAAATTATCTTTGATTAATCCCTGTGTTCTCAAATCCTGAAAGAAAGTTTAGTGATTATAGTTATCTATCAAATATAAAAATACAGTTTTATAATTACCCTCTTCTTGGGATTCATGCTATCCCTCTGGTTTTATATATAATGGGTATGATTAAAGTATATACATTTCTGTTATTGATATCTGGAAAATGTATACATGTTATTGAGAGAAAAACATTCTGTTGTCAGATGATAGCAATCATATCTTGACATAGTAATCCACAATTCTTTTATTAACTAAGTATTTTCTTGTTTATTCATTTCCTTTTTGAAACTATGGTATATTTCTGATCATATTTATAACAAGTCACCACAGATAATTAGGAAAAATCAAATGTAAAATGTAAATACACACACATACATAGATATACACACTAATTTATTAATTGGACAAATCAAATATAATGAGGTGAAACATACTTCAAGCAACCTCTCTCATTATTCATACTTTATTGTGGGTTAATAGTATAGGAACTTTGCTATAACTAAGGAAATGAAAAACTATTTAAATATAATTAAGCCTACCAGAGGCCTTTGAAGGTAAAATATGCTTCCAAGAGCAAATAAAAAAACACATTACATATTCATGAAACTCCTACTACATACTCAGCACTGTACTTGAAAAAATAAGGAATAAAGAAAACTCAATATGGGTCCTGCTCTCAAAGAACTTGAAATCTAGTGAAGGTAATGGGAGCATCTAACTGAAATGAACAGAAAGTGGCTCAGAAGACAACGAAGAGTTCCTGGACAAGGAAAGCCTGGGCTGGCTGGAGCACGTGGGGATGTGTTCCATGAAAGGACCATGACTAGCAGCCCCATGAAGGATGCAAAGAGCCAGGGCCAGGTTTGTTCTGGGACAGAGGAGGAAAGGATTAAGGGATCTGTATGTTGAACAGATTACAATTTGCATGCTCTCAGAAGTTATTTTTATTCTCATTTAAAAAAAATTGTTTTTCTAACTTTTTCAGCAAGTTCATGCTTCATTCTGGTCTATGTTTATCATATTACTGACACTGAATTTGTTTTATAAAAGCCCAGCCTCCAAAAAACTGTAGCTATAAGCTTTTATTGGCTTTAAGTCAAGGCTTTGTAACCCCAAATTTGGGCACCCTAAAGTGAGAAAATCTTCTCAACTAAGAGTTAGGCACCCTCCTAATTAATCCATCCATCCCACAAAGTGTTAAGGTTTTGATGAAAACGATATTAGCTTGGGAGTCTAAAGGTGAGACTCCATGATCAGTTCTACCACTATACTTAGGAGGGTTTGCTTTTCTGGAAACTGGCTTCACCCCTTCCAGGTGGTTCTAGTGAAGCTGCCATAACATGTCCTTCCCCCATCACATCCTCAGGTAAGTGGACATGACCTAAAATTATGAAACCCAACCCCTTAGCCACAGCAATTGGCTGGGAGATCTGCATATGATCCAAGGCAGGAAAATCAAATTATTCCTTGATGTTTTAAATACAGCTACAGTATACAGGAGAAACCTTCATTCCTTTCTTAATGGGGTCACTAATCTGGAATAGGATCCATCTCCACTATTAAAAAAAATTCATAATTGTCTCAGGTTTTGGTATAGGAAACACTAATAAGAGAGCTAGATTCACTTGGTGATGCTGTCACTTGCAACTGAAAGTACCCTAATTCACAACAACCTCAGAAATGTAATCTTCCTTGCACCTCAGTTTTTCTCATCATAAAATTCCTCCCAGATGGAAGTTAATCTCTAAAGCTCCTTCCATATAATTATTTGTTTCAAATTGTGTAACTCTCAGATAATTTGGAATGACATAATGTTTTCTGTAGTGAGTTCTGATTTTCAAACTGCCTATCTGTACTGGTGGAGAAGAGAGACCCCAAATGCTAATAATCAACATAAAATCTTTAGCTTCTAAGATACAGGACCCTCATTGTTAGAATCATTCTCCTTTTTTAGGTCAATATCTATAACTGCCAATTATTCTTCCATTCCAACATTCATTTTTAACTATAGACTACCCTTCCCCGCAACTATTCCCACCAAATAAATTATCTGGAAAAGACAAGTTATTCATTTCCTTTGAATGACTTAGGAACCTGTATGTGTATCTGGTTACAAGTAAAATAAAGCAGGATAACAAGTTTGCTGCCTACGTTACTAATCTACTTACTAAAGTATGGCAGCATTCTCAGGGTAAGTTTTCAAGCACAGATATATTCAACTGAAAAATAAAACAAATGTAAAGACATTCTGTTTGTTCATAGAAAAAGAGTCAACAGAAACAGCAAGAAATTGCATGCTCTATATCATAAGATTAGTATTTGCTTGCTCAACATATAATAAAGAAAAGGCATTTGGAATAATATGAAGTGATCAAATCAGAAAAAAAAAAGTTTTAAAAGTAGAAATGAGACATTTAATTGTATCATCTGGGAACCAAGAAAACTTACAAGGTAAAATACTACAGATTTAAAGAAACAAACATTGTTAAGTTTATTTAGGAAGATCAACTTTTCCACTGCAAGAAAAGAGTTTACAATGATTATTGCCTGTGGAATAATTTAATATTTAATTAAATTTAGAAGTGTTATTAATGAACTATGTTTTGTATCAAGTGATTAAATCAAAAGAAAATTTTCTAAAAGGCCATAAAAAATACATCTGCATTTTGAACTATAAAAATTAATGCTAAATCAAGAGAAAAATTAATAATTGGCAGACTCAAGCACAGCTGTTAATAAATCTAAAATTAACATAAGAATCAACCTAATAATACTCAAATAACAAATGCATTAAAATTGCAATTCTAATTTAACTTAACACGGTGATGCAATACTTCATGATTTGGCTCAGAAGATAGTCTACCTCACAACCAATAAAAATGACCTTAAAATCATTAAAAGAGTGGAGCAGGCACAAAAGGTGGATGCTGGCCTGTAATTAGACCAGTGTTTTAAAAAATTACAAGCCACTTAGAATTTTATACAACATAGGGCAGGCAAAAAACGTTGATGATCCTTTTTATAACAGAATTTGAAACTTTAATTGTACTCTTACACTGCCCTTTTCTCCATTTCCAAAAATTTGAGCCCTAGAACACAATATAAAGAAGCATAAATTTTAAAATAAAGCGAACTAATCACAAAATTATTAACCTTCAATTTCTGTAATACAAAATAGTTTCCTCTTATAATGCTTTTCATCAGACATTTTATTCTGAAACTCTTTCTACCAATATGGCTTTGCTGGGTCTCTCCAGGAAATGTGATTAACAGGAAGTTTTGGGGGTAAGATAGAAAGGTCACATACCACATAAGGCTTTACCTTTTATTAATCAATCTTAAGTTTTCTGTTTGATTGATTTAATGGGTTTTTGCTCACCTTAAAATCAGAGAAGAGTTGAAATGGGCTAAAGACATTTTAGCATTAATAAGTGTATGAAGAACTTCAAGTATCTGTTCTCCTAGCAAAAGCCAAGAAAAAGTCCTTTGTGCTTAACTTACTACCAAAACCCCATTAGATCATTAGTCAAAATTTAAAATTAGATTTTGGCACTGACTGGATTCATCTGTGGAATTAATTATCTGTTACATTAATGCAAAACACCAGGAAGTTTCAAAAGTAGTAAATAGTAAACATACTCTGTTCTAATGAGGACAAAAGAAATTTTCTCATTTGGAAATGTAAATAATTTTATTATATGGTATTTTGGATGTATTTGTAATAGAAATGGACCAGTGAAAAAGAAAATCTAAGGATTTGTACAACATGAAATACTGAATGTGTGAAATAAATGTCATTGTCTTAGAACATAAAAAAAAGTGCTTTATATTTGTTCTCAAGTCCAAAATTGTAATGGCAGTTCCAACAAGTTCATGTTGCTCATCAATGCCCTAATTCCCTTTTGAAATTTTTCAATATACACTCATTTCATGATTATTTAGGACCTACTGTATCCTCCAAAGAAATTTTAATAGAATGAGAGAAAATATAAAAAATACAGTAAGTCAAGCAAGCACAATTTAAAGATACTAGACTGATGAATAGTAGGTGCCTGGCACATAGTAGATGCTTAATGAATATGGTTGACTGACTGAATGAGGTGTCTTCAATGTCAATGAGAAAGAGGCATGTGTTCTTTAGTACTGAGTAATCTTCCAGTTCCTTACATTGACAGGGACACTGTCCAACATAATCTCAAAAGAGAGCACAATGTGATTATATTTGTTTAAAGCATCCCACTACTTTAAAGAAATAAAACCATAAAAAAAACAACAACAATAAAAAAAACCCTGAATATAACAAAACTCTATTCTGTAATGCCCTGTACCAGAAGGAGATAAAAGAGAAAACTCAAATCTATCTTAAATTTGACAAAATATTTCATTTTACTTAGATACATACTGATGTATGAATAAATCAAACTTTTAATTACCATAACTTCTTTGATATAACCATGTAATTTCTAATTACCATGCCTGCTGCTTTCTTTTACTGTACCATCCTTACTCTAAATCTCTAGTTTCTTTCTTTATATCCAAAGTTTTCCTCAAAGCTTTGTTCAAAATGAAACTTCTCTAAAGTCCTTCAGATTTCCCCAGCTGTACATATAACTTCTACCCTCTTAAGCCTCTCAGCAAGTAACAGCTATTTCCCGTACTGACATATGAGCAAGTCTCACCTCCTATGGGACTGCAAGAACCTCCAGAAGATGCACGTGTCCATTAGCCTTACTACTACCCAGTAGAATGACAGAATTCTGAGACACAATTCTACCCAGTAGAATGACATAATTCTGAAATACACAGTATTTTTGAATCATTAAGAGAATAAAATAAATTATTATGATCATGACAGAGAGCCTGGTTTTGAAAGTAAACGGAATGATACAATAATGATGTAACAATCAATTCTATCCATTGATCTGAAAATGATTTAACCTCAGGAAAACACAAAGCCTCAGTAGAACCAAATGAAGCTTAGAAGTTCACCAATTCCAACAAATGAGCTATCTCCTCTACCTGGAATACTGTTGCTTCCAGTTTCTCATCCAACCCTCCAAATATTCTTTGAATGATTACTGTATTCCAAGTCCTGCAAAGGTTAATGAGTATAGAAAATAGAACATGTTACAAGCAAGGCCCCAAGTGTCAAAGATCAACTATTATCTTAAATCTTAGGCATCCAAGCAAATGCTTTTAGAAAGGCTTTTATGTGACTACACAGTCAGAGAACAAATATAGTTGTCTGCTGTGCACAGTCTCCATTGCTTTTCCTCCCCTTCTCTAACAAATGGAAGCCAAGTGAGTCATTAACCATAAATAAACTGAGTAACTAATCTTAACCAAATGGGTAACTCTATCAAATTTATTTGAAGTGGGCATTTTATGGGTTTTATAGTGCCTTAGAGGTCTCTGAACACTGTAATATATCCCCTGTTAATTTAGTCAAACTGCCTCAGCCAGGAAGCTGTAGACAGGCAATGTGACTTCTGGTTAGTCCCCAGGGGCTCCTGCTGTCTCCAGTGGCTTTTCTGGAATCATTTAGGCATTAACTTGTCTGTGCTCAGGGGTTTCCCCTATGTTTGGACTCAGTGTTATGGAACATCAAATAATCAAAGCTACTTAAATTTTAAAAGAATGTTCACAAATTCATTATTTATTCACTGAATAAATAATTTATTAATCTTCTAAAATGTACAAAATTCTCTACAATCTTAAAATGTAGTGAAAGTTAGAAAACACATATAAAAATAAGCATAACATAGGGAATATATGCTGAATGATAAGAAGGAGTCTGAAAAGGGAAGATCACTTTATTATGAGTAATAAAAGCGAACATTTATTGAGTGCTTACTATGTATTAAGCACAGAGTACTGCACTGAGCACTTTAGACAAAATACTAGTGCATTAAATCATGAAGTACTATTTATCTAATGGGAAGATAAATAGGAATAAAATGAGATTTGGGCCCTGTATTATAAAATTGCCACCGCCATTAAAGTCAGAACTTTAAATATGTGGATATAAAATAAATGTTGATTTAAAAATGAAGAGAAGTCCATTTTTTTTCTGTTTCTAAACTTTTGTAAAAATATTTAAAACCCTAACATACATGAAATACTCATTCTAAATACATTTAAAGCATACATTCTAAATACATGAAAAAATATTAGAGGATTCAGTGCAAATTTTAAAGTTTTTTTTCTTTTTAGCTAATAATTTCTTGTTAAGTAAAAATATTTATTTCCTCAGAAATCCTAAAAACAATCTATTAGGACCTTATTAAAACTAATTTAGTAACCAATTTATAAAACAAAAAATGAAATAAGATGTCCACCTAAGTGGTACATTAATAATTCATTGTTAATTTCCTTAGAGACATTTAATATTAAAATAACATATTCTGATTTATTATATGCATATTATTTCTTGTTCATGTAACTAATTCATACAATTTCTATACTAATTGGAGTCATTTGAAAATCAAATTTAGAGCTATTTCTATCACTAAGTTGGGCAAACATAATATACAAGGTGAAAACTAAGTATACAATAATCAACAATGAAATGAAAATAAATCTATTATCAAGGAGCTTTCAAGGATAAAGAGAAAAGTGTTCACAAATAACTTATATGAAGCCAAATGTGATTGATACTATGTACACAGTAGCAAAATTCAGAGGATAGAAGAATATAGTTTTACTAGGAGGAATCTGAGACATTTTTATGCGAGTGGCAACTTGGACACTAAAGATAAGGAACAGGCTTTTAATAGGTAAAAATGAAGAGAAAATTTTTCTTATGTGCTACCTTTAGAGCCATGGAAACAAAGACACAGTCAAGGCAAACCAGGGGTTAGGTAAGCTAGGGTACTAACTGTCATGGCCTAATAGAAATCTGGGCATTGTGGAGGAGAATAGATGCTATGGTAAGAAGTTTGAACTTTATTTCATAAGTCTGCATTTCTCAAATTGAAGAGGAGAAATAGGGAGAGGGAAGAAGGAGATGAATGTAGCAGTGAGAAAAATGGGGGGGGGGAAATCCTGTTCTTTATCGAGTGAACATTCTTGTGGAGAATACAGACAATTGAAAAATTAAATAATAAAAATGAAAATATGTTATTTTAATGTTTAATACATAGGTAGGTATTTTAACGTGGGGAGACATTTGACTTGAAGGAATTAAGGAAAGCCATAGGGGATACTGGGGATGTGTATTCCAGCCAGGGAAAGCAGCAAGGACAAGCCTTCCAGGAGGAAGTGTATGATGTGTGTGAAGTACTGTAGGGACATGTGATGGAAGAAAGGATTAAGGGAAGCGAAATCAAGAGGTGTTGGGAGCAGATCATACAGCACTTGGGGTCTTGACAAGGATCCTGTATTTTACTAAGTGAAAAGGTGAGCCACTAAAGGTTCCATAATCTGTTCATATGTTGAAAGTATCTGAGTAGACCATCAAGCAATGTAGTAATGCAAAAACACCTGAGAAGAATCATGCCAATCAAGACCCACATGATGATAGAGAAGGTGACTGGAAACATTCGGAAGGTAGAATCAACAGAACTTTCTAACAGGATGACGATGAGTATGAGAGAAAGAGAGAAAATAAGGATGACTTCAAGTTGTATGGCCTCAGAACTAGTCAAAAGGCACTGTCATTTCTGAGATGAGAAAGATACAGGAGCATTTGGAAAGAATCCAGAGTTCTAGGCGAGTGGTGGCTAGTCACTCTGCCAGGATGATATGCAGAGCAGGTCGGATTTGAAACAAGATCTATCAAACTCCCACACACTCTCCCTTCAGCTTAAATAAAGGCTGAGCTGCAGAAACAAATGGGTGACATGAGGAATTATGAGTGAAGTGAAGAAAGGTGGGAGTGTTGACAAGAACAAAGAAGTCAAATAGAAGGCAGAATGATAGGACCAAAGGAAGGAGAAGTAATTTGGGGACTTGAGGAAACCAGAAAAGATTTGAAACATATGTTAAATAATTCTAATACAGAATCAATCAAAGATAAATTAGGGGAAGAACAGGAATGGGAGACCACTGCTAAGATTAGAGAACATAGTAATGGAATATGTGAAAGAAAACCCATTTCAGCAAGGAATGGTTGCACAATCTGAACCCTTACTCTTCTTCCCAGGGGACACTTGGAATGTCTTGTTTTTTATTAACAAGGTCTTATTAATATAGCAACTGAAAGGCCCACTTACCTCCAAGGAGTATAAGAAGTTGTGATACAGGCACTGCTTAGTAATTTGCGCATGTTATATAGCACCCTGAATCGAATGAAGTAAAGGAATGCACTGCTGCTCTTAGAGAATTATTGCTCTAGCGTTTTTCAGCTTCCATGTGCTATCTCAACACCACTGCTATGACATACTGTAGTGTGATGCATCAATGGCTAATCCTGAGAATTCTCTATTATCTCCTGCTCTAGGATGTGCAGCATCAGAAATCCGACGGATTAATGAAAGACTGTTAATGCTAATTGCTGACATAAGACTATTAAGAGCACTGAGGCAATCTCTGATTTTTTTAGATGTTTTCACAGCTTTTTAGAGTACTATACTAATCAGTCATGATAATTCTAACAGTAAACAGCACATAGCTTTGGTGAGAGACCATTAAAACTCCCCTTCATTTTATCTCCACAGCTCCTTCCCAAATACCATTCCCACATCCAGATAATTTGCCTTAAATCATTTATCAGCTGTCACATTCTCTCTATCCAGACTCCGGGCACAGTGGATGGCTAGAATTTTATACGGCCCTAATTAGAAGAGATGTGGCCCCTGGTGGCAGCCAGGGAGCCTTTCTCAGCCAAGTGAACCAGATGCTCTGCTCATTGTAAGGTTATCTAGCGCTGCAGCACTGAGGTTCCTTGCAGATGATTTGTGCCATTGAAGACCTGCAAGTCATTCTACTCGTTGTGTATAGCACAACGAGTAGAAACACAGCCTTCAAAATTAAACATGAGCTCTAATTCTAATTCTGACCCTTATTATCTGTGCAACTTTTAGGACAATTATACAACCTCTCTGAGCCTCACTTTCCTCATCTACTAAATGAGAATATCACTTCAATTATTTGCATATAAAATGTATAGCAGTAGCACTGCTAGAAAAACAGCATAGCCACTGATTCAGAAAACACCATGGTCTGGTTCTTGCCTTAGCTGTGTTGCTACAGTGGAAATGGAATACACTAGTCCAAAGGCTTGACAACTGGCCACTGACATCCTTCCCTTACATTGATTCCACATGCAGCTAACCTTCTAACTTGGCTTCCTCTTAGATTGTTTAGATCTAGGTATGATGTGCCCATCACAGAATGTTATATCACATTCTCACTGGAAACTGATAAGCCATTATTTGACGTTTGTGTCTTCACACATCTAAACCTTGTGGTTTTGTTTAACTTGAGTTAAGTATAATCAGCACAAGATATACTGATAATGAAATTTCATTTGCATCCAGAACCTAGGGAACATTATACTGAATGAAATAAGCCAGGCACAAAGAAGACAAATACTGCATGATTTCACTTATATATGGAATCTAAAAAAGTCAAATTCATAGAAGCAGTGAGTATAATAGCGGTTGCTAGGGGCTGGGGGGTGGGGGAAGTGAGGAGCTGTTGATCAAAAGTTACTGAGTTTCAGTTATGCAGAATGGATAAGTTCCACAGATCTAATGTACAGCAAAATGGCTACGGTTAATAATACTGTACTGTATACCTGAAATTTACTTAGAGTAAATCCTAAATATGTTCTCACCAAAAAAAAAAAAAAAGTATGTAAAGTGAGGTGATGAATGTGTTAATTAGATTATGGTTATCATTTTATAATGTGTACATATATTAATAATGCATATACATGTGTACATCTTAAATATACACAATTTTTATTTGTCAATTATATATCAATAAATCTGAGAAAAAATATTTATTTACATCTATAGCTAATATTACTGTCTTGTCCCTGATGGATATGCAGTACTCGAACAATCAAAAGGAAAAGCCCAGATTCAGGGGAAGGGAGCAGGCAGTATTGAGGAACTACCTGTCTATATAGAAAATAGTTCCACATCTCTGGGACATTATCTAACTCCCAAAATGTACTCTGTAATCCACAGAAACACGCTAATAAATTCCCTTGCATGTTATGAAAACAAAAGTCAGCCTGTGTTAACTCCCTCTCATTTTGAATACAAATGTTTCATTACAACCAATTCAATGGGAAGAAATATATCTTATCACAGTTACTAAAGTTTAGAATCACTACTGTAGAAAATTAAGCTTATTGATTATTTAAGAAAGGAAGGGTAAAAACAAAGGAGGAAATTAACACGGGTTTTAATAGGACCAGACAATATTTTCTCCATGTGATTTAGTTTCAATTTAAAGCTGAAAGGATTCTTTAAGCTTACAGATATTAGGTGATTTGGTTAAAATTCCAGAGGATTGGATCCAAGATTACTTTGTAATCTCATGACTTTAAAATCTTCTTAATTAAAGACTTACATTTATTTTAAATGAAACAGGACATAGATTTGCAGACCAGAAAAGCAAATCAGTCTGAGGGAAAATGGTTCTGAATGATAGTCCCTGAGGCTCCCAAATTTAATGTGATACTCAAAGAAAAAAATCTGATCCTAAACACAGACTCTCATGTTCACATAGCACGTAAAGTGAGCTGACCTCAGGCCCCTAGAACAAAACCACTGGCTCATATTGATACTATAATATCCATCTGGAACCACCCTCCCCTTCTTAGATAACTTAGAAAAACGTAGTATAAATGGTGTGTTTATCTTATCTCAAAGAGAGAAAACAAACCTTGGTCTTCAAAATGTCCCTTCACAAGGGCTTGATTGTGTCAGACCCCAGCTATGGATTTCTTCAGAGTTCATAATAGAAAATATTTGAAAATAACAAAGATGAAATTTTTAAAGTATTACTCCAATGTTTAATTTCTCTCACAAGCAATTCTAAAATAAATCAGCAAATAGGCTAAAAGTCTACTACTTTTTTAAAAAAAATGTTTCAAAACTTCCCTTCCATACTTCCTTGGAGTGATTGTACCACTTCTCTACTCCCTTCATAACCCAGTTTCTCAGGACAGCTATCTGCAATAGCTCTCTCTGTCCCTTGCCCCCTAGCAGACTGCAGCCTCCATCACTACACATGAAGTGCTCTCACTAAAGCCCCAGTGATCTCCATGCCAGGAAATCAAAGGCTATTCTTCTCAGGCCCCATCTTTCATCCGGCGTTGACCACTTCACCATCTTGAAACACTCTTGCTTTCCTAGGCTTCCATGGCACTGATGTCCTGGTCGTCCTCTTCCACCAGGCATTCAGTATCAAGTGTCTCCTCCCTAGTCCTCTTCGAACACTTTCCTTGTTCCCCTGATAATTTCTCCCTCTACCCAGCTCTCATCTTCCCACCTCTCCTTCTGAGCTCCCATTAGCCAGCTCAGAGTGGCTGTCTCTGCACCTCTAATTCCATATGTTCAGTGTTCCCTGGATAATTACATGGCATCACCCTCCACCCGTAAACTCCCCTTTCCCTCACCCATATTATCCAATCTATCATCAAATCTTACTGAACTTAGCTCCCTAGTATCTCCTCATTGCCCACTGTCATTCACGTGGAATACTTTAATAGTCTATGAACCCACCTACCACCTTCCACCCTTGCCCCTTTCTATCTACACTTTAAATCTATTCTCTTCACGGCCCATGTGATCCTTAAAATATTGTGTATGTGAGTGCATATTTACACACACATATATAATCCTTCTACCCTGTGTTGCTCTAGGCTAAAATGGTTTCCATTGTCACTTAGGATCCTTCAGATGGTTCAGCAGACTCCCATTTCTGGCTTCCATCTCTCCCCATTTTTTCTAATACAAGTCTCCTTTTACTCTCTGTTACACTCACCTTGGTCTTTCAGTTCTGAAAACATTCCATATACTTTCCTCAAAAAAGGTATTTTGCACATCTGTGATCTATGCTACATCACCACTACTGCTATTCCAAAAATGGATCATCTATTATATTGATTAAACAATTTATTTGGTACAGCCACTATGGAAAACAGTATAGAGGATCCTCAAAAATTAAAAAAAAAATAGATTATGATCCAGCAAGTTCACTTCTGAGAATATATCTAAAGGAAACAAAAACAGTAACTCAAGAAGATATCTGTACCTTCATGTTCACAGCAGCATTAAGTACAATAGTCAGGACACAGAAGCAACTTAAAGGTCTTTCAATGGATAAATAGATAAAATTGTGGTATATATATATATATATATATATATATATATATATATATATATACACACACACACACACACACACACACACAATGGAATATTTACTATTCAGCCATAAAAAAGAGGAAATACTGCCATTTGTAACAACATGGATGGACCTTGAGGGCATAATGCTAAGTGAAATACATCAGACAGAAAAAGGCAAAAAAAAAAAAAAAAGAGAGATCAGACTTGTGGTTACCAGAGAAGGAGGAGAGGGAATGGGGAGAAATAGAAGGTAGTCAAAAGGTACAAACTCCAAGATTTACAAAAAATAAGTCCCAGAGAATCAATCTATCAATCTTTAGCGTTCTCATCACACACACACACACACACACACACACACACACACACATACACACACACACACACACACAAATTGAGGTTGTTTTTTTCTTTCTTTTCTTATGGTATCTATATGAAAGGATATATGTTAGCAAGACCTTTTGTGGCAATCATTTCACCATATACGTAAATCGAACCACCATGCTGTATGCCTTAAACTTATGCAGTGATATATGTCAATTATTTCTCAAAAAAAAAAAACCTAGATAAAAAAATCTATGTGATCATTGATAAATGCAATGGAATATTATTCAACCATAAAAAAGAATAAAATCTTGCCATTTGCAACAACACAGACAGACCACAAAGGCATTGTGCTAAGTGAAATAAGTCAGACAGAGAAAGATAAATACTGTATGATCTCACTTGTATGTAGAATGTAAAAAATAAAAAAAAAATAAAAAATAAACAAGTTCATAGATACAGAGAATAGATTGGTGAATATCAGAGGCAAGGGTTGGGAAATGAGAGAAATGGGTGAAGGGGGTGAAAAGGTAAAATAATAATAATAATAATAATAATAATAATAATAATAATAATAATAAAAAAATAAAGTGACACTAAAAAATCACATACTCATTCCCCACGCTAAACATAATAAATCAAACACCTGAGGGTAGCAGAACATTCTCAGAACAACAGAATATATCCTTTCAACAAGTAGATAATTCTGATGAGCAGGTTGGAGACCTGATATAAATGATCACCCATCTAAACACTTGAATCCTCCAGACCACATGCACAGGCCCAAGATCATCTGTCACCACTCACCACTAACGAGGCAATACATTCCTCCTGCAGAGATTGGACAGCTCTCCCTTATACTGACCTAGAACTTGCCTCCCAGAACCCTCTATCCATTGCCCCAAGTTAAATAATCCCTTTAAATCTTCCTCATAGCATGTAGTTGGCATCCTCATCATGATGGATGAGGCTGCTTCCATGTGTCTGTGCCATTTTTTAAAAAGACTTTCATTTTTTTAGAGCAGTTTTAGGTCCACAGCAAAATCAAGGGGGAAGTACAAAGATTTCCCATGTTCCCCCTGCCTCCAAACAGGGACAGCCTCCCCTATATCAACATCTCCCACCAGGGCAGTACATTTGTTAAACTGGTCACATCATTATCACCCAGAGTCCCTAGTCTACCACCATTTTTAGCCAAGTTCCTAAAGCCAGATTTAAATGGTTCCAGGCCAGTTCCTGATTGACGTTAACTCAATGGCTCAAAAGGAGTCTTTTGACAGTGGCAGTGGCCATGAAACTAGCACTGGAATAAACAGAGATGGACTGGAAAACCTGGCCAGTCACTTACAAGGCTTGCAACTGCAAACCACACTAAAACCACAGCTTCCTTAAATTTAGACAACGTTTTCTTCTTTGGACTGATATAAGAATTAAAATAGCTCATGCACAGAAAGCTCACATCCTGGTATCTAGTGCATAAAAGTACACATAATAAGTGGGAGCTCCCTAAAGACATGGCTTCATGTCAATTTATCACTGCTAGCATTTGGATTGGTGCCAGACACAGAGTCGGATCCAACTATTTGTTAAATAATTGCATTATTAACAGTCACAAAGAGAAGTAGAATTTAAAATAAGAAAGTTTTTTATTTTTAATATAGTAGAAAAAGATAGAAGATGGAAATAAATTCTAATTTCATTTTCCATTTGGTTCAAATTAAAATACATTATTTAAGTATCTCTTAAAATGCCAACTAATAATTTTGACATATCATTACCATGATTTAAACGTTTCATTCTTTTAAATAAGATGGAATAAAAATGTCTGATCTACAATCAAGTTTTGTACAATATTTGCAATGTTCAGAAAGCTATAGTCTTTTTCAACTCATTTCAAAAATAATAACTATCATACAACAATAGCACACTAGGGAATAACAGAAATACATTAAAGCAGTTGCATTAATGTTAAGTAGAACCATTAAATTACTTAACATATTTTGTTTCTGAATTATTTTAATGTTTTGATATTAAAGTGAAAAATTGTGAATGCTTCAGACACAAAAATCCAGTTTGGTATACAGAAACTTAATTAGTGGCTCATAGAATAAGTATATATATATATATATATATATATATATATATATATATATATATATATATATTTCTACTACTGTTAAAATAAATATATTTAGCATATCTGTTATATGGTCATTTGAAAATTCTTCAAATTCTTTTAGAAAAAAATAAGATCTTTTTTTTGTTTCCAAATAGAGGTCCCATGAGAGCTACACACCCAAATTTCCATCTGCACAATTGGAATAAATGGAGCTCTGCTCACTTTAGCATGCCATAAACAACCCGATTTCTAATTAACCTGTACTGTTGGTTTCCTTGCTACTCCTTTTAGAGGAAAAATAACTGGGTTAAAGTTCATTTCTATTCCCTACAACAAAAACTCTCCATCTGAAATGTTTAAATGGCATTTAAGGTAAGCATTGCCCACTTGGTACCCACCCATATTCGTCTTCATATTCCCTTTGGACCCAGCACAGAGCCCAGTAGGAAACAGATGCTACCTAACTACTTGCTGAAAAGAACCAAGCATTACCCCGGGTCCCTGGGCATTCTGTATCCCAAAAGCACCCTTCTACGGTATCCTGGGATCTGAAGTCTAGTCTTGAAAAACTTGGATAAAGTCCCTCACCTAATAAATGGGCTGGTGCTCTGGATCTCACTCCAACAGGCCAGGAGGCCAACAGCAGCACACAGGACCAGTTTGTAAAGAGTAAACCATTTCCCTGCTTGTATTCTGGGCTTAATCAAGCCCTCAAGGGAGGGAGCTGTCACCGTGACTAACAAGGGAATGGCCAATGTCTGAGGCCCAAAAGGATTGTGATGCTTAGTGGACAAAAATGAAAATGGAAAACGTCCTTCCCAGAATGAGGAGAGAGTGGCTGATTGTGCAAGTCAGTGGGGTCAGGAGGTGAGTGGAAACAACATGGGGTAGAGGCAAAAACTTTCAGAAGGTATTCTAATTCCACCACTATTTTATTATGAGTCATTAAGAGCTTTGAGAAAAGGAGGAGACCAGGGAAATCCCTCTTGTAGAGGAAGAACACTAAGCCACCTGCATAGGGTGATGAGGCCAAGGTCTGGTATCCAAGTGAGGGGCAGCTAGGTATGATTGTTTCCAAAGGGGGCTATGTCGACACCTCATGACTACAATGCAGACATAAAAACCTGTATGAAACCTGGAATAACAGGTCAGACTTAGACCCTGAGCAAGGTTGCTGGGATTGTACAACTCACAACTTCATGACTAGCAGGCCCCTCATGTTCTTGAAGCCACTAGCTTCGTGACAGTGTGGGGGTAGGGTAGGGAGGCTATGTTAGTAGAATTTACCTGTATGCTCCCTTTTATTTTCCACACAAATTTTATTTTCTCCCAACATGTTCTTCTGGTCATCCACCTCCAGGTTGACAGCTAAGGTTTCTGATAGCAGTTTTTAAGTAACTATGTATAAGATTGTGAAATGAAAAATGTTTTCTTTGCCTAAAATCTGTATGTCGGGCATATACTATATAGACCCTGCTGAAGTTCAAAGATCATGAAGCCCTTTTACAATAATCTTTGCCAAAGTACAACGCTAATCTCACAGATCTCACTCCATTCCTATGTCATATCACCTGGCCGGATACTGAAAGAAAATAACAAACCTAGAACACAGTTCTTGTTTGAAGACTTAAGTTATGATGATCAGTCTCCTTTCCCAGGTGAACAAAATCAGATGAAAAGGTGCAAAATCACAGAAGCCTTGCGTTAGATGCTTGTATAAATGTTAACTCATTCAATGCTCACAAGAGAAAGTATTCTATTTTACAGAAAAATGGAGCTGAGAGACGTAGGAGTAATCTATTCCAGGTCACTCATCTGAACATTGTGAACTCAGGTTTCAAATCCAGGCCTGTGACTGCCAATGCCACACATTGACCACTATTACTAGTCTTATTATGACTTCACCAGTGACTTATAAAGATAGAATAAGTGCATCTTGATCCCTATCCCACTATTCTTTGCTGGTGTTTTCATTCAAGAAGGCATGGAGGTGTTCTAATGGAAGCTTTATTCTCTATTATCTTATCTCACCATATAAATTCACCATAAGGCAAGAATTAGGTCATATTACTTCTTAATTTTTAAGCCCAAAATAGCAAACTGGTTCAAACAATGTGGGAAACTAGACTTTTAAAACATCTATTTGAATTCAGTATGATAAAAGCTGGAAAATTACTAGTAGGAGAAACCAAATAGGAAATCTCTGGATATGTTATTAGGTTGTGCTGTTTTTTTGTTTTTTTTGTTTTTTTTTTTTCTGACAACTTTCATATCAGGAAACAAAGGAAGCACATTTGAGATGACATTTGAAGTGCCTGTTTAAAAAGATATTTAAACTTGGAGTTTTCTTACCTTTTAAAAGCTTTTTTTACAAACACTTTTATCTTCTTACTCTCTTTAAATATATACTCTCGATGACAAATATAAGTATATTTCAAGACCTTACAGAATTTCTATAAATTTTGTTAGGGGCAAAAAAATGATTCCTTCAAGGTCCCTGAAATTCTTAGCTTAAGTAAGGAACTGGCAAAGGCACCATGCCTTGTTCCTCAGACAGCAGCCTCTCACACACAGCCAGTACTCATTATATGCCAAGCACTGTTCTAGAAGCCGTGCATACATACACTCACTAGAGTTGTTTATCTTCACATCCCCATATGGCAGATACCTTTGTTTTTTCCATTTTACGGAAGACGAAACTGAGGCACAGAGAAATTACATAAATTACTTAGGCTACACAGATCTGAAAAAATAGAGATGGTATTAAAATCTAGCCAGCCTACAGTACCACCACACTTGTACTTCAGGAGATAATGACTGATTTCAAACTAGGTAACCTGTGGAGAAGCCCCTTTAAAGATATAATCTGAGCTCATTATGAATAAAGAATTAGCACCTCCTGTAGAGTATAGTACAGTGGAAGGATAGAACATGGTAGACCAATTGTAGGGGTTATGGCCCACTCACAGCTCTGAATAATTAGTTGTGTGGCCTTAGACAAATCACTCGATACTTTATTTTTTAAACTTACAATGCCAGAAGCTGAGGAGGGGAGGCTTGTATGATAGTTTTCAGTATAATCAGGTCTGCTCTGATTTCAGATCCATCATAATTGGCAGGTTTTGTTTAATCATTATAGTTTTTTCCCATACAACTTTCAACTCTTATAGTTTGGTCTTGGCCTTCTCTTATAGGTGCCCAAGCCAGAACACAGGAGCAGCGAAGGGCTGGGGCTTGATTTAGAAAGTCCGGGTTTCACATTCCAGCTCCTTGGCCTACCAGCAGTAGGCACCAGACTGTTTCTTTAGAGAAAAAAAATGTTATTCACCTCACATCGTTGTTCTCAGGGTGCATAAATGGTCCACTGCCTTTCACATGGAAGAAGCTTATGAATAGGAGTTATTTTTTATGACTCTAGGCCTTAATCATCTCTCACCTAAACTATTAAGCCTTATAAAAACGTGGAAATGAAGACATTCATTGTGGCACTATTAATAGAGAAAGACTGCTAACAACCTAAATGCCCAACACTGCAAAAAGTGAGAATATATAAATTATGGACTAATATTAAATTATATATAGCTATTAAATTCATATTTTCCAAGATTATTTTTCAGCATGGAAAAATAATGATCTTGGTCACTGAAAAAGGCAAGCTGTAAAAACTACATATATAGAATATTCATTATTATACACAGAAACACACATGTATAATGCATATATAATACATATATGGAAAACTGAAAGAATATGACAAATTGTTAGCAGCACTTCTTTGAGTCATTGGGTTACATTTCATTTTCTTTTTGATACTTCTGGGATTTTCTAGTTTTTCCTACAATGGCAATATAGAACTCACATAATCAGAAAAAGGATTAAAACCTTAAAGTGATTTTTGACAAAGAACAAATATACATTTTTCAAATGACGGTAAGATTTATACTAACAACAAAATAATTTTAAGTAACCAAATGGAAAAATATTGCCCCAACAAAAAAATCACCTTATACCAAAAAGAAAAATAGAACTAAAACTTCCAGAAATTTAAATAGCATTAAAATAACCAAGGTTAATGTACTGAGGATTTAAAAATAAAAAACGTATAATAAAAATTTTATGCAAGTGACTGCCCAGAATCACCAAAAAATCAGAAATGGAAAGTCTTAGAAAATGATTTTTCCTCGTATGCCTAGAAAAAATATCTTGGAGGGATTATGGATTCAGCGGAGAACTTGGCCAAAATTGGGCTTGTTTCAAAAACTTCATTTTTTGTTCTTTCCCTCTCCCTCAACATTGACACATACACACACAAAGCCAGGCCTTCTCAAGTAGTTAACCCTCTGCTCTCAGATTAGGAGTCCAGCTTCCCCCACCATTCCCCGAAGAACCTCACCCACAGCAGGGAGCTCTCCATCCTCATCCATACTGAAGCTGACATGGCTGACCTGCTCTTTGCTCCTGCCCCCACCTGACCACCTCTCAAACCCGCAACAGGGCTGCCAGCCCATCTTGGAGCTTGACTCTCTGTAACTACCCCATTAATCTGGAGTTCTGCCACAGTGCAGCCCACAGGGGACCTGTCATCCAGGCCTGTCTCTGTTACATATATGCTTCTTAAGGTTTCACACGACAGCACCTCTGGAAGACTGATAAATCTCAGGCATTGTCCCCAGACAGTTCACCAGGTCTTTTCCTAGAATTGTTTTCATGCTGCAAAAAATGGCCACATTTCTTTGACAGCTCTTTTTGAAAGACAAAACTGATAAACCAGGGAACCTGGCCCAGACCATAGAGAGCCCAGTATCAGTCCTGTATGAGAGGCCTGACCCTTGCCACAGGCTGCAATAATAAGAGGCGTGCGCGAAGGTAGAGGTAGCAGCTACAAGCTTAAAAGGTAAAGCAACAATATATACATAACCTACATATTTCAAGAAATGCAGACCATGAGTTATAAAAATTCAATTCGAGAATATTCTCTCATCTTCATTTTACAGTCAAATTGTAGTTCTTTAGAGCAAAGAGTTGAGAACCTGGGTTCATATCTCGGTTCACCAATTATTAGCTGTGTGACCTTGGGCAAGTTACTTTATCTCTATTTAAAGCACTTGAACAGTGCAGCATGTAGTAAGCACTATGTAAGTTTTAGCTGCTATAGTTATCTTATTGTTGTTCTATTATTATTATTATTATTATTATTATTATTATTTATTTGAACTGTCATACTGTTTCAAATATTTGACTCTTTAAACTATGTCTAGTTATACTCAAAAATCATGTGACAATGCAGTATAAAGAGAGTCTGTTTTGAAATCAGAGGATACTTTGGAACTAGACAAACCATACATAATGGCTATGTGGATAATCTAATACATTACTTTCTCCTCTGCTTAGTCTCAATTTCCCATCTATAACATGCATATTATATAACTAACTTCCCAAAGTTTTGTGAAGACTGAAGAACTTTTGGGAAAAGCAGAATTCATAAAGCACTGAGATGTACCCTAAGGAAAACAGGTCTTGTGACTCTGCCAACAGCTCTGGCCCTGTGAAATTATATAAATCTCAAAGCTAGGCAAATACAGTGATCACGTTCATCAGCTTTGAGACACAGTGTATTTAGTCTATGGAAGTTTAAGAGGATCCCATCATTCAGGATCAGGTATCTAGAGGAGAGAAGTCACTTTCCACTATGGAGTTGAGATAGAATTGAGAATCCTTGCCAAGAAACTATCCAGAGGATAAACACAATTGGAGGAGGTAAAAAGAGAAAGAATGTTGGAGGTGACCTATGAGAGAAAAAGAAAAGACACTAAAGAGAAAGGCCAGTCTCCCAGTGAAGCTGTCCTAGATGAGGAGCCACAGATTTGTCTACCCCTCACCAAGTCAGCACAGGAACTGCTCTACTCAGCCTAAGGCAATGAAATACTACTGCACCTCCTGAGTACATTTCTTTTTTTTCAAGAAAAATATAACACCTTATGGGTATATCAGTAAGGGTAGGCTATTATGCTGCAGTAACAATCAAAATGCCAGGGAATATATCACTTCTCACTCATACTTCATGCCCATTGCAGGCAGCTGGGGGCTCTTTTCCAAGTCATTCTCACAAGTGGCCATGGTAGGGGACACAGGATGTGGTGAAACATGCATTGGCTCTTAATGCTTCTGCCTAGAAGTGACATTTAATTGGCCAAAGCAAATTATATGACTGTGTGTGTTCACATGGACAAGGAGGTACAGTCCTACTCTACATCAAGAAAGTCAAAAACTTTGTGATAACCCACTCATGTGGTGGGTCCCCGAGAACTGCTTTCCCACCAGCTCATTAGAGAACACATCTGGGAAATGTATCCGCCATGATTCAGACAGACTGACTAGAGAGTGTGAAGCAGAAACTTCAACCACCTTCTATGGGACAGACGGCAACAGTTTCATTCCCATCTCTTCAACCAGTATTTTCTTAGTCTTACTGTTAAATAGTATAGCACTTAAATGGCTACTTAAGACTCTAAGTAATCATTACCATCCTGTATTTAAAGCACACACACAGGCATACACACACACACACACACACACACACACACACACACACACACAGAGGCATACACACACAAGCAATAACTGCCAACCATTTATACTGAAAATAAAATAATCTTTTTTTTTTAAATGAATAACACTTTTCCAGGACTGGAGTCCCTAGTGAAATGTTGCATTACAAGCTCAGTCAATCCTAAGTAAAAAATTATTTTTCTTAGAAAATGTCATCCCTTGTAAACGTTCTGTAGGTCCAAGCTCAGGAAGGCGTTCCAGAGTTTCTCCCAGAACGAAGCCTTCCATGAAACAAGCTTTTAGATACTCTCCACACTTTTGGCATCCACACATTCATACAACCCTGAATTATTTATTCACCAATCTTCACACAACTTCCTAAACACCAATGGAGACCAGGCCGGTTTCAGCTATTTGATGTTACATCTTCTCAAGTGGCTAAAGAGGCTATAAAGCACCCTATTGCTTAAGCCTGCCATCTCAGTTCCATTAGCAGTAAAGACCTCTTTATTCAAACTGCTAAGTAAATCCTCTGAGAGAGCCTAGGGACTGTTTCATGCTTGAAAGCAACTGTTAAGAATTTGACAACAACCAAACTGTTCCTATTTAATCCTTCTCCCAAGGTAAAAAGAATTATAGGTAAACATATGCCTTCATTATTTGCTTTGCTGCATTTCAATACCCAACCCCACACAAAATTGCCAGCCAAGGATTTAATGCAATCACCTCTGTATTTCAGAGCTATTGCCTCTGCAGAATGGAAAAAGCTTAACAAGGGCTATGAAGCTACTGTATTTTGTGTAGCAAACATCTAAAATGTCATGGGGGTTAAGTCTGATCATAGTGAGGCTTTTAACAATTTTTTTTAAGTGATTCAAAACAACAGTCCCAGGTTGTGTTTTTTAAGCTGACACAAAACATTCAGTTTTAAACTCAAATCAAAGGTTACACCAAAGTATGAAAAGAAGAATGAAGAAAGATGGTACAGAACTGAAATTTTTATTATTTGCTTTTGAAAGATAGTAGACATGAAGTCCTTTGAGATTTATTTTTGGATTTTTTTTCTTTTAAGTATTTTTTGGTTTTCTTTGCTTTTTAGCCTTTAGTAATTTACATGCTTGTATAACTTCTGAGAACCAGCCAGGGTTAGGCAGACCATCTTTTCCAGCAGATGACTCTTCAGAAACTCAGTGCATTAAAGCAAGTTCTTTCAACTGCTCTACAATCTCCAGTACTTCCCGCACCATGACCAGGACCCACAACATACATGTGCAGTCACCAAAACACTAGTTTCTTCACAATAAAAAAAAAACTCTTGAGCAAGATTATGACGTGAACCACCAGTGATGACTATCCCAAGTTATATTCCAACTCCTACCTAGGTATCATTCTCCATGAAAGAAATTTTTGCTGTTGGTCATTACTTCTGTTGTATAGTGAAAAACAGTTGGTACCTATTGGGATCTTGACTTAAACAGCATTGATGACACACTTTCTATTTTAATAATACCTTCTCTGTACAAATCTCCCTAAAGAAACCCTGTATTTCCTGTGACACTGGAACATTATTTTCCCCAAATGTATACCCTCTATTCTCGAATGACATTTTAAACATGGCTTAGATTAGGGCCAATTGACAGTTGGAGGCCCTCCTTTGGATGTCCATACATATCAACTTGAAAAGAGAACATCTTGAAATCATGTCAGAATAATTACTTTTGCTTTTTTTTTTTACTTCCAATTATTCTATAGGTCAACAAGAAAACATACATTACAATTTTCTTTTTCTTTTATACCTTTTAATGTTGGGTTTGCTTCTAACAACATAATATTTTACCACAGAAGGGCACTTTCTAGCTTTGTTATTATGGGCAGTGAAAATATGACGTGAGTGCATATTATTCCAGACTGAAAGATTCAGAAGCACCCTAGTAAAACTCTTGAGATTTTTCTCAATAAAATCCTAACTACAAAGATTTCATATTTAATAAAATCACCTCATTATTCAAGATATATTTTTAATCCTAATCTGGTTTACTACATTTGGGGACTGTTCTCTCATTAACTCATTTCAATCTGGCTAATTAATTTGAACATTAAGCCAAACTAAAATAACTAAGAAGGTAAACAAACTTCTGGAATTAAAGAGATATAATTGTCATTAGTTACACTGTATTATCCTTGTCACTGAACATTGACCTTTCTGCTGAGAAATGTGCCTTCTCTCTGCTAGGCAATCCTATCCTGTTGACTCTTTGCTGTCCAATGTGCCATACAGAAAAAGGATGAAGGTCTATACTTGGGCACAGTGCTCGGGGCAGGTACCTGAGAAGAGGACTTGGTTTCAGGTCTAAGAGCTTGAGAATTATAATCAAAAGCAAAATATTGTGCTTTTTGTTCTCTCGGTTCTAGGTATTACCATTTAGATTATAATTCTTACTACACTAATTTTATTAATACATTAAACAGAAGTTCAAAAGTGTGTTAAGTCAGAGTGAAAGTGAGAATAAATAAATTTTTAAAAACATATTATTCAAGTAGAATAAATAATCAATAAATCAGAAAAAAAAAAAAGGAAAGGAGCCATAAAGAGAAGAAAGAAGGGAAGGGAAAGAGAGTAGCATGAAAATACTGGCCTGAGATACTTTTACACATTTAAGCTTGTTAACCCACCTCATTTCCCTCAGGGAAGGAAAGACAACATTTTCTTTATCACAGTGTTTTATTCAACTGTCTAGGAAATATACTCTATTAGGTAATCACTTCCAGAAAAGTTTTTATGGGTTTTGTTTTCTTGTTTTTTTGTTTTTGGTGGGGAGGGTTGTTTTGTTTCAGGATTTGGGGCTATATTATTCGTAAGTTATGCTTTAAAATAAAACATTTTTATTAACAGTGGAAAAATATTTCCAATATGTGGGTGTCATCAACAAGTCAGACACAAGGCAACATCTTAGAGAACAGATTCAAGTCCATTTACTTCTCCCCCCAGCTCTGAAGCTCATAATTCCAACAGCTACTTCTAGCATTCCTTCTCCTCAGAGCCAATTCACACAGAACGGAAAGTCCAGGGCAGCATTCCAGATCTTCCAGACTAAGAGTAGGTAAACCAAATTGAAACCAGAAATGTTCACAATGTATTCAACGATGCAGCATTCCTAACCCTACCACATCCCAGACATTCCACCACACAAATTCATGTGGCTAACAATTATTGTCCTCTCACGAAAGGTTTAGAAGAAAACACACACACATATAAACATCTTTACATGTATCTCCAGTGTTTGAGGTTGATGCAAACCCTCTCCAAAATTAAGCTTTTAAATTAAGGCTTATTTTTTTTAATTTAAGCAAATAACCTCTAAATTTACTCAGGAAAACTATGTTTTCCCAAAAAAACAGAAAGGGAAACACTACCTGATATATTTTAATTCAATTGAATAAATATTTATTGAGTATGTAATTTTGCTCCAGGGAAATAGAATGCAAAAGGAGAGGTTGTGCCTTCGAAGAGCTTACATGTTAATACAGGAGGAAGTAATTTAAACAAATAACAGTAAGCTCTGCACTATATAATGATCATATATTCTGGGTACTAGAAGATCATCAAGTAAGACAACATTAGTTCTAGTCAGGAAGAATCTGGGGAGGCTTCAGAGAAGTGAAATTTAAGTAAGGAATTTAAAGTTGAGGAGGATTTTGATTATTTGATCTACAAATAAAAATGTCTGTGTTATCATCTCAAGTTTCCCAAATTTCCCTTTATATATTCACCTGAAAACTACAAAATTCCCTTAGAACATCCTGTTGTCATAATCACGATGTCCACATATCCACTTACATGCATTAGGTGCCTTTCAAATGTGCCATACTATGATGCCGTATAGATACCTAGATATTTTGTCTGGAAGGAATTCTAATCAGCTATGAACTCTATTTCTAAAGTATCTACTCAAATATATTGTTTCAAATTCCCTTCTGCTTTTTGTGAATAAGAAACCTTCCCCTCTGCAATTCTTTTGATCAAAGAGGTACTGATGGTGAGAACAATGTCAAACGACCCAGCACAGCACAGCCCCTACTATGTGGAAGCACTAGGAAACCTACGTCTTGGATACTGTCCAGGAAAGCAGGCCAGACAAATGAGAGGCACCAGGATCAACTTGGCCTTGTGAGTGATGCAAACAGGCAGGTCTCTTTACTCCTCCCATAAGTCCTTTCCCTAGAGGCTACCAGCAACTTGGCTTCACTGGGAGGGCAGGCAAGAAGGGAAACAGGAGGAGACTCTGACAGCCATGCTTACTTCCAAGTATAATCTGTCTGCCGGCCCTGGAGATGTCCTCTAGGAAGCTAGTCCTGGGATAGAAAAAAAGAGGAAAAGAGACCCACAGAAAGAGGAAGATACTGGCACAAGCTACCCATCTAGTACCTGGGTTGGAACCTACTGAATGGACACAAAGCTCTGCAGAGCAACTCTCTCTGCAGAGTACCAGAACCAAAGCCTCTAAACTCAGCTGAGTCTCAACAACCAAAAGAAATCAGCAAGTAATCCCTAAGGTTTTGTAGAAATTACTTAGAGTCAAGTCTAATATCTAATACCTGGTGTCCACAGAAGGGCGTTACTGTGCTGTCTGAATCACAAGCAGTGTTCCTATACAGGTGTCTGGGTTTCATGAAGTCTCTTACAAAAAGAGAGGGAAGTCTTGCTCAAGAGTACCTCAGAGAAGAGAGAATCAAATCAGAACCATCTTCTTCCTCCTCCTGCTGCTGCCACCCAAAATGGCAGGCAAAGCCCTTCTGCATTCTTTTCTGCTGCCTCTGAAGTGACAGAGATGGCTCCTGAGGTCAAAAGAGCCTATACTTCTGCAAAGACTCCCCTACACTGAAGTGGCAAGATGCAAATACTGACGTGACTTCTGTCCCTAGTCAAAAACTTTGCTATTTTTGGTTAGATAAAATCTTTCTTCTTTTCTCTCCCTGTTTCATTGAAGCATACATCTGACTTGAGAAAGACCCCCAATGCTCATTCTCCTCAACACATACAACAGAAGGGCCCACCAGCCTGCCAGGGGCAGCACTTGTTACCCTGTTACTCCAGCACATTCCTGAGTATGTCCCAAAAAGCACCAGCCAGTCAAGAGGCTCCCTGGGTGAGTACATTTAGGATATTCAGCAAACCATCGCAAACTTGGCCTTCAATAAAGAAACATATTAAGCTCTGTTTAACCTCAAGTTTCAAGCACAGCTTTACCACAACAACAATCAACTTTTTTTTTTTTTCTCATGTAAAACCTATTACTACATCCCACATGAGGTATTGGGAAATAAGCCCATTCCTGACGGAAATACACTGCCAGAAAATTTCTTGCTGCCCTGAAGACAACCTTCCCCTTTCTCATCTTCCCCATGAAATTCAGCTGACCTTCCACAGAGACCACAGACCCCCTCTTTAAAATGCCTGTCTTGACAGCTCTGAGGGACTGTTGAGTCTCTTCTCCATTTTAGTTGTGGTGTGGTGCTAGCAATGGTGGTTTTTAGTGTGTGCTATAAAAATTTAATTAAGTAGAAGCTTCCTAAGGACAGGTACTTTTCTGGTATATATGTGAACTCTTTCATAAACTGCATTTTTATAACACTAGTGAAATAAAGGGATAAAACTTTAAGAATAATAGTTGACTCCAAGAAGATCATATCATCTCAAACTACATCCTGCTCCCCAAATAAGCAATGTATGGAGAGTCTATTTAACAAGGAAGCACAGAGATCTTTTAAAGAGCGGTCCCTATACTTTGGGGTAGAGGAGCTGACAAAGCCTTTCTGGAGAGTACTTCCATTATCTGTGCTCTTCCTAATGCTGGTCTGCCTGAAGGCACATCTGCCCTTGGTCTGCACTTTCCCACCCACTTTTCCTGTGTGCACCTTCTTTCACTGCATTCCTAACCCATACCCAAAACAGAATCACATGTATCCCAAATCCTACAGTGGGCATGTCCCCTCTGAGCCCCCAAACCATGGCCTTCTGTGAGACTTCACCGGAGTGCAAAGGAAAGAGAACGTAAGAAAAAGACGAAGAAGGTAGAAAACTCCTAACAGACTCCCAAACCTCCTTTTCTATTTCAGAATTAGAATGCAAATGTGAAAGGGCGATGAAAGAAACATCTATTAACACATAGGTATGTTTTGAAAAATGAACACAGACCTTTTTTGATTAAAAAATTTAAGCCTTTTTGGCTACTTGGTTTGATGGGGAGGTCTGACTATGCCACTTAGGTTATGTAGCTCCAAGGTTTTGACAGAAAACATATGTATGGCAAATGTCGATATATAGCTAGCTTTTTAGACATAGTTAAAAATCTTACAATTAGAGATTATCTTATGCACACAAAGAAACACAGAAAGAAGCCTCTTGTTGATTCTTCACATTACAAGTGTGTGTTGGCAAGAGAAGGGATAAGTAGGGTCAGAATTAAATTCTCAACTCATTTCATCCTGATGTGTAAAAAACAAGTTAAAAACTGATCATCCTCTTAAAAATTGGATAAAACTTCTAAAAATAGTTGTTAGAAGAAAATTTATTTTCATGTCCCTGGAAATAGAAAATAACTCTTTAAGTTCATGCTTTAAGAAGCCACAGGATAAACATATGTCTGTCCTAAAGACTGATGTCAGTATTAGTCCCATGTCAAACTCATTATCAGTTTGTCAATAACAGCTGATAATTTCTTAATGACAAATGAGAGCTATACTGAACTAGTATTTCATTAGGCAGGGAAAGTAAAAAAAAATCATCCAGATAATTTGGTTGGGGCTGATAAAATTCATACTATTAACTGGATCAACTGCCTATAAGTGATCAAATTTTCTCTAAAGAAAAAGACAACCTTTCAGCGTGACAACAAACTATTTTGTTCTTTTTTAGGATCACTTATCCTTTCATCCACTCCCTACTTCTAAGCTTACAAGAAGCACTAATCTCCTCAAACACGAACATTCAAACACAAACATTTAATATTCCTTTACTTTCTGAGCTTGAAATGCTCTTTGATCACACAAAGTCAAACTTGTAGCATCCTTTCCTGTTTCTGAAACCAGCAATCCAGATGTACTCTAATTATTGCCTTACATATACCAATGTTCGTTACCCTGTGTGTACTTTATTACTATGGTAACACCAGACTTGCCTCACAGTTTGTACTGTTCTATGCTGAGTTAGTGGTTTAAGTAAATTTCCACAATAACCCTTAAATCATTTGCACAATTAGTAGCTTTGATTTGGATTCTATTTAACATGTTCTCTGGTTCTGCTTCTTACCCAAAACTATTCTGCAGAGGATGAAGGTTTTTCTTCACCTGTGATACATTCACCCCCAGCAGACACAATTGTCCCAATGAGCCAAATCCATCATCTCCCACTAACGCACCCTTGTGTCACCTTCTTGTTTCCAACAACTTTCTAGCAGCCCAAATAAAGCTATTAATGTTACCAAATGATATTCAAATTTCCACTTTAGAGGGTTATTTCCATCTAAGCAACATTACAATTTACCTGATTCAAAGTGAAAAAAAAATTACGAGTTAGCCCTACTGGAGCTGACAATAGTAATCTGCTGATCCCAGGAGAATGAATGTTGTGTGTGTGTGTGAGTGTGTGTGTGTGTGTGTGTGTGTGTGTGTGTGTGTGTGTGTGTGTGTGTTGCACCAAGCTTTTATGTCCTGGTCAATAACTGCATAGGCAACATGGTCCCCTCTTTCACAGGAATTTCATCTTAGAAAAAATAAGGTAGCTGGGTCAACATCAACAGCAAGCATTCTTTATTGAGTGCTTACTAAAAGTAACTAAGGCAATATATATTGAAGGGTTACATTGTGTTTAACACTTAAATTAAGGTTTTAGCTTAATTTATAGATTATCACAGGAAATTGTCATAGGAACCCAAATTTGAGAACCCCATAATTGTCTTTTGAGACTATACGCAAAGCTATCTTCTTGTGAATATAAGCTGATAACTCCTCAAAGGAAGATAAATGTTAAAGTAGCAAAAAATGTAAAGTCACGTACAGAACACTGGCCAGGAGGGAAAGCGATGTCTGTCACTGTAGGTCCTAAAAGTGCCTGGGAGCTTGAGCAGCAAACACAGTTAAAGGGAACTCTCCAATTGGAGTTGAGTAAATTATACTTTGTTACTCTAATTAACTAGTTGCATATTATTTTCTGAAGTCTTGTAGAAGAGTCCCAGCCTCATTTATATCATTCTAAAACAATTAAAGGTCCTCTGAAGTCAAAACAGAAGGGTCAATGGAAATGAGTGAGAACCCTAAGGTGCAAGGTCAGGTCAGTATCTCATATATCCAACTTTGGAGCACTGTGCTAGAATTTATAATTTCATTATAGCTTCATGCCCATTCACTGAAGAGTTACAATGTGGTCAAACATTTAAGATACAGTAAGGATTTAGACAAATGGAAGAGGACACATTTTAAATAAGGGGTTTAACATGAATCAAAGTTCCAAAGTAGATAGAATCAGGGCGAATGTGTAGAATAGGCCTAACAAGCATTGGTAAGAGATACTGAGAAATAGTGGAATGTATAAAAAGCTAATAAAATGAAATCACTGAAGGAAAGCCTAGAACATAGACATAAATTATCTGATATAAAGGGGAGTCAGTAAAGATTTTCTAAGCAGAATAAGGATCATTTTTCCTTAAAGGCACCTGTCATGTGGCACAATAGGGTCCATATAAATTTTAGACATTTATTCAACACAGAGGACAAAAGTAAATTATAGCATAGCAGTAGACCACTCTATGCCACACACACACACACACACACACACACACACACACACACACATACACACAACATACATATTAGTTCGCTTTACTTTCTCTTCTGAAATAAGACATAAAGAAAGATATACGTTATTCCAAAAAAAAAAAGAGAAATTTATGTAATCTGTAGTCTAAGTTACCTTACATCTTCTTCTACGTCAGTGTTTCTCAAACTTGAATAAGGTTCAGAAACTTTTTGAGGAAAAATAGTTATTAAGGAGGTCCCAAAGAATGTCTAACTAAACGGTTCTATGGGACTCTATGGGTTCTATGAAAATCACTGACTTAGAACTAGAAAAACTTTTTTAAAAAGACTTTATAACTGATAAAATATGCCAAAATAAAGTTTACAAATTATGTAGCACTTAAACCAACTGACAATTTTAGGAACTCAAATTTGATAACCCCATTTAGAACTGTTGTGCAAAGTCCGGTAATTTCTACAAAAAAAAAAAAAAAAGCTGTGCTTGTCCATCTGTCCTAACTTAAAGGTTAGTAAAAGAAATTATCCAGTTCAGGGAGTCAGTATGAGATATTTCCTAAATGCATATTCATGGAACTGATAACCATTCCACTTATGAAACATTTCCTAAAATCATGACTCACCTTGTCAAGTTTTCAAACTGCTCAATAGAGTTTGCTTAGTGTCTCTTTCATCTTCCTATAATTACTGAATGGTTCTCCATGTTGATGTTTGTAATATAATTATATTTTTATTAAAATGTCTCTCAATCCACAATATCAACCATTAGTTTAAGTCATTTGTGCAGGGTCTCCCCAGGGTAACAAAGCTGGCATAACTCTCATCACCAAAAACATTGGAAGCATCACACATTAGCAGTTCTCATTAGCAAAAATTCCTACCATCTGGTGAGGCTAGTTCTCCCTAAGCAATTAGAGAACTACTGGAACTACCTTTTCACCTCTGAGGAAATATTTTCTCTAATTTAAGACTAATGGCCATAATTGGGCAATAATCAGAAATCCCAGGGCTGACAGAGTTTGAGGAATCCTCTATTCCAGTAAATCAGATACTATGTTTTTTCTTCAACTGCACGTAGTGCCTTGGGGTTCACAGTAGGAACTGTCCGGGAAAGGAGTGGGATCATTATCAGTTCCATGAATATACATTTTCTAAATTGAGGTTCCATATAAAACTGAAGTTAGGGCTTCCCTGCTGTTGAAAAGGGGAGAGCAGCTTTTGAATGCACTGCTATTCCATGATCTCATTCTATGTGAGAAAATTCTCAGTCTCTGCAAGGGCAGATGACATCCCTGGGAAACAGGCAGCCAATGGTGGTAGTTGGAGCAGAACACCTATGCCTGGCCCCAACCTAGTGCTTCATCCCAGGGCCTTCCTGTGTACCTGCCCATACATAGGTTGGGCCTCCTAAGACAGGTCTTAGATGAGACTTGTCTCATCCTCAAGGATCTCCCATATTTACAGCAATGTAAAAACAAGAATGTGAGGGCTAATTCACTATGATTTTAGAAGATCAGTATCTTAGACAAAGAAAGAGAACTAAGGAGAGAACTCTCAGGAACTCTAAGGACTACAGAATTATATTTAGGCTTAAATGATATTAGCAAGAAAGTATACACTAGGAAGTATGTGTAATCATTTAATAATAGCATAAACATACCCTGGGGGAGAAAATAAGAATTAAGAAGAACATCCTAAATAGCTCAATTTGACATCTGCCTCCATCGCCTCTGATTGGCCAAACTTCTTGGGTGCACGGGGACAAGTATGCACTTCCAGAGTTTTCCAGATGTTCTCACTCTTTACTCCTTACATCTGTTCTAACTGGGAGAGGCTACTCTTTAATCAGAATGTCCCCACCCCCACCCCCACTCCTCCACTACAGTTCCCAAGAGAATTTCTCTCAGTTCTCTAAGTTGTTTCAGAGCTGACAACACTACTACAATTTTTGAAGCTCCATTTCACCCCCAAATCCAAATCCACATGGCTCAAGAATGAGACTCAAGTATGCAAACATTCCTACATTAAAAGTTTTAGTGCCCTTTTTTTCCATTTAAACAAAGGTTTAAATGGAAAAATCCGAAAGAAATCTGGGTTCTACAGATACCCACACACCAACTTCAGTCACCTTCTCAGGGATCTAAAAGAACCAGTTCTTTCATTATTCTCATTTTAAAAACTTCAAAAGTTTACCAATATTAATTCCAGATATCAATGTGCAGCTTCAGGGGAAAAAAGATAATCAGATAACCAACATAGTGGATTCTTAATGTAACCTCACAGATCACCAGGATTGTCTTTTACCTGGAATTTTGAGATTTTGTAAAAATGGAATGTAAAAAATTAGTAGAAACCTTTCTTATCTTGTACAAGCTATATTTAAATTGGTATGATGTCCAGAGTGTGCAGAAGCATGCTATTCTGAAATAAAACCTGAACCAGGGAAAAGATTCTTCATCTCTCGAGACTATGCCTGCCTCCATTTCCTCTTTCATCTTAATATTTTCACAGCACTTCTATCCCATCATCTCTAAAAATGAATCTCAGTCAATATGAAGCCTCTCCCTGGAGCTTCCAGCCTCTTTTCTAACTAGGGAATAGAAGGCTACATGGTTTCACTCATTCTGGAACAGGTGGGCAAAAGATCCTGTAGAACAAGAGGGCCCAATGTCCATAAAAGGCCAGCACACGGGCAGCTGGCAAGGCTAGAATGGCAACAAGCCAGTTACTGAGCTGTTCCCCACCATCTTCCCCCATGCCATTTGGGATTAAATATCAGATAATGGGGCAAAAGAAAATTATATTTTGGGGGTTTTGGCTGGAGGACCCCTAGGACTTTGATATATGTAGAGAAGATCAGTTCTCTGAGGACTGCAAAGACAGGAATGGGCAGATTACCTATGGCATCTAGGATTCTTATTTTAGGAAAGTGACATATTAGCATTCAGCAGGCAGTCAGCAACTTGAAACTTAGAGCCTACTGCCTACTGAAAAGTCCCCACAACCCTACACTCAACCAGATCAAGCTGGCATATGCAAGAGAAATCTACTAATTTTCTAGTAAAAAGAAAAAAGAAAAGAAAAGAAAGAACACCTATTAGAATTGTACTTAAATCTTTAATTTACTTAACTAATATCACTAATAGGCACAGGTTGAGTAATTTGCCCAAGATCACACAACAAGTCTTGGAGCCAGAAATCTGGCTCCAGAGTGTAATCTCTGGTCTAAACCCTACACTAGGCTGCCTTCCTCAGGTGGGAGATGTGTGCAGAGGAGACAACTCAGCACAGCAGAGCACATCAGTCACCCTGACCACAATTTATCTATGGCTACCAACAATGCAATAAGCAAAGAAAGAAGCATGAATTGGTTGCAGTGAGAATTTCTGTAGTAAATATGCATGAGATATCTCCATTTCTTGAAGTTCTGAATCTGTTTCTGCATCATTAAAATGGTGAGAATAGCAACATCTCCTTTTAGAATCTGGTGAGAGCATTTATTGAAGTAACACCTACACATCACTGTATTCAGGACTTGGCACAGACCCAGCTCCCTTCTCCACCTTTCAGAAGACATTTGTGAAGTTTAAATGAAAGACTTCAAGTATAGAGTCGAAAATTCCAAAGTAAGGTATAAACAGCAGAAAGGGAAGTCAATGATAGAACAGAAGTAAAATTCAGGGAGCCACTGGATGAATATACATGAAATTGTGTGCATGTGCCATGTAGAAAAATCATAATCCTTGGGTAAATTCAACAATTCAAATTTAGCCATGAAAAAAATAAACATAAAAAATGATTTTTACCATCTCTATTGACTTTAGCACCGGACTCTAGGATAAGATTCTCTTCACCTGCATGTATGATCTGAAAGGTAGAGAGAAGCGATGTTCCTGCAGCCCTCTCCCCATGTGTCCCCCACTCATCCAAGATCAGAGCCTGAAGATGATCTGTGTTCTTTGAGGAAGCAGGGCAGTGGACCTCATAAGCAACCATGGTGAGAGTGCCTCTTCTTTCTGGAGTTACACAGACGCCAAAGGCCTCCTGAAGAGCCTGTGCCCAGGGAACCTGAGGTGACCACTTAATTCTCCAGCTTAACATCATTAGCCACATGAGTCTTCTCCCAAACACCCAGAGCAAGCCACTAGATTCTTGGGAGTTTTAAAGATGGTCTCAGTCTTCAGTTCAGAAATAGAGCAGCTAGTAAGGTACAGGGCAGACAACCCACACTTCAGTCATGGGAGGGGTTAAAGGCCCCTCCCCCTTCCATCTTGCTCCCTCCAGAAAACAGGTGAAGGGAATGGCTACTCTGAGGGGTGGAGGTGTAGGTTCCAAAATACCTTCCTGCCTTTCCCATTTCCCAAGCCCTGTTCATTACCAGACATGTGTCCCTGGTTCCAAACTGCAGCCTCTCCCTGTTTATTTTGCTCTACAAAGGCTTATCCCAAGGTGAGAAACAGACTGCCCTCCCAACCCTCCCCCCATCCCCCCACACCACCTAACACTGTATCAGCTCCTTGTATGCGCCCAAGTAGACCTTGGAGAGCAGGACTGGATGGGCTGGGCTGGCAACACAGAGGACTCCTCCCCAAATCACAACCATAGGCCTCAGATGGCCTGTAACTCACAACCTAAACAAGACTGAAGTTGTCTGAAAGAGGTAATATCAGAATGAGCTGTGCATGGTTAATATCAACTCACTCTATACAATCCAGCTCTGCAAAGTAACCAGGAAATAACCCTAAAATAACTGAGAAGATCCAGCTTGATACACCACAAAATCTTGAAAAGACAACTGACTTTCACCTTGCCTTCCTCACACTTCTGTTGGGGACAAGAATGTTGATGTGCTAGAAACAATAATATCTTTTCATTCCCAAACTTTTTGCTATGCTACCAAAAAAAAAAAAAAAAAAAAAAAAAAAAGAGGGTGTGTGTGATATTTTTGCTTTCTAAACATAAAAAAAGATAAAATGATAAATATGGCTAATTTCTGACTTTTACATTGAAATTTAATATAAACATAGCCTTTTTGCTACATAATATTTATTAATATTCTAATGAGTAAAATTGAGAGTTGATCACATTAAAATTTTTTCTCTTACACTGGGAGTTCTTCTCAGTATTCCAAAGTATACCAAAGTGTCAGCACCAAAAAAGAAAAGACAAACCTCATTTTAGGGGCCTATGTTTAATGTTATATAAATTGAAATTATTGTGCAATACCACCGAGAAATATGAAAGAATGATCATTCCAATCAAAACTAAATTAGAGGAAATACTTCTCTTCCAATCAGAGCTGAAGGAAAACCTGACTGGCTACTGCACTGTCTCCCATATTTCCACGAAAATAAATGTGGCACCAGGTGAACAGGACACCTTCAAACACCCTTCAGAAACCAAACCCTCTGCGCTTCCTTCTTTGTTTATAGTTACTGCTTGATCCTGCATTTCACAGGATGGTAATGTCAAAATATAATTCAAAAATCCTTTTCATATTTCCTCCTGAGTACAAACATTCCCTCAATATTCAAACATTCCCTCAACATTTGACATCAACATCAACACTTAACATTTCCAAAACAAACACCACTTGCAAATTTCCCCCACCAGCCTCAATAGGGCCTACTTCAAAATAATTTGAATTGAAATAAGAATTTCCAGGTGCCACCATTAATGCTGGGAACTCCACCACTAAATTTCCCACAATAGAGAATCTCAGTTTTCTAGATTTCAGTACATATACCACACAAATAAAGTTGGGTTTTTGTTCTTTTATTTTGTTTTTTTTTTTTTTGGTTTTTTGTTTGTTTGTTTTAACAGAGCAGCACCTAGCTATACCCAAATCCTGTCGTGAATCTCTAGCCTTACCTCCTGACATTTGGCATGTGACCAGGCAGCCACTGTGTCTCACTCTTAACTCTCTAGATCCTAAAGCTGTCTCCTAAGGTCCAAATTTAGCACAGAGCCTTTCATGCTCGGCATGAAAAGAAATGAAACAACTCATTCACAATCTGGATCATTCTGTCAAAGAGAGAAACAATTTTAGTAAAGTTCAAAGAAAGGCATAAACAGATTGGGCTCAATTTGCAATACCTAAACAGATCAATACCTCAACTGAAAAATAACTTCTTATATGAGGAAAAAAATCAGCACACTTTATGTAATGCAATTATTTCATAAATAATCAGAAGTCTATAAGGCGGCTGATCACCACTTCCTAAAGGATGGAGATGAAGGGGAAACATGACCCTGATTTAAGTATACATAAAAGCCGATATGTCCGATCTAAACACCCAATGAAAGTAAGTTCTGACTGGGAACTCTCACTGAGCTGCAGAAGCCCGGGTACCACTTAGCTATGAGGATCAATGCTCCACCGTGAACCCGCAGGCTTAGTAGAAACTCAGCAGGCCACTGTGTGTTTCACAGCAAGATCCCTAAAAGGATAAAAATCACTAATCCTGAACCAGGGAAGCAGGAGGCTTGTCCATTTTAAAGCCAAACCTACCAACTGGCAGTAGAAAGAAATGAAGGTGGAGGAACAGGGAGAATGGACAGGCCTCATACAGCAAAGGACAGCAAGAGAGGGAACTGGAATGTTCTCTCACCCTTATTCTCAACTCTTCTTGTGGCAGGCATCTGGCTTCATGTTGATTTCACAGACTCCCAGCCTAGATTAGGAGAAAGAGCCAATGCCAGACAGGCAAAACTGGGCAGATGTTAATAGACAGGCTCTCTAAGCAAAAGTTAGCTGAACATCTAAATCAGTCACAGCCAGAAAAATGCAAAAATCCAATTATTTCTTTACCATAAAGTTAAAGGATAACATAAATAAAATGATTCCAAATAATTGTTCTTAGATATTTTCATAATATCTTACTTTCTTCTCCTGAAATTTTAATGTAAAATATTGGAACATATATTTAAACTCATTTAAGTCTTAACACGCATTCTTTATTCCTAACAAGTTTATTTTTATGACACCAAGGTCATAATACAAGGTGAAATGAGACTGACTAAATAACAGTATCTTTTAACATTTGTATAGTCCTTAACAGTTTACACAGTGCTTTTTATAGAAGCTTTGTCATAATCTAATTTCCCAGATAACCTAAACATCTAATGTTAAATTCAACCTAAGCCAACCAAACCTTTGTCCAAAGCTTCTCACTGGCTTTCTTCAAACTTTTTCCTCCTTATCAATTCCTTCTTCATAGTCCTTTTACTGGGCAAGACTGAAAATCAAGTTCATAGAGGTGGACTAACATGACAAGGTCCTACCACCATTTTAGGACACCATGACCCCTGCCCAACCCTGACTTGCAGCCATTTCTCTGCAGCCCTGAGTTTCTAAGAGCACAGACTATGAAAGCCACCACCAAGAGTGCATTGCTGACTCTGCCACCACTAGCTAAGCAAACCTCAACAAGTTACTGACAGCTTTCATGCCTCAGTCACCTCATCAGGAAAATGCAGTAATACTAGCACCTTTCTCCCAGGTAAACATAAGCTGGTGCATGTCACAGTACTTGGCACACAGTAATGGCTCAGAAAACTGTTTCTGTAGTTGTTATCATTCCCTCTCCCTCAAATATGAAAAATTTGAGGCAGCAATCAGATCACCAAAGTTAACTGACACAACTAGCTCATGCAATTGGTAGGATGTAACAATATATGACCATGTAAACTCTTATTACCCATAGGTGGTAGGTTCAATAAAGGCCACCCAAAGACATCAAATCCTAAACCCTGGAATTTGTAAATGTTACCATATTTAGGCGGGGTGGTGGTGACGGGGGAAGGTCTTTTCAAATATAATTAAAGATCTTGAGGTGAGAAGATAATCCTGGATTTAGGCCCCAAATCCAATAACAAGGATCCTTTTAAAAGACACACAGAGATGAAACACAGAGAAGAACCCCAGAGAAGGCCATGTGAAGAAGGAGGTGGAGACTGGAGCTATGCAGCCACAAGCAGAGGACTGCCACAGCCCTAGAAACTCAGGGAAAAGCACAGAATGGTTTGCCCCCAGAGCCTGTGGAGGGAGTGTGGCTCTGCTGACACCTTGAATTTGGACTTCTGGCCTCCAGAACTGAGAAAATAAGTTCCTGATGTTTTAAGTCACCAATTTTATGGTACTTTGTTATGGTAACCTCAAAGAACTAAAATGGGGAAAATCTAAAGGGAGAATGAACAGAGTGATTTGTGAAGCAAGAAATTAAAGCAAGAAATTTCCACAGCTGGGATTGTACTTCTTGCAGAAACTGCTAAAGGGGAAAGGAAAACCTGATTGAAACTTGAACTTAAGATCCATGAAACTGTTTAGAAACTGTACAGTCTGGAAAAGCTGTCATTTGGATACTCAGGATAGTTTTCTGTCTTCTAAGAGGCAAGAATGTGGACATTTGTTCTTGTGCAGGGCAGAGCCACAAAACCGGGAGCAGTGGCTCTGTCAAAGCAGAGGTATGCTTTAGAGCCTTGCTCCCTTTGGACGACGGTCATCTTTTCCAAATATGAAATGAGGCTCTATGTTTCTGAGGAGACTACAAGCTTGTCTATAGGCAAGCAGAGCTCACTACAGCTGAATAAGGCGTCTTCTCTGAGGCAGCACCAGGAGGCCCAGGGAGAGCCAAGTACAACTCATAAAAGCCATGGACACCTGCAAGAGGGAACAGGAGGTGTACCCTGGGTGCAGATCCCAGCAGCCCATAGTGCACACAGACAGTACCACCACAGGTGCTCCTCCCCACAGCTTATGAGGACCCAGAGGAAGGTCGGGGCCTGGCGTGAAGACTGCTTGAGGAGCTGGGGTAGTATAGGACTCCTACTTATCTGTGCGTGATACGTTCCAAGACTCCTTGTGGATGCCTGAAACCACAGATAGTACCAAACCCTATATACACTGTGTTTTTTCCCATATATGCATACCTACGATAAAGTTTAATTTATAAATTAGGCAAAGCGAGAGATCCACAATAATAACTATAAGATAAAACAAGTATAACTATACACTGTAATAAAAGTTGTGTGAATGTAGTCTCTCTCTTCCAACATCTATTGTATTGTACTCACCTCTTCACTTAAAGGAAGTACTTTATGGCTTCTCATTGGTATATCTGAATTGCCAGCATCACTGTTCTTGCACTTTGGGACCATTAATAAGTAAAGCAAGTGTTGAACAGAAGCACTGCGATACCATGACAGTAGATCTGATAACTGAGATGGCTACTAAGTGACTAATCGGGGAGCATATATAGTGCATAGATGCTCAACAAAAGGATAATTCACATCCTGGGTAGGATAGAGAAGGTTATGGCTCCAGATTTCATCACACTTCTCAGAATAGTATGCAATTTAAAACTTATGAATTGTTTATTTCTGGAATTCTCCATTTAATATTTTTAGACTGCAGTTGAATGTGAGTAGCTGAAATTCTGTGGAAAGCAGAATCGCAGACAAGGGGGGACTACTGTGTGTCCTTCAGAGAGGCTCTGATGGTAGCACTGAAGAAGTGTGTTGTGTGGCCATGGACTGCTGAGGTCTGGTGACATCCAAGCAATGAAACATATTTTCAAGTAAAGTCGATTGAATTCATTCAATATTTGCATGGCAGTCTGAGGAGTGAGTAGTATGTTAGGTGCTGGAAATGAAAGAGTAGACAAGGTTCCTACCCTCCAGGTTTCTGGGTATGAGGGAGTTCTGTAGGATTATAGTGAAAATAACAGTATTAGAGATAATAATAAAGACAATGGCTGACCTTTGTTGTATGCTTCCTGCTTAACAATCATTGTCCTAAATCCTATATTTATTATTTCATTTGGTCCTTGCAACAGTGAGGTAGTCACTATTTCCCCATTTTGCACATGAAAAATCTGAGGCCCAGAGAGGTGAAGTAACTGTTCCTTCAACGAAGAACTAGAAAGGAGCTATGTTTCCAGTCCAGGTAGTTGAGCTCCAGAGTCCTGCTCTTAAGTAAGTGTGAAAAATAATAAGTGATTTGGGGAAAGCACAATGAGAACACTGATAAGAAATCAACTCACTATACACCTAAGTAGGGTGTGTTGCAGGAGAAAAGTACAGTGATGAGGTGACAGGAAATTAGACTGTAAAAGGTAAGAAGGTTACCAAGAGGAAGAAGGTAGGGGTAGACTTCACACCAGAATTTGAGCAAGAGTACAAGAGTGAGAGGTGAAAGCCAGTACTGCATTTGTTAGCAGTTCTCCAAAAAACTTACTGCGTGCAATGGGAAAGGAGGCCAAGATTAGCCTTTGTCCATGGAAAGGCTTTTCCTTTATCCCCAGAGGGCTTTACAATCACCCAAGTTGCTTTTTCAAATTGCACATTCTCCTAGGTGCTATTCTAGCCTCCTGAATCAAAATTGTTCAGTGTGGGCCAGGTCTCTGTGCTATAGCAAGGCCCCCAGATGATGGTGTGAACCCTAAGGTTGGAGAAACTCTGCTTTGGCAAATGGGACCACTGTAGCAATAGTCCAGGCAAAGGATGAGAGGGTCCCAGTAAGAGTGAAATTCTCATATAGTACTTCTTATTAAACTTGAAATTGTTTAGACGGGTTGAAGAATCATTTGAGACTAATTAGACCTGCATTCGTTCTCATAATATAATCTATATTTTAACTGTAGCAATCTGGCTCTTACTTATAAATGTAATCTGTCTAGGAGTAGAGACATTTTTTTATTCAAAATTAAACATTGCCTTGTAGCAATTAAAAATATGTATTTTAGCTATACTTCAAAACATAAAGCACAATGAGTACATCTTTGAGTAATCAATTCTTCTAAGTTTTTTTCTTTAAGAGCTCTTAAAGATAACATACTTATGAAAGCTTAGTAGTGACTGAAGAATGACTTCTTCTCAACAATAGCTGAGTTAAACTCCTCTAAAAAGGCTTCAGCCAAAGAAGTCTAAACACTTGATCAAGCTACTCAAGGCACAGAAGGCCACTGTGTTTTGGAATGGCAAAAATTAGAATAAGACAGAATATTTTTATTTGGTCTAAAACTTGATAATAATGCTTTAGCATGTACAGACTTCCAACAATTACAGGATCTTTACAAGGAGTACAGAGTTTATAACCTTTAGGAAGGAGACTTTACTACTAAATACATGGATATAAATTATCTTAAATTGGCAACTGTACGGAGACACACAGTTGCTTGTTTACTCTATGTTGCTTAAAAAAAAAAAAAAGGTTCCAAACTGAATTCTCAGGCCAAATGCCAAATGGTAATATAACAGCCATGTTGAGCAGAAAGAAATCTAACATGAGGCAAAATTTGAATAAGCAAAAACCCTTCTCCAAAGAAAGTGCTTACATCAACAGTACTATGAAAACAGCAAAAGTCAACTATGGTTGGGAATCTTGTTTAAAAGGATGCCAGATTAGCACTATTTTATATCTGCCTAAAAGATAATGTTACTTAATTCTGGAAAATTCTCTCCAAGTGCCTAACTTCCTCTCCCTCTTCCTAAAGAACTAAGCACTGAATTGAGCATATAGTAGTTGATCAACAAACATATGTAGATCTGATTGATAGAGTTTAATAAATATGAAACAAGTTTTGTCTTAAGCTCAGAATTATGTTTTGTGTTCATTCATATAAAAGTATGTGTAACTTCAAATACAATCACAAACACTTACCTTAGATTTAAATTAGATAAACAGTATCATAATTTACACTGTTTACTAGAAGATACTACTTGGCTGTTGGCAATAAACATTCTGAGTTTTTGGAAAACAAAGAATTTCTTGGTAATTCTGGGCTCAGAAACAAGAATATTGACCAATATAAATTTTGATTAAGATTTTTAAAAATTTCACTTTGCTTTAGTTTTGTATAAGTAGAATTTTAAAAAATGCAGGCCTCAGTTTAATTCGAGAATCTGATCTAATGTTATATCTAAAAGTTCTCATTAATTTCAAAAGGACTCTTTCTATACCAGCTATTTTTGAAAATGCAAAATATCCCATTCAGAAAATGCAATGCATTTTTTAATCTATTTTTCCAACTTTTGAACATTTCAGTGTTCATTTCATCAATGCTAATACGTGTTAATTATAAGTGTTCTGACCCTCCATCTTAAACTAGCCATGTCTGGACATCTTTAGGGAAGACTCCTTTCACCTGTCAGTTACATTTTTATTCTCTGCAAATTTGCATTTTCTTTCAAATAGTGAAGTTTCTGAAATCTCTGCAGAATAGCTAATGCTTATGTACATACAAACCAGCATTTTACATAAAATCTGTAACATGGGTTATTAATGAATACTTGAATTCCACATCATCCAGGTCCACTAAATGGTCCACTAATCAACTCTGATTGTTCTCTCTTTCCTGCCTGACGAGTGTGGTACAGCAGAGAAGAATGATTGTGGGCAGGAGGGCACAAACTTCAGAACAAAAATCAACTTTTTGAAAAACTTCAGTTGACCTCAGAATTATGACAATGGCTAACCTCCTGTATCTAATTTCATTATACCTGCATTTTCCCACTAAAACACAAAAGATAGTAACAAATGACTAGAGTAACTCAATAATTTTCCTTTGGGGGCCAGAATTACCTCTAAATACAACACTGACAGGATGAGTAAAGAAATGATTAACATACTAGTCTGAGACAGAGCAAATGGACAAGAAAGGAAACAACATAGGAATGGCTTCCAGCCCAATTAGCATCTCTCCGTCATTGACTTAAGGCTCTATTGCACATCATAATAAGTTAGTCATCCCCCCTTTATCATACACGTGTGAACATACACACAATTAAGTTTCTGTATGTTAAGAAAAATACTATGAATTAGAAGATAAATGAAGAAAATGAGAAAAATACTTTCAAGAAAAGGGTTTAAAATTTCTACAAAGAATTAAAAAAAACACACAATAAATAACTCCAGTAGGAAGAAAAGCAAAGTCAATAAATAAACACAAATTGCCAATAAACGTTACAAATATATTTCCAAAGAAAACCATCTTTTGTCAAATTATTTGACAAAACATTTCTGGTGTGTTTGGGGGGGTATGAATATAAACAGATACAACATTTTTGGAGGGCAGTTTGTTAGAAATCCACTAATACATTTTTGGCGATTTGTCCTATGTAAATAATCAGCGATATGCAAAAAGTTGATGTGTGTAGGAAGAAGATAATTGCAGCACAGTTTAGCATTTATCATGATAGCCACAGCTTGGAAACAATGTCCAGCCTAAGAGAAAGTTGCATTAAAAACACCTGTTTTTATAGCAAGAAATATTATTCGGCTAAGAAAATCATCCTCTAAAATAGCTTCTGAAATTTTAAGAACATATGAAAATATAGTTTAAGATTATTTAAGGTAATTTAATTTAAGTATATAATTTCAGGTTAAGTTTAAAAAAGAAAAAAATAGATTTACATATGTATGATTCTAATTTTTTAAAACATACACAGATTTAAAATAAACTGAAAGGAAATATATTAAATTATAGTAATGACAATGAGGACCAGCATTGTTTTTACTATTTTCCAAACTTGCTCTATGGAAAAAAAAGATAATTTTTAACAACAACAACAACAAACAGTTAAAGGGGAAACTACATGTATAAAAAGTAAATAACTAAAAATGGTTTCTACTAGAATATTCCTAGAAGATCTGAATTTAAAATATATGTACAAAACTAGTTTTAAAAGGTTATCTATATAATGAAATTTCTGCTAAAAATGTTTTAGGATAAAAGGTAAACTAAAGAATGCTATAATTTATGAAACTCATTCATTATTGAAGAAAAGTATATCCGATGTGTGTCACACATCATTCTAGGCTTCAAGGATACTGAGTGATCAAATTTAATTAAAAACAATTAATTTAATTATAAACCAGACATCTATAGTGAGAACTTTCATTGGGATGGTTACAGAGAATCCTCTGACTTATATGGGAAAGAGATATAACACTCTGGAAAAAGTATATGGATTGAAAGAAATAATAGAATAATCTCATGGTTATCTCCAAAATAAGAGAGAAAAATTAGCTCATTTTCTTAAAATGGCAAATGGGGTTTAACTGAGTAATCGTTACCAGTTTTTTTGGTGTGTGTGTGACACACACCTATCTTAAGTCACAAATGTATATATTTAGTCCTAATTTGGAGTAAAATATCTAATTGAAAAGTATTCAATAATCAGAAATCCAGAAAGTACAATAAGATATTTTTTAAAGTAACTGGAAATGATTTATTACATTTCAATACTCTGTTCACTTTTGGATCTCCATTTCAATGTCTTTCAAAGTAAAATAGTTGAATTTGACATTTTAACACAAGTATTTATTATCCTACTCTCTATCAAAAAGATATACGGAGAAAATTTTTCTGTCATGTTATTATCATACATTCTTCTTTTGATGATATGAATAATTGGTTCAAAAGTCACTTCTTCTAGGCAGCCTTCTCTGATTAGCTCAAGTCTTCTCCATTATACACTCCCAGTTCATAGTGTGATTTTCTTTGTAGCACTCATCTTGGTGTGTCATTCTACATGTATTTCTATGTCCCCTCCACTAAAATGCAAGCCCATGAGGACAGAGACCAGGCCTGTTTGCTCACCCCTCCATCTTCCATAATTAGCATAATATTAGCTATTATTGATACTATTACAGTATCATTCACATACTGTAATGATCAAGTAAGTAAAAGCCACCATATTCTCGGTGTGATAAGACTTAGATGTGGCTCATTGAAACATAAAGATGATTAGGTCCCAAGCTTTTTTCATGAGTTAGATTACCTCACTCAAAGAAACACACTGTTCCTTTGCTCCAGGCCAGGTAGGAACAGGGCACCAAAAATCACATATCCTGTTTCAAATGTGGAGGGGGCCACTGGAAAAAAAACATCTCACATGAACTCCAAAGGCTCATCACATCCTGAGCTCTGATAGTTACTAGCTAAGCCAGGCCTAAGTATATTTCCCTGCCTCTAAAACTTGAGTGCTATTACCAATGTCATGTAACTATTTTTCAGGACAAAATAATTTCTTTTTTAAAAAAGGACAAAATAAATGTTAAGTCTTACTATTATCTTAATCAATGAAGAATTTATTGCTTCAGTCTCAAGTGGCCTGAGCATAGAAGATGTGCACTAAATTCAAATATTCCCAGATAAACAACAGCAGAGCAGAGCAATGATACCAAAATGGGACCAGAGATATTTATTATATAATCAACAGGAATATCTTCATCCTGACAGTAAAGATATTAAAAATGTGGGTAGAGTAACATTGCTACTAAAGTATCTGTGCCACCACTTTCTTCTTTCAATGCAGTGACCTTAGAATTCATAGCAAGATAAAATATACCTGACATGCCAAGCCTGCCCTGCAATGCTACTGCACCTTTAGGATGACACTATCATGAACCAGAGTTACCAAATCAACCTTTGCCTAATTACTGCCCCTCCCCCGAAAATGGGTGAACACTATGTCAGAATAAAAATCACTGTGTGATAGACATTCCTCAACACTTACATAGCAAAATATAATAATATAAATAAATAAATAAATAAAATGCCATTACATACTCATATCAATCTATTTCATTCCTAGAGGGGCTTTTTACTGCCAATTCCTCCTTAGAGGCATGCCAGGAAGGTACTGATGTTGCTTAGGTTTTGATAGTTCATGGGCACCTTCCTAAGGTTTTCCTAGAGGCAAGGCTGGCTGAGTACTACCGACTTTAAAATGCTCCAGGCAAAAGCTACTATCTCTGCTATTATCAATGGTGGGAAGCTCTGGGATCCACCAAACCTTGTCTGAGCCTGGTGAGTACCTTGGCTCCTGCCCATGTCCAGCCTGGCCAGTATCATTAAATGAGCCATTCAGAAGGTGGAAAGACTTTCAACTACTGTGGTTGCTACTGTCAAAACTCGGTACGCAGAAGTGGGCTTTGAGGATGAAGATTTAAAAACAAACAATTTTTTACTCTGCTAGGTATGCTGATTTTTGTCCCTAAATCAAATCACCTGTACATCATCTTGGCCTCCCATAGAGTTGCCTTCGCTGAATTGTTTTCAAGTTATTCCTTCAATTTGGAAGTCAAGTTAAAAAAAAATCGGTATGCATTCTGCCACCACAATGATATCAAAACTGTTCATGAGAAGAACATCACTCACTGCATCACTCAGCCTGCTGATATAGAGCCCTCAGTGGAAAGAGCAACCAGGAAAACAGTTTCTCTCTCAAAGGAAGACTTCCTACACTTCTGTTTTCCCATGACTGTCCAGGAGCTTAAAACTGATATTCAACACCTTTCTTTCTCACCCTTATGTAGTAATTTTCTTATCCTTTTATGTCCCACTTCAAATAAATTAAATGGAACTGACTTTAAATCTTGATTTCTTTTACCAATCAACAATGTCTATTGCTTCCCTAACATCTACAGGAACTAGAATGCAGAAAGAATGGAAGGGGATGTAGAGAGAGACAAAGTTAAGATTTAAGTCTATCCTCAAAAACTCTCTAATGCATTTAGGGTAAAGAGTGTTACATGTGACCAAAGATTTCTGGGTTCAAATCCCAGGTCCACCACTGAGATACCATGAAACCTTAAACAAGCCAGGCAGGTTTTCTGAATCTTAGTCTCCACATTTGTGAAATGTGGGTGTATGTCCCTCATCAAGCTGTTGAGATCCACAACTGGTAGAGTAGTCATGGGCCCATTATAATCTGTGAAGCATTATATCTGAGTAAGCTCTTTATGTCAATATAGAGAGAGGTTCATGGCTAAAGGCTTGCAAAGTAAAATTCCTGCAATGTTCTTTCCTTTAGCAGGGACCTAGCGGGTAAAAAGTGGACTTAAGTGATTGTTACTGCATTAATGACTGACATGTGGCAGTGACAATGAGACACACAGACGCAATTTGACATTAATGGAGAGAATTGCCTGTGGTCATGCACATGGTGGGGCTGGGGGAGATATACTTTAACTTGGGTATGAACTCAAACGTCAGCCAAGATTAATTAGAAGCCTGGAGTTTCATTCTCCACTGATGGTAGGAAAAGTACATTTCCATAATGTAAGGAAACATTTACGTGGGATGCAAATCTGGCTGACACTGAGGGAAGGGCTGCTTCATTGTGAATGCTGCCTGTGTGGTGCCTGTCAGGGCAATTACTTTCCACTCAAGTGGCTTGCTTTTTAACATTTTATTATCTTAACAACAAAAATCCCTGGAAGCAATAATTATTTATTATGTTAATTCTTTAGCTTTCTTCCTGAGATTTCAGTAAGACCAGTAAAAACTGGCTGTGCCCTTGAAACAAACTATGAGTTTATTAATACTCAACCAATTAAGGGGAAAAAAACAAAGTAACAGAACGCTCCACAACAGCAATTATTAACTAAGCCCCCGGTTTGCACACTTTCCTTACCACAAATTTTATTCTAGGAAGCATCCTACATATTTAACTGATTGAAAAACAATGTAAAATGTGTTAACATCATTACAAAGACCTAGAAAATCTCAAAGGAATGGAAGGAACCTGCTGATCATGTCCAGAAAATGTTCAGATGAGTGCCATAGTGGCAGTCATATTCCTTTTTCCCTTCTCACAAATATGGAAAGAACCTCCATAGTCTTTTATCAATGCACTGTGGAAGGCCTCCAAAGCAAATGGCAATTTTATTTTCGCAGTTGAACTCCCCTTCCAGCAAGCAACTGCACACACAGGCAGATACACATGCACACATGCACACACACACATACACACACACACACACACAATTAATTGTGTTTATTAATTAAGCCTTAGCACTTTATCAACCTCATCCCTTTTTTTATCACATACTCCAATATTTTAACCCCCATTTGAGGATCCCATTCATCACAAAAGTCAGGCTGACCCACTAAGAGCCCCAGTGCAGGGCTATTAAAGAGGGAGCCACTTCCAGTGCCTCTGAGACAGCACAGGACGAAGCCACAGAGTGCTAACTGTGTGTCTGCGCCCTCCTCAGGTGGGCAGCTATTTGCCAGCTCAATAACGGGAAAAGTCCAGAACATGTGGGACCAGAGCAGCCCACAAGGAGCAAGGCCACAAGACTGGTCTATGCTTATGGCAATACAGGACGGGGCCATCCCTATGGCACTATAAGTATAAGACCCTGCCTGATAGAGGAGTGGAAAGCTTGTAGGAGCACCCTTAGGCCATCCCATAGCTTTCCTGACCCGGCAGGTGGAATACATGATGAGCTGGAGCTGAGGGCTGGGAGGCAACATCACCAACTCCTCTCTTTCTTTGTTATTCTCTCAGCCTTATTTTTTACCCTCCAAGTCCATGTTGCCTGCATAAACATGATTATGTAATACTTCAAAAGTTAATTATAGCCTTTATTTTTCTATTTTCAAGATGACTCTTAAAACATATAGTACCATCCAATTTAAAACAGCAATGATGACAAGAAAAACACTCTTCGTGAGGTATAGTAGAACTAAAAATTCTGACTGCTTCTGAGTTTGAATCAGTTTTCGTCCACAATGGTACTTCAGTATTTCTTACTTGGAAAGTGTTAAAATACCTAATACAAGGATCAACAACTTTGAATAAAACAACAGACTGCTAAAAATTTTACATATCAACAATCAGACACATGGTCAGAATACCCAGGGGTCGGTGTTAATGCGTCCTCCTACTTTCTTTCCATCCGCACTTCTCCAAGACATGGTTGGCATTCTCTGGAGCTGAATTCATCTCCTTTACTTAATAAAAGGGTACCTGCCAACCATGGTTTTAAAATATCAGTATATTTCAGGCTATTCTCTTTAGGTTTCAAAATTTACAGGGTCCAGTTATATTTTCTGAATTTTTTTTTCTCTTTAAGCATAGAATACCTGTCCTGTCCTCTGGTATCGAATTAAAAACACAGGCAACCAGAATAAAAAATATGACACTTGATATTTTGTTAATTATTACTCATTTCTTTTCATGCAATAAAAGTAAATCCTAACAGATCTAAATAAAAAGAACAAGCTAGTTTTCATTCATATTCTCTCTCTCTCTCTCTCTCTCTCTCTCTCTCTCTCTCTCTCTCTCTTTCTCTCTCTCTCTCTCTCTCTCTCACACATGGTGTTTAAACAAAAACAAAGAAGCTATATTATGTGCTTTAAAATTCTTCTGAATATTTGGTGGTAGGGTTTTCAATCTGTGTTGTTTTATTTTTTGGGGGGGGGGTCAATTAGAGAACAGACTCGCTTATTAGTCTCTCATCCTTCCTTCTTCCCTCCCTCCAACCACTCGCACACTGCTTCCCCAAGCTCTCTGATCTAATTCTGCACAAATGATTAATAAGGTTGTAGAGATTTAATATAATTAAGAGTGTTGCTCACAAATTAACCAATCCATTAACACTCTAGCAAAGAAACAATTCCAGAGGAAAAGTAGCCAAATGAGGATTAGAAGACAACTGGCTAAGGGTACAATCTGTTTAAAAACTCACATTGCAATACATTTTTACACCTATATTTATGTGTTTTGTGTTTTATTTCAGAGCAAAGAAAAAGAAAAGTAAATTGTATCATCTGAGAATTTTCCTCTTTCAGTTTCTAGAAGTGGAGGGTGATCACCAGTCCATGAATATGAACTGGCAGACTGGTGATCATCCCCCATTGAGTTAAATACCCATGGATCCAACTCTTACACAGTCACTATTTTAAGTAACTTTCATCATAAGATAAATGTATATATAAGCACATTGAGGGAAGTCTGATAAACACAGAAAAGTTTTAAAAAAAAGCCAAATTATCAATAAATCCACTCTCCAGAAATAATCACTATTAATATTTTGGCTTATATTTTGTAAATTTCCACAGTTTTTAAAAATAAATATTTAAATGTTAAATAAAATTGGCATTATTCTTTACACAAGACTTTGTCACTGGTTTTTGTCCCACGTCACTACATTGTGATCATCTCACATCTTTAAATATTTTTCCTTGGCTGCATGGTGTTCCATTACATGAATATACCATGACTTAATCTATTCTCTATTGTTGAATATTTAGGTTTTCCTAATTTTTCACTACTCTAAACAATACTTTAGTGAATATGCTTTCAGGTTATTCCCTATATACTTCCACTCTTATTTTCTTGGGATAAATTTATCAGATTTGAATAAAGTCCCACTTTTTGTATATCCCAAGGCACCATCTTTTCAGGCTCCAGCTCTGCAGCCTCTCCCTTAGAGAACTGTGCTTTAGATGATCCATTATTCTGGAAACAACCACTGGCCTTGGGTTGATCTCGGATAACCTATCACCTTGCTATCTTTTTCAGTCCCCCTCAAAACACATTATAAACATCTTTATGTACATAATTACTAAAATGCCTACTAGATTCCAGTGTTGTATTTTCTAAAAGAAATTTAAAGGAGAAATATGAGTTTATATTAATAAAGGGATAATGTGTCTCAACATTTCCCTAAGTAGTGTGTTACAGAAAAGAAGATTTGCTACTTCCCTTGAGAATTCATAGGAAACCAGAGCTTTGGCTTTACCTAGGGCCTCAACAAACCATTGAACCTGTGCTCCAAGATCCAGGTAATAATCCCCACCCACTTGCCATTAAGGGAACATCAGAAAGATCACAGGAAGTGAAGGGAGAAATCTCAATAAAGTGTCTCAGTGACACACAAGCCATTTCAAGTATTTCTTTGGCTCCCTGTGCTTCTTGTTCCCTTGAAGTTCTGCTTCCTGGAACGAGGTGAGAATTTAACTAGAAACTGTCAATTATCCGGAGGATTTAGTTGCATAATGGGAAACTTTTTTTTTTCAATACTCTTTCAGGTCAAATGAGGAATTTATACCATTGTTAGTTTTCATGTAATTAATGACGACTCGTAAGTTACAGTTCTAACATCAAAATTAGTTTTGTCATAATGACCTGTTTAATTTCAGAACGGGTAGTTAGACATAAAATATTTGCCAAAATTAGAGACTAAGTTAAGACCAAAACTGAATTACAATAACAAGCCAGAGTCCACCAGCTTGGTTTCTGTCTCTTCCTGTTAGGGGAAAGGAGAAGGATGAATGGACTGAGCACAGAGTTTTTTAGGTTAATGAAAATACTCTGTATGATACTACAATGGTAGTTACATATCATGATATATTTGTCCAAACCTAAAGACAGTACAACACCCATGGAATGTTCTAACTTAAACTATGGACTTTGGGTGGTTATGTGTGTCATAGATTCATACATTGTAACAAATGCACCACTCTGATGGAGGATGTTGATAATGGGGGATGCTGTGCATGTGTGGAGGCAGGTCATATAGGAACTCTCTGGTACCTTCCTCTTAATCTTACTGTAATCCTAAAACTTTTTAATTAAAATCTCTATCTGAAAAGATAAAAGCTACAAACCCTCAAACATAAGGCCCCGCTCCATCATTTCCGGTGTCAGTGTGAAAGTCCTGACAAAATCACAGAATAGGGTACCTCTGCAGCTACAAGAAAATTAAGGAGAACACAGCACTAACAGATGAAAGGACACCAATTTCCACCCTAGCATCAGGTAGGTTCTCCTTTCCTGTCTGTCCTTTCTCATTAGACCTCACACCTTACAAAAGGAAGGCACAACTCAAGTATAAAAACATCCATGGCATCAAAAAAACATCATGAGCTATTGCTCCTATGGAAGACTTCTTTAATGATTAATCAAACACTAGACACTCACTGTAGGGCTTGTCATATCCATGTCATTTAAGGGTAAAATAATGTTCTAGAGATAGAATATTTTAGCCCTTTGTGGGATGTTATAAAATCAGATACATTATACAGTTTAATGACCACACATCTTCCTTCCTTTGACCATAAAGAGTACATTTCACAGAGAAAAAAATTATAAAATTGTTATAAAAGTGACATTGGTAAATGTTAAATGTGAAAAAAGTTACTTTTAAATATATCTAAATGTAATTTTCAGCATATATATTCACATTCAAACATGGCATTAGCTGGAAAGAAAAGAACTTCAAACAACTAAAACTGTGGATGTTCCTTACACTTATTCTTTTAAATATACAAGAAAAATTCACAAATAAAAATACGTGAGGTTTAGTTTAGATTAAGTGTGCATTTTACAGTAAGATAATTAAAATCCACTTTATCAAATACTTGTTTATAATGTAATTTTTTCCACTGAAAGTCAATCCTCATCTTATAAAATCTTTAATATATTCTATCTCTTATTAACAAAAATGTTATGTCAATTTGCTGCTGTCAATTATTTTGAGTAACATATTCCTCTCTTTTATTAAATACAATAGGAAAAGTTGAATCCTGATATCTTCAAAAATTGATGTAGTTATTTTTGAAAATGTCAGTAATTATTTATTTCTGAAAGTCAAACACCAGAGTTCAATACACACATTTACACATATTTACCAGAAAAAAAAGCATGCCTCTTAATTGTAATCCTCATTTTATAATTCCTCATAATTTTAGGAGCCCATTATATTACATTCCTACAAATTAATGAAAAACAGAATAGATTTGCCATATTTTATAACTTATTACAAAATATAACTAATGCTATGAAATCTACATGATTTTAAACTTAACTGCTTTTAATAATCTGTCATATCATTTATTTTGATTGTTTTTAAAATTTTTCCTCAAAATGCATATTAACATTTATTTGAAATTAAAGTCTAAATTAGACTTTTTCTGATAAAAATAAAGCTGTTTTGACTGACAGCTTTGATGAAGGCTGCTGTGCTAACCAGATCTAACAATAGATATTTTTCATTCACTAGTTAATCTAAATCTTCATCTCCAAGGTTTGACAAAAATACAGTATATATGTATGTCATGCACTGGCTAAAATACATTAAAATTAATATTATTTTTGTTTTTATAACCATTTCTAAATGTTTATTTTGGGGTTAAACAAGGTGCCTTGAAATTAAAAAATAGCAGGTATAATTAACTGTTATTGATGAATCTTGATTTACTTGGTCTACTTGGCTTATTTCCCAGCAAATGAGGAGGCTCATGACTGGAAGACAAATCTTTAGAGACTAGTTTGTTTTCAACTTTTTGCTTTGAATAATTTTGAAAATGAAACTATTCAAACTGTCAGCTTATAGCTCATTAAAAATAATTTCTGGTGCAAGATCTTGATGTGAACCTTGGCATATAACTTGAAACAATTCAAAGTGGTACTGCTTGCTTTAACAAAAATCTTCTAGTCCTATCTACCTATTTATATAAACAAGTTTTGCAATACATATTTATGAAAATGGAAAATAATAAAATTGGTATTTTACTTGTTTACAAATGCAATATAAGTAATATCCATCCAGATGAATTAATTTTTTAAAGCCCAATTGATTCTAAACTACTTTTCCAATAAATTTAACAATGATTCAATCATATACTAATAATTTTAGAGAAAATTCAACTGATAAAATTTAGCACTTAGAGCTTATGGTCCCATAAAGTTAAAGACAAAATTAAAATTCTAATTTTATACATACTTTGTTGTGCAGAAGTTTGATAAGTAATCAGTAAAAGACTTTCAACTTCAAAGATTCTATAGGAAAATAAAATGTAAATCCAGTTCAAGGAGAAAAATTTAGGTGGTAAAATTCTACCAATTGAACAAAAGCTTTTTCATGTAATTTTACATGTATAATGCAGGATATAAAATCCCTCTGACATTTGAATTCTGTTTCTGATGGGTGACTTTAAAAGATTTTTATGAAAGTTTTATTTTAAAATGTCAACATTTACCAGAGGACATAAATTCCCTCCTTCTCAACTATATAAACATATGATGCAAAATTTCAGAAATAAACTTATCAGTGAGCAAGGAAGTTTCCAGTTTTTTAAAATTCTTTGACTGGCTACACAAGCATAAAAAGCAGAAGACCAGAGTCAATGCCCCACAGATTTTGGAACTTAATCAGCATCAGCTCCTTGCTCAGGGAAATCACTTCACTAGAACAAGATCTCATATAGAAGTACCTATCCCTTGTTTTGTTCCTCACCCTAAGAGTTTTGCTAGTTATCTTACCGGACAGTCTTCAGAATGAGTAAACTCATTTGTTGATTCTGTTTTGAAAGACACTCTCCAAAATAAAAACAACAGGCTGAGAAAGCTCCTCCATTCCTTCATGCTGTTATTCAGAGGCCAATGTCCTTCACAACTGAACGATCTGTCCAACCCTCTCTGGACTTCTAACCAGTCAAAAGGGATACATACAGAAAGATCCAGGGTCTTGAGATAGAAGCAAGTTAAGTTTATGGTGTATGCAGAGTGATTCTAACTATGTCTGATAAAAGAATTAACATGTACTCTGGCTTCAGTGGCTTAGCAGCTTCAGGTTCAGGCTGGTCAAATTCAAATCTCAGCTTTGCCCTTACAACTTGCATGAGGTTGGTCACTTTGCATAGCCCCTGAGCTTACCTCCAGGCGTATAAAATGGGGAATAATTCACATGATTATCAGTATTAAATCAGGTAATACACATAAAGAAGTGCTTAGAATAATGCCTAGACATTTTAAGTATTCAATAAGCATTAGTTGTCCTGTTGTAATACTTTTACCCCTAAGTATCCTGTGCTGATTAGAGATAAAATAGGTAAAGCACCAGGCAATGCCTGACACACATGGTAGCGGTTACACTTTATTTACCATTTCTCTCCATTTGGACCAACCCTCACTGTCCCGTCCACGCCCTTCAGAGGAGAAACAGAATGCTAAATAGCCTGTCCACTGGTGATACCACCATGAGAAGAGAGATGAGGGTCCAGTGGGATACAGACACTTGTTTGGCACTGTGTTTTACTACACAAGGATGAAAATGGAGGAGGAGAAAAGAAAGAAGAAACGGAGAAAAGAGGAAACCAAGAACCATGATATGAGGCATGGGAATAAAGAGAAGCCAAGGTTTTGATTCCTGAACATTTCCTTATCCCCCACACTTTTCCAGCTTCTGGACAAATTCCCATCCAGCACAGTCATCCTTAAATACAACAGCAAATACGATCTACTACATGGAGACGGAAGGGAAAGAAGCCAAGTCACTAATAACATGCTCTTCTAATTAAAAAAAAAAAAATCTATTAAAAGTTTGTTCTCCTCTCAAATTTCCCAGGCCTTTTCCCTTCTGCATCTGTTCTCTAAACAGATAACACTACTTTTGAAAACTGGTTTGCTTAGGAGGCGTTCCATTTTCAAAGAGAAAAAAAATACATTTAAAAAAAGTATTATTTAGAGGTCTCTCTCCTCCCTTCCCTCTAAATCGTCCCCAGATAGTATCCACATACCTCATGGGCAGCTCCTAATTTCCACTGGCACGCTGCAACCCCTCACCCTGCCACTGTGAGCTGATCACTGGAGAGCCCTGCCTCAGAGTCTTCCTTCCTGCAGACCAAGGCTCAGCTCCCTTGCCAGATCATCCCTCAGCTTACCTGGTGTGCCTGATTTGCTGCGAGCTCCTGGGAGCAAACCCGCATCTTGGAAACACTTATGTCCTCAGTAGCCAGCCCAGCTCAAGCCCCAGGACCTCAACACAGAGTTCACCAATGAGTCCTCTCCCACAAAAAGCGCTGCCACTTCCTCAATGCAGGAGGACTCTGTCCTACGTCATTTCACTGTAGTCCTAGATAATGATTTAATTTTGGAAAAGAATATGCCTTGCAAACAACCCTTGACTATTCTTCCAATCACTGAGGATCCCTCACCCCTGTATTTAGTTTTAGTCTATAGAATTAGAGCATGAGAGAATAATCTTGTGGTATGAGAGGTGGTCCAGAATAGAAGAAACAGTATACATTTAGAAAGAATCCCAAGAGTAAAAAAAATGCCAACTTAATAGAAATTTCCCATTTATAAATAAAGAACCACCTGGTCACTGGTAGCCTTTTTATTTTCATTAAAAGTAGGCCTAGGAGGAGCATCCTGACTCAAACAAAAACCCTGGGAAAACTGAAGGTGTGCAATGGGTATGAAACAGCAAGGCAGCTCACATGTGACGAGGACTTTGCAGCTGAGAAAGCAATTTTTTTTTTATTACTTAATCTGATTCTCACTATCCTTTTAGGTACTTGAAGTAGTTATTATAATATCCATTTTATTCTTCCAGGACTTGAGTCACAGGAGACCTGTCCCAAATGACATGCCAGATGGAAGCAGAACCAAACATCAGAGCCTAAAGATCCAGTCCTGGAATCCCCCTCATCCTTAACAATGAGTAAACAAGATTTTATCTCCAGCTGCTCAGGAATCTTTCAAAAATAAGTTCTTATGTGTAAATTTGCATCTAAGTGACCATCTTTTCATAAATCATTATGGAAAAAAAATCTAAATTCATGAATTCTAACATTCACTCTGAAAGATGCTAATAGTCTCTAAATATTCACCTATTCTACTTTTATTAATGCAAAGTTTATTTTAGTATGAGTCTATCCAATAATGCTGCCCAAAAATTGATTTAAATAAGCCAAGTACATAATCTATTTATTGTAGACAATTTATTATATACCAAATAGTTCTTTTCCATGATGATTACAGTTAGACCTGACTCACTAGATTGTTTCAAATCCTTCAAATATGAATCTACATGCTTTCTTTGTCTTTGGCCAACCTCAAAAGAAAAAGCAGTTTTTCTAAAGAAGGTGATTACATCGATCTCCAAAGGCCTGCCCATTTCCACCTGATGTGAGTCTTAAAATAAATTATCTCTAACCTTAGTGGCACTTTGCCTCTGAGATCACTAATGCATACAGATAAAAGATTTACGAAGGATTTTACACTTCTCACCTCAATCAGCTATCTAGATGCTAAACACGAGAAATTACAAAACAATTCTACCTAGAGGATTTGAAGAAACACAGAAGACATTTGCCTTCTTCTGCTCATGAAAAATATGGATAATGTTTCTAATCAATTAATTTCATTCAAGTTACTTAGAAGCTAAGTATTTTTCCCTCTAATTTACTCTTTCAGGCAGCTATGAAATAGCAATAGCCACACTACACTGCTGGGATCCACAAATTTTACAATTGTTTTTAACACTGAAATGAGAAATTGTACCAAATACTTAAGCTAATTTGAAAATTATGTAATTTGTGCTTTGAGCCCAATAAGCAGGGACAAGAACATAGGCTTTGGGCCCAAGAGGCACTGGAGGAAAGAAGCACTTTGGGGTTCTTAAAGAGCTGTACCCACTGTCTGTGAGCTATCCTAAAATGTGGGGCCTAGCTTCTACAAATCATAACATGACAGTGCCACCATTTTCATGCTACAGGATTGCTTTGGTAGTAAAAAATATGCAAAGGACCAACACATAAGTGGCATACAATATTCACATTTCCTTTTCCTTTGTTCCTGGAAAGCCAGAGGAGATAGAGGTAAGTTTATCAATTGGATTCCAAATGGAAGAAAACCTGGGGCTGGGGAACAGAACTCTAGGGGATTTGCAGACATAAAGGAAACACACAAGGCAATGGCTCAAGGTTACTCCATGGTCAAAGGGCTCTAACAATGAAAGCAGCTATCATAAACCAGGCACTGGTTTTCCATAGCATGACCAAGGAGATAAACACCATCCCATTTTCACAGATAAAGAAACTGGCCTCAGAGAGGCAATGTGACTTTCACAGCATAAATGAATGGCACAGCCAGGAGAACTCAAGTTAAATTAGGCTGTAAAAAAACCTTCAGATACTTGGATACACAAGAGTTTATAAAAGGTTTTATATATGTATATGTATATATGTACCGTCAGTTAGCCTATCTGACCTCTGACACAAACCTATGAATCAGAATGCCAATGAATGACCCTATTTACAGCTAAGGAATTGAGTTCACTGAAGTTCAAGAACTTCCCTCTCAGATGACTATAAACGGCAGGGTAGGCCCTTGAAGACAGGTCTTTCAATCCTAAATTCCATTTTTTTTTTATGTTGCCAAGACTTCCCAACAGCGGAGGCATCTCAGAGCATAGGCAATGGGTTCTGGCCGACCCTGTATGGGACCCAATTCTCCACCTCTCCTTGTACACTTTGCATTGTGACCCCGCAGCCCCATACAGCAAGGGATGATTTAGTTCCACTTCCCCACCCTTAATTATAGGTGGCCTTGTGACTAGATTTGACCAGTAGAATAAGGTGGAAATGACAATAAGCCCTTCCTATGCATAAGCCCAGAGGCCTTAGCACACTTCTGCCCTCCTTTGGAAACTCTGAGGAATCCACATGGAGGAGAACCCAGTAGTCCAAGGTGAGGCCATCCTAGACCAACCTACTGCCAGCCAACTCTAAAATATTAAGACAGCCCAGCCAATATCAGCTGTGTAGAGACATCTACATGAAGAATACCAAGCCCAGCTTAAATCCACAGACCACCAATAGAACATAAAAAAAGTAAATAGTTGTTGTTTTAAGCTACCAAGTTTGGGGTAGGTTTGTTACACAGCAATAGCTAACCATTATGCCTTGTTCCTAATTTAGAAAGTCATTTTTTTTAATCTGCCCACATGAATTCTGCTTAACCAAAAGAGTTTTATGCTTTTCTATTTATGTTAAATTTTGCATTAAAAGATTTTGATGCTTTAAAAACTAAGCTAAGAACTAGTGAACTAAGCTATAATAACCTCTATACTATCTTCCCACTCCTGTGCTCTGCACCTTTAATGAGCTATGAATGTGTTCCATGGTGTCACTAGGAAGTAAAAGAAATGCACACATATAAAAATTACATTTAGAACAATAACTCAGACGTTTAGATTTGGAACTCATTTATTTTCTGCTACCACCACCCAGTTCCAAAAAGACTTAATGTATTTATAATGATACATAAAATATAACAACGGAAATTAGAATGAAGTGAGAAAAGGGAGGAGCAGATTAAGAATCAGGCCAGGAAAAAGAATCATAAATGAGGGTCTACTGCAAAGATCATCACTCTGGGTATTTTGTTGCTTTTTGCCCAACCAGCATCTGCTCTCTTCAACCAGCAACAGAACCCATTTATCTCATTTCACCACTCTTTTTCCATATTGTTCAGGTGTGCTGACCTCACCCTTGGCCCAGTGAATGGGCCAAGCAGAGCATGTTTTTAAAGTAGAAGCAGGTGCTGTGAACTGACTCCATGAACTCAACAGCAGGAGTACTTTGTACCATTGGGGGAGAGAATCTCTCTTTCCCCTGAGCTTGTTGCTGGAGAATTCAGCCTATAACAACTTAGAAATATCAGAGGGAGAGAAGCTTATTTAGAGAGGAAGACAAAGAACTCCAAAGACTGAGATGCATCCCTGGGACCAGCCATGCCCACTCACAGTCTTTACTGTCACCAAAGCCAACAATCTCTTTGACAAAGGCCAGCTTTGATTGAGCTTTTCTGTTCAAAAAAGTTCTAACAACTGACTACCCATTTGAATGTGGCTTTCTAACAATAAACACAAGGAGGAAAACTTGATGGGTTATACAATTTATTTTATCCACAAGAAGAAACTAACTGCACAGGAGAATCACACCTTTTCCCGGAACTAAGGCCCAGAAAGAAATCTCCTCAGGTCATTTTACATATTGTATATTGTGTAATAAAACACCCCTCAACATCTTTCTAACAGACACAACACTCCATCTGATATGCTTTTGAATAGAACACACCTGAATACAGGTGAGTGACATCAAATCAAAGCATAAATCAGTAAAAGGCAACTCTGCATCTGTGTGTATGAGGAGGGAAGATATAATACGGTGCACAGACCCCATGCTCAGAGGAGTGGAGACAGTTTTAACTCCCAAAGCTTCAACCAATTCTCTCAGCCAAGCTTTTATTAGCCGCTGGGCAGCAACAAATTTGAGAATACCATATCCTCTCAGCACAGTACCTAGCATATAATTAGTGCTCAATAAATGGTTTCCACTTATTACTATCAATTCTAAGCTCCATAAATAAGGCTTATCTATGTTGTCAATAATTAAGTAGAAAATCACAGTCTAATTTTCTGCAGAGCCTTTGGTGACAATGTGAATGGCAACCACATTCTCAGGTATAGAAGAAAAGAGTGAGCTTCTTTTGCGTATATCTTCCTCTGTGCAGAGGCAGTCAATGGCAAGAGTAAGAAGCATCTAAAATCTTTCAGACATCTCTTCAACGCCCATTTCCTTTTAACAGGGAACTTCATGCTATATCAGGCACTCTCTCAGATCGGACCCAACATTCTAGACATTTCTCCAGTCCTCATCTATCAAAAATGACCCATTGATCCAGGTCTCATTCTCTTACACTATGCTACATGACAAACTAATTTGAGCTAAGATATAGTAGATGGCAAGCCTCATATGCTTTAAATGACTGGAGGGACCACACAGATCTTTGAATCAAATGTCTTCATTTCACAAATGAAAAATCTGACATCTGAGAATGTCAACTTAATGAGGTGACAGCTGGTTTGGGATATCATATTTGAGATGACTTAATGAAGCACCTCTCCCAGGGAAGATATTTCAACAAGCATCTTTCTTCCGTGGTCAAAATGGTGAGCTAGTGAGAATTTCAAGTGCTTTAACAGACTGGCATGCCCATTTTGAGTTTTCTGAGTATTTGAAGAATTACTACAATCAAAATACCATGCTTTTGGCCCATACTTATGCAGCCCCTAATGCCAATAATTCTAAATCATTCACTGTTTCAGTGAAGAGATAAAGGAGTAAGTGCTGGAAAATAATCTTCCCAACATCGTCTTGTCTCATGATCTTCTCTGAATGAGTCACCCCAAAACGCATCTCACATCTATAAATTTAAAGATCTAAAATCATCTGTGTTCTGATTATTCTAAAACATCTTTATTCTTTTATTCTAATATCCTAAAAATTCTAGGCAGATTATTATTTACCAGAGGTCACCAAGTTGGAAGATGGGTAGAAGCAGAGAAGATTCTATAAAATACCTTGCTTCACAATTCCTTTTCTCTTCTGACACCAGAAAACCTCTGCTTCATAAAAAGAAATACTCTCCAGTTAATTATAGTTTGGTATGTAAAAATTTGTGTAGTGATCCTCAGATGCTTCCTTAGCACTAGTCAAAGAAGATGCGATAAATCCTCCAAAAAGCAAGGTCTTTGAGTCACTGCTAATTTCCTATCAGTAGTCTTTCAATTTTAATGAGCACTGAACTCATCTGAGGTGTTTCTTTACCAGTTGCTATGACCCAGCTCCAGAGAGTCTGACTCAGTAGGTCTGTGGGGCCAGGAATATGCATTTTTAACAAGAGTCTCAGGTGACTCAAATGCAGGTGTCCCACACTACCTTCCATTGAGTAGTGCTGGCTTTTCATGGTGCCAATTCTGAGGTGATCACATTGCTATTTTTGGGTTTTTCCTTTAAAACATGGTATGGGCCATGTGTATATAACCACATTGACAAACATATCACCTATACAGACTCCAGGCACAACGATTGAAGCTTTAGACCCAGAAAAGGGATATCTTACTTTGAACCATAAGAAATTGCCAATATCCCCACCCCTTCTGACTTATTAAAAAAATGAGTTTATATGGTTAACCTATAATGGACACGGACAATGGCAAAATAGACTGATCCCCTCTTTTCCATGCCTTGGGGACCCCATACCTGAGGTATAACCTTAACACTCTGCACTTGCCCAAGTTCCTCTGTGACTAGGCAGGCCGCTACTCCAAACCTTCTGAGGATCAGTAACAAAGGACGGTCAACAAGCTGATGGCAGTGGCTCCCTGCCCACTGAACAGTACTAGAAAGAAAGGGAGGGGCTCTTTAAAAAGCCACACAAACTACAAACAGGATGAAGGTGATAAATGACAAATTGGGTAAATAGAAGAGCACTCCAAGAGTATATACACATAATGCCAACAAATAACAGTTATGGGTATTTGCATAACATTCAGTAGTTCACATTTCAAAAGCCAAGGAAGTGAAAACCACAGTTTAGGAGATTATTATCAAAGTAGCCTCTTTTATTGAGCTTCATCACCTGAGAGTACACCACACTGGATGAGATAGGAATGAGAACATGCCAGCTGTACTGAAGATGTGCTGGATGTTAACATGAAGATGTCTGCTTAATTTTGTTCTATATCAGAAATAAAAACTGTGGAAATAACACCTACTATTTCCTGTCACAGAACCTTCTTCCTAGAGATACCATAGTTGTTTTAATACACCAGTGACGAAATCAAATCCCAAAAAGAATCATGATAAATCTCCCGCATAATAAATTTTTTTTTAGTGATCAGTATTATACCAAAATTTTACTTTCTGGTAATAATTGCTTTATAAACTTTTATTATATACGATAAAATTACAGGCCTAATTTTACATATCTAATTAGCAAAAAGTAACAGTTTTTCCCTTAAATTTAGTAACTGAATCTCTAACATGCCTAAGAATTACTAAGGGTACCAAGAACAAAACCCACAACCTGGCCTATTGTTAAGGTTATTACAAATACTTAAAAAAGTCAAACTTGATAGAAAGAAAAGAAAAAAAATTAGCTTAATAAGTATAAGCAATTTGATATTTTTCTTCACCAAGGGAATTTCATTCAACCATTTATATATTTACTCAATGAATATTTATTAAGTGATAAATATTAATACTTAACACTGTTTAGTAATTTGATTTTATACATTATCAGCATTTATTTTAAAAGGGGTGCTTTAGATCACTTTATATTTTTATATCTAGAGAGAAAACAACAACGAGTCAATTTCAAGCATGAGGTTATGACACGATTTAAAGTACCTCAAACTACTCCAGCAGAGAAGAAAGATCAAATAGGACCCATCAAAAAAATGAATTATAAAATGGGTGTGGTCCAGTGCCCTTTCTTCAGCTGTCAGAAGTCTGGGAATTTATTCTGCTCCTACTACTGGAAGCAAGGGAGAAGTAAAGGGCCTCAGTAGCCCAAACTAAAACATGTTATTTTCATTGTATGTGTTAAATCTGCTTTCTGCATATTGAATAGGAATGAAAGACTAAAATGAATATTCACCCATCTGAAAACAAACTGATACTCTATAAGCCCACAAAAAGTAAATGTTTTACTTCTGCTTAGCAGAAGTAAGATTTATTTTGAAATAAATCATTCCATTAAACAGTAGCCTTTTCCTCCAGGGGACATTCTAAAATCTTATCATTTGACAAGTCTCTGACAACTCTACTCTCATTCACTCTCTCCTGCACATTCCTAAACCTACAGTGCTGTAGAAGTAATCCCCTGCAGATGTAAGCACAGCACACAGCCACTTCATATGAATGTTGCACACTACACATGGCCATTCACTCTACTGCCTTTTCTGGTTTACTACTAAAGTAAGGCCTGAACCAGAAGGCTCCAAAGGTTGACATGAACTCTTACTTGGTTGGCAGATATAAAATACTTCTTCTAGTTCCTCTGATATCTATATAACAGCAGCAATATACATTACAGCAACAACAACACCACCAAAAAGTGAAAGATTATTACAGAGGAGTCTAGAGTTATCTTGGGGTCAGTGCCGAACAATAACAAACTACCACTACTACTAGCAGAACTACAACTTCCACCAAAGAGTTAATTTTACAATAAGGAGGCAGAGACACATGTACAGACCAATGAAGGTCCACTAATAGTGTGCCTTCCTTTAACTCTGAGTCCAAGAAGCCTTTCACGGGGAAGGTTGGGCCTTCCTGGCTCAGGCAGGTGGGGTTAGGGATGCAGCTACACCTAGTGATCAGCTGTGGATCGCAGCAGCAAGAGCAAGAAGCAGGAGGCTAGCCTGCCTTGTGAAAAACACTCTGAACTCTTTCTCTCAAAGAGAATGCTTTCAAGATAAATCTGTTAAATGACTTCACAATCACTCCTATTTGCCTAGAGTGTTAAATGACAAAGATGCAATGATTGCCTTTGTGAATAACAGAAAAACAAGGCTCTATTTTAGAATACACAGTGTCAGTACTTTAAAAAGATGTATAATAAAAACCTCTCATTTTCTATTTTGAAGTTGAGTTCATTTCCAAAGGCAAAGTTTCACATTTCCACATTAAAATTCCAAATTCTATGTACATTAATTCCCAGTTCTCTCCTAAGAAAGCCCTTGTTTCTATTTCAGCAGATTTCAAAACTTGTAATAGATGGATGACTTTTCAAAGCATGGTAACTTTATCTTATCTTTCCTCATTGCCACCCAGTGGCTTCCTCACCAAAAGATGCTCAATAAATACTTACTTGAATTAAAGGCATTATTTTAATAGGCACCTTGGGTTCTCTGCTTATTACAACAAGCCAACGAATATCTTCTGTATACAATATCAACCCAGAAAAATTTCCAATGGCTAATCATCACTGCACAATTTAATTAAAACTTTATATTGTGGTAAGTGAAATTATAGAAAACTTTTTTCCATTTCAGTTTTATAACTGGCTGGATCCAATATCTTGCCCAAGATAAGACTATTATGGAAAATGTCACACCGGTGGTTTTCACCTAGCAGGTCGAGAGTCAATGCACAATCACACCAACCTATTCATAATTTTGACAGTGTTCATCAAGAGCTTCATAAGTGCATGAATGTGAATTATATTTTCACCCTTAGTTCTCTTCCAGCTCTTGTTAAGGGAGACTGAAAATGCAGGATGAGGATCCCAGTACTTTTAGAATAGTAGTTCTCAGCGTGTTATCATAAGCCCCTGGAGGGCTTGTTCCAAGGCAGACTGATGCCCCCGCTTCCTGAGTTTCTGATTCCATAGGTCTGGGCATAGCCCCAGAGTCTGCATGTTTAACAAGTTCCCAGATTCTGATGCTGCTGGTCCAACTATAACACTTTGAGAACTACTCTTTTAGAACGTTTTTCAAAATGCAGCTACAAACCAGGATCACCTGGGGGATGCAGTGGGACCCTCCAGGGACCTTCTCATTTCAGAATCATGGTGGCTTGCTGTAGAAATCAACACTAGGTAGGACAACACTGGGTAGGGGATCCTGGGGCACATTGTTTTGAGAAGCAAAGGTTCACACACAGCTCATCATCAACACTGGTTCAATACGTGCAGGCCCTCCCCAAGACCAGCAAAACCGCTAGCTGTACATTTTGTCACTCTTTAGATTACCCTCCCCTAACTTTCCATATGTTCTACCCTAAACAAAGAGAGTATGAGGACAGCGATGTTCTCTTGCTAGGATCACCAGAACTTATGTTGCTTACACCTAAGCACAGAAACCATTTCTTCTGTCTGCTTCCTTTTTTTATTCTTCTCTCACACACTCTCACCTTCTAATTATGCCCTCGCCTCGCCATCTGCCTCACTGATGAGGAGCAGGGGGACTACAGATTACCAAGGTCGATGACTAAAGCTTTCCTGTTCCCCACCCAATTTATTTTTCTCTCTTTTAGTTTTTTTGGAGCTACAGAGTATACTCAGGCTTTCTGATGACTAACTGAAAACCACAGCGGTATTTTAGGAACCAAAAAAGCTGAATCCTCCTAAGATGAGAAGTTTATATTATTTTGTATCTTTAAAATATTTTTCACTAGTGAGTTTGAAAAAAAATAATTATTAATAAGACTATTATTGAACTTATTTTGTAACTTCTCTCACTTACAAAATAAGCTTATTAGCATGTTGTATTTATAAAGATAATAAACATACTAAGATATGAAACTGTAAGAAAGTTTGTGGGAAAGGTGGTTTTCAAATAAAACAATATTAGAATTAAAATTAAAAGCATGGTGGACACCACCCTTACAAAAAATGTTATGCTATTAAAAAAAAAGGTTAAGTACTTAGTAAAATGCCTGACCCCTAACTGAAAACTATGTCTATATTTCTAAAGATATTTAGAAAATATACCCTTATTCTAGAAAACTTAATAAAATCTAAAACAAAAACTGAAACAATAACCCAAAACAGTTCCTCCAGCAAAATGGATATGCCCAGACTATGAATTCCTACAATGTATTACAATTTTTATGGAGCTATGAAAATTTTAAATGAAGCTATCAACTTTTATAGAATTGTCACAGAAATACTTAAATGTTAAAACCTAGTTTTCCCAAAACTAAAGACTATGCTTCATTTATATATGGTTTATAGAATCTGAAAACATAATTCAAATTATCTGTTCACTAAATAAAGTTCATTTAGAATTACTCAAGTTATACTCTATATACACATATCCATATATCACTATATGTAAGCAACTTCTTCTGAAAACCTGTAAAATAACTCTTTGAAAACATGATAGGTTAAAGCTTGTAATTTTCCAGATCAGAACAATTTATTGTACTCAAGCAATACTTATTTACATACAAATAACACTAAAAATGTTGTAGGAATTTCTTGACATATTTCTTTCATGCTCACTTATTTAAATTTGAAGAATTTTCATCATATCAATTATTAATCTAATTATAACACCATAAAGATGTAAAATGTCATGACTATAGATATATAAAAAAGAAAAAAATCAAATTGCTACACCAATCTATCTATTCCCACTCTTTGAAAAGAGCACATTAAAATTTTGTATTTTGAAATAATTTTAAATAGATTTAAAGAAAAGTTGCAAAATAGTTCAAAGATTTCAAGTGCACACTTCACCTGCATTTCTCAAATGTTTACATCTGACATAACTGTAGTAGAATTACCAGAACTAAGAAATTAAACACTGATACAATACTACTAACTGAACTACAGACTTTATTCAGTTTGTGACTGTTCTCCTACAAATGTCTTTTAAAAATTTTTTTAAATAAATTTATCAATAGGAGTCCCAAATTCACAAGGTAATGTTAAGGTTTAATCTATTCCAAATACTATAGTGGAAACAAAGGGCCTAATCTGTTTGTATTTCTATTTCTGCAACCGAAGCTTGCTTATTTAACAAGACTTAACACATCAGTCCCAATATAATGTAAAACTAAACACTCTGTTGTATAATATATATTACAACTTGGCTTTTAAGAAATTGAGTCAAAGAAGAGTGACTTGCCAGCTGTTTGGCTTTCACTGTGGAAAAGAGAAATGTCAAGCAAAAGTAAAATGATTTAACTTTCTTCTTCACATCTTACTTGTATACTCTTTTATAGAAATCATTGTTAATGATCATTAAAAGTCTAGGAAGGCAGAAAGTGAACTTCCAATATTTTCCCTAACAAATTAGAAAATATAAAAATGAAAAGTGATTTTTAAAATGGAATGTTTATAGTAAACGAAGTCCCCATTGACCAAAAACCTAATTCTTTTTTCTTCTAATAATTGTAGCACTTCATTACTGATGTCTAGCATCCAAATTATGTGTACTATACTCCCAGAAATCATTAAGTAATAATCATATAAATTCCAAAAGAGGATATAAGAATGAGGAGCACTGCAGAAGGGAACAGCAATGTACCTTTTGTATAAATCTTTGTTACACAAAAATACCTCCACTGATTATATAAAACCTCATGATTAATTTACTGGGTGACCTAAAGAGAACCCCTGAGGAAATGTTCATTTCAAATGAAGGAAAAATGAAAGCCAAGTCTAACTCCTAATAATCACTTCTCTCCCTCCCTTTTGTGTCAGTCAATTCACGCACAATTTGAATGTTTGTAAATGACCAGGATTCACATTAGTAATTTATTCAATAAATCGTGAGTGCCTGTTAGGTCTAAGGCTCCATGCTAAGTGTTTTATGGAGAACCAAGAAGAAAAAAAATGACTGCTCTCAAGACGCTTACAATCTAGCTCCTCTATGTTTAAAATTGATTTCTATGTCAGGTGCAGATCAGCCAATCATTACAAGTTCCAGAAGAACCACAAAAAGGAATGTGTCAATGTCACTCATATCATAATTAATTTTTTCAACATATAGAAAGCCTGACTTTTCCAAAGCATTAAGTGCCTAGAATCTATACTACTGAAACGCATTGTGTAGAGAATAAATTTAATGCACCGTAACATATCTGCTCCTTGCACACACAAAATTTGCCAACTTCAAATTTTTTACATTTCAACATTTCTAAGCAATCTTTCACATACTGCCCTTTATTTCCCCTTTACCCATGAACATAATAGGATAACTCTGGCTTTCCAAATAAAAAGAAAGCACATTTCAATTAATGGTATGGTAACTCAATAGAATGATATATTTCTTCTGGAAAAATATTTGGCTAAATTTTTGTGAAGGTTTCTTTTGTTTTGACTGATAATTTAAATCAGTCTTAACAAAGATACAGGTTAACACTATCTAGGCTTGAAATACATTTTAGTGATGAGAGATTATTTAAATAAGCTACCTAAATACTTGTTTGTACCCCCTTGCACACAGCTTAAAAATATATCCAAATGCTATTTGACACAGCTTAACTTAAAAAAAAAAAAAAGAATCCTAGACAGAGAATTATGGATCTTAATAAAGAGAAAAACATCACTAAGGCCCTCACACTTGTGTTCTAATACTAATGAGTTATAAAGCTCTAAAACTGGCATGTCTACTCCATAATTCACTAATAAGAACACAGGCCAAAATTTCCATCATTTTTATATCAGACAGGAGCGTATCATTTTGTGAAATCCTCTCGAGAAAGTGCAATTACCAGACAGTTAAGGAAATATTAAACTTAGGAAAAGGGTATTTCTCTTGAAGTTGACAGGTTGCGTTTCACAGTACTGAGACAATCAGCCAACTACAAGCTCAACTTCATCTCTGCCGCCAACTGTGGTCAAGGGTCCTGCAGCTCAGAGCAATTCAGAAGACAGGTTTCTGTGCCTGAGTACTTTGAGCTCCAAGAAAGTAAAAATGTATGTCTCCATAGGCCAGAGAGCCAAAAGTATCCAATGTTTAAAATATGTATGCACTGCCAGTGAAAGTCTCCTTAATCAAATTAAAGAGAAAAAAAAGGTCCAATTTATTCATTCCTCATGGAAACCTATTTTGCAACCCAAGTTTAAGACAAAACAGTGAGTGGACTTACGAAAAGAAAAAAAGAAGTCCAGTGCCACCACTGTAGGTGAACCTTAATTAAACTAATATACATGAGAAAGAAAGTGTGCAAATGTTAAAGCGTTTACTGTCCATCCACGTGTGTGCTCCAGGTACTGTTGGCTATTTGGTAATAGGAGTAATCCCTATAACACCACTGCGGGAGTTCTGCCCCTCGCCTGACCCTGGACTCCAGTCCACTGGACCTCTCCGCGAGGAGCTCCTGCAGGCTCAGAACGCTCCGTGAGGGCAAGCGGACACACGGACACACGGACACGAACGCGCGCGCGCGCGCGCACACACACACACACACACACACACACTCGCACGCAATGCCAGTCCCTCTCCTGTCCACCTGCGACCCTTGGGCCGCGCGGCTGAGCTAACAAGTTGCCGCTAGCCAGCGGCGCTCCGCTGGGAGTCGAGGGTGGGGAAGTGGAGCAAGATCCGCGCAGGGCCTCAGCGGCGAGGCCTGGGTTCCCCGCCACTCGCTCCGGGGCCGCCCGGTCCTCCCGCTCGGACCGATGAGGAACGCCCGCCTTGGCTTTCCGGAGCTGCCGGGACGAGCCCGGGTTAACGGCGGCGACCCGCCGGGGCGGCGGCAGGAAGGGCAGGGTGCCGGGCGATCTTCGCCGCCGCTGGAGCTGCTGCCGGGTCGCGGTGATAGCCTGGGTCGCAGCTGGGCACCGGAGATTCGGCCCAGTCGCTGCTCGGGGTCGGAACCACAGCGCAGCGCCCACGCCCGGCGGCCCCGCGGCTGCTGCTCGGAACTTCATGCAAAGTTTTCGTTTGTTCCTCTGGAAGCCGACCGAGGACTCGGAGTGGTGGCCATCCGCTCGGAGCACGAGCCCAGGCCGCGGAGGGGCGGGGGCCGAGATGGGGGTCCTGGCTCCCGGGCTAGTCCGTTCCACCAGCCCAAGTTCTAAGTGCCCGCCCTCCCCGCCCAGCGCTCGTCCAGCGCCGGCTAACCCGCAGGCGCTGTGCCCGGCCCGCCGCGCCCCCTCCCCAGACGCGCCGCCAGCCTCGGGCTCTCCCACCCTGGGAATTGCCGGCGTCCCGGGCTTCCACCCAGGCGACGGCAGAAGTGGCCCCACTTACCTGAAAACGTCTCCCCTGCTGCAGTTAGCAAAAGTCCGGCCAAAGTCGCCAAGCAAGTCCCAAGTCTCCTCATGTTGCTGACTGAGCGCCGGGCCGCTGCCCAGCGGCGGTCGGTGGGCGCGCGAGATCAGAGGGCGGACTGGAGCTTTGGGTTCAAGGCAGCGAAAAGAGAAGGGTAAACAGCCAAACAGAACCAGTCCCCAAAGTGCCAACAGTTGCAGAAGTCCTAACTCCAGCGGCTCCTGGGGCTAGGGGAGAGGGTCCTGGATCCTTCTCCCCGGCCGCTGACCCCACTCGGCGTGGGCGCTGCTGCGAGTGGGAGAGGAGGGCGCGCCCGCCAAGCCAAAATCCGCCCTGCGTTCCGCTGGCTGCACTCGCCGCCGCTCTCCGTCCCCTGCTCGGGACTCGAGCCGCCGGCGCCGGCTGTGGCCGTGGTCGTGGCCGTGGCCGTGGCCGTGGCAGCGCGTGTCCTGTCCGCCGCCTCTCCGCCGGCAGCCCTGAGCCCAACCCTCGGCCGGCGGCGCGCCGATGGCCGAGACCGCGCTGGCTCCGCGCGGGGCTCTTGCTCCCGGACTGTCTGGCGGTGCCCCGCAGGCCCGCTGAAGGGAGCGCCCACGTCACCGCCGCCCGGCGCCACCGCGGCCCACTAGAGGGCGTGAGCGCCCAGCCCCGCCGGCCCGCGCCCTGGCGCTCCGCGGCCGCAGAGCCTCCAGAAGGGAGCTCGGCTGGGAGCGGCCGCCGCCGCCGCCGCCGCCGATCCGGCGTCACCCGCAAGGAGAGGAACGGCGGGACGCTCCTCTCCCCCTCCTGGCCCCAACCGCGTCTTCTGTTATGTAGCTGGCTTCCGGGAGGGCGGCCGTGCGAGGGGCTGCGCCTCAGTCAGAAGTTTGTCCCGGGTCACGAGCCGCGAGTAGTTTGTGAGAGCGGCAGGAGGGACCAGCGGCCTTCAGCCCCGCGGACGCGGCGAGGCAGCTTTGTCCCCGGTGCCTGACGCCAGGGTTACCCAGCAGGGCCAGCTGCACCCCAGAGTCGCAGAGCCCGCGCTGTCCCGCGGCCGCGGAGAAGGCGAGCCAGGAGATCCGGGAGGCTCCGAAGGGCTCCGGGCTACTCCGCGCTGCTGGCAGAGTGAAGTTGGCGGGAGCCGGGGGAAGGAGCGGGAACCTCTAGCGCCGCGACCCTGCAGCGCGTCAGCTTGCCCTGGGGACCCAGCAGACAGACGCCCTCCTGTCCCCGAGCCCCCGTATTCTCAAGGCAGGACATAATCTGCTGCTTCATTTTGCGTCCGCGGTCCCGGGAGGGCGGGAGCGAGCCGCGGGCAGTGCACAGAAGGCGGTGGTCACACCGAAACGAGGGTTTGGACATAACCTCTAATTTCTCTGGTGCAAAGTATTGAGAAAAGGGGGAGGAGGAGGTGTGGGTAATAAATCAAATGTCTTGAAATATTTAATTTACCATTTTGGGTGTGGGATAACTATTTTAATAAGTGAATTAAAAAGCTTCAAATGTTTCAGTAAAGAGGTTCACTTTGTAAAATAAAAATTAAAAAAAAACAACATTAAAAACCAGCGATACTTTTATCTCTCTCGGAATAAGCGCAATAAACCAGCACCAAACAGCTGTAGAAGCCAGGCCTAGCTAACAACGTCATGGAAAGCCTGAGACAGTGAGTTAGTTAACACGATGTCCTCCTCTGGCAATGGCATGGACAAGAAGGCAAATCCATGATGCAGGTGTGCCCTGAGCTCTTCCCCATTGCTCTCCTTAATACTTAAAAAGGCCCCAAAAGTACATTGATCCCACACTCACCTTGACCCTGTCTGCAGCGGAACCCAGAACCAACAGTCAAAAATGTGTTATAGCTGTCACCTCCCCAAGACACATTTAGGGAATAATTTTGCCTCTAGAGTCCCAACCAATAGGTCCTCTTAAGGAATTCTGCTTGCTAGATCCTTATCAGAAAAGCTCTTTAAAAGCTTCTATGTTACTCATTTACTTCTTAATATGATCTTGCATCATCCCGCTACTTCTCCCAAATATGTACTCATTGAGCCTTGTCTTTAATTTCAAAATGAGCATTTGAAATATCAGAGAGGAAGGGGAGCCACATACCTCAAAAGGATCAGCGAGGATAGTCCAATCTGCAATCTGGGCTTTCCCTTTTGTTGAGGTTGTGTGTGCACTATGATGGAACCCAAATTTACTTTCTTTTTGTGGATATGTGCTTTACATTGTTGCTTTTATGCTATAGATGCATGCAGGTTCCAGATAAGAAGGTAGAAGTCAATCTAGTCACTTTACTTCAGAGTAACTTCTTTATATCGGCTGAAGAAGTTAATATTAGGATAGGATTTCATTTGCAAAATATGTTAATTCTTTCCGCATATATATGTATATATGTGCCATACTATATACCAGGCACTGTGCTATGTGCTGAAGGTTCTCTTAGGCTGTGCTCCCCAGATACAAACCTGTAGGTAAGGATTTAGGGGCAAATGGGTTTTGGAGGGGAAGTAATAGCAGAAAGCAGTACAAAAAGAATGGGAAGAGAGACAAAGAGGGAAAAAAAAAGAAGTCAGTATTAAGGTGTATTAATGACCAGATTACACTGCAGGCAACTGGAACTCAACCCCCTGGGGACTTCAGGGGAAAAGTATGGAACAGCCTTAGAGGGAGTACCCAGAAACACAGAAATGTGGTTTGGTGGTGGGGGTGGGAAGCGGCTGCATTCATATTGTGTCCCTGCACCAGTGGGCGAGAAGCCCTACAGGGAGTCCTTCTGCTGCTTTCCTGGTAAGGGGAAAATATCCTGTCCCTTTCTTCCCTTACTTGTTACTTAAAACTTAGCGCAAGGAGCAATGAAATTCAATTATCTCTGTTTTCTAACATTACAATGTTAAGCTAATTCTATCCTTATTAACCTGCAATCCACATTTCAAACAGTGAAATGCCAGCAGCTCCTTCCCTTGCAATTAATGACAACTACATTGTTTTTGTTTGTTTGTTTGTTTGTTTGTTTGTTTGTTTACTTTGTCTTACAGGTAACTGGCTAAGGCAGTGTTGAGCCCAAATGGAAGGCCTCTATTGAAAGTAAATGGATTGGACTTTCTCTAAAGAAGGGACACTATTGGAATCCTCCCAGTGGGACATTTGCTTTAACTTCTTTTTTCAGCAGGGGAGATTTTTTATTTTAGTACAACCATGTGACAGTTCCGGTTCTCTAAGGACGATAGTGACATTATCAGAATGGCTGGCTGGTCAGAATTGGGGTACTGTCAGACCAGCCCCTACCATTGGTGGGCTTGGGGTAAGAGTACAAATGGATACCTATTATGTATTTAAACATTATAAAGTTATTAATCAAGCTAGCAAGTTATATGTTCTATCTTTCTACCTTGACAAAAATAACAATATTGAAAGATAAGAAAACCTATAGTTTTTATATAAGAAAAGTCAGTGAATGTCAAAGACATCTGATGATATCATTATGAGTATCTAGATTTTCTGTTGGTAGTATGGCTGTATGGATAATAAAATAAAGACATGTAATTCATACATTATTATATATTTATTCCATAAAATTGATTTTTCTTCTATTTTACTAAAATCACTAATATGTTGTTATAATGAAGATTGTCACATACTTTGTGTTCTATGACAGCAGTGATATGAAGCTATGCTATTCTGTATGGCATACCTAGCCACATTTTAGTTTTGTTCCTCAGTGGCACTAGCTACTGTGGCCAGGGCACAGATATAGAACATTTCCATAATTATAGGAAGCTCTATTGGATAACACCGATAAAGGATTTGTGTATTCAAATTACACAAAATTTGAGTATATGTTTTCATCAAAACTAAATTACATTTTTAAAAACAGAACGTTAAACTACTTTTCTATAGTTGACAAAAATTATTTTCTTCTTCATGGTTCAAAGTTATCTATTAGAATTAAAATGTTGACCACAAATTATGATTATAAAAGCCAACATATAAATAAAAACAAAAAGCTTAAAAATTTTTATTATTTAAAAATAAAATTTTAATTTTGCTTTTTTTTTTTTAATTAAGTGGAAACCTATTAGCAAATTTAGCATTCAAGCAGAGCCATAGATTGGAACATGAAGAGAAATAAGAAAATTGATTGGCACTCTAGGAAACACTACTCATTATTTAAGACTGTTTAACTAATATTCTCACTATCTGAAAAGGATTTGATTTTAAATTAATTTGGCTTTTTCTTTTTTTTAACTAGGTGCCTCTGCCATTATACCATCTATACACCTATGAATGTTCATGTCCTATGTCAGTGGCAGGACATGATAAAAACCTTCACAGTGCTGGTTCAAAGACAAAAGTTGTGGTGAAGAATATTTCTGGGGCCTGGACAGAGTTAGTCTTAGAAATGGATGTTTAGGCTTATGATTTATGCACTCTTAGCACTGAACATGAAGTCCCTCATAACAGAGGTGACCATATGTCCCTTAATAAATTTATACATTTGTAGTACTCAGGGCCCTGTGAGGCATGATGATTATTTTTTATTTTTAGGGGCACATAGAGATCATGAAAGTGTATTTTGAGATAATAAATGAAAAATGTAAATAAGCACCTTCATATGGGTTTCCACAATGATACATTCTCTTTAGGTGATCAAAGATAGCATGTCCTTGAAAAGAAAGATAAGAAAAAAGAAAGGGAAGGACTGAGGAGGGAGGGAGGGAAGAAGGAAGGAAGGAAGGAAGGAAGGAAGGAAGGAAGGAAGGAAGGAAGGAAGGAAGGAAGGAACGAACGAACGAACGAACGAACGAACGAACGAAGGAAGGAAGAGAGGGAGTCATAGAGAGCTAACTTGGAATTTGGAGTCCGGCTTGACCAAGTCTAAACTGTTTAAGTTTAATTAGTTAATTTCCATTTCCTGGCTTGTAGAAATAGTATTGCATATGAGCTTGGTGTGAACTCAGAGGCAGTGAGCAAAACATTACTCAATACATTGATCTCTGCTTCAGCCAGACTTTAAGTGAGCAGTGCATCACAATTTCTGCCCACCCTGGTGCTTTGTTTTTGTGTTTTGTTGTTGTTGTTGTTTTGCCTCAGATAAGTGTGTGAACCATAGGCAGCAGTGGGGAACTTGGACACAGTGGCGTGCTGATCCCTGCCCTGCACACACACTCTCCATTAGAGTCTACTGTACTTAGATTCAGACACAAGAGGAGCAAAGAGAACTTTGCACCTAGGACTTCACAGTTATACTCACCTTTTGAATGTGTATACATGAAACTAGGGAGAATTGGATGAAAATTGAAAACACACCATTATTTTTCACTGAGACCAGAAAAGATAGATCATTTACACTTTCACCAGTGAAGCCCTGTTCTCATCTGACTGAAGGAAAGAATGGGGCAGATACCCTCTTTTTTGGAGCTGTTCACATCTTACCTAAGGTCAGAACTTGTCACTGACAAAAGGCAAAGCTCATTTAAACATAGTTCAAAGCCACCTTTGTACAAAGACTTAAATTACTAGGATGACTTTTTAGATGCCCCAGGAATTTCTCATGGCCTAATTAAAAAGGGAGAGGTGATAGATTTTGGTTCTTTTCAAAACTGCCCTCAGAATATAAATTCAACTCCTGAAATATTGATACATTTACATATTCTTAAAAAAAATTGACCCTCATATTGTTATCAGTCTGTGTGACATTGGGCAAGTCACTTACCTCTCTGTGCTTCAGTTTCCTTATCTGTAAAATGAAAATAATAATTGTACCAAACTCACTGAGATGTCATGAGGATAAAATGCAAGAATATAAAGTGTTTAGAACAGTTTCTGGTATAACTTCTATATCATATAATAATTTATAATGATATATATATATAAGATGTATATGTTGTTATTAACCACTGATTTTAAAATCAAATACTAAAGAAAGTTTACTATGCACAAAGTTCTATTCTGGGTTTCTATACAGGTAGAAGAGATGGGATAGAAATATCTGATTAGGCCTAGTTACCATTTAGATGGGAAGACCTTTAACAGATATTCCTCTCCTTTTTCATGAGACTTTTCTTTCTGGGCATACTGAGATTATATCGGCTGCCAGATCCAACACCAGGATATATTCAGTAAAACCACATGGTTTTTCATGGCAGGTCCTTCTCATTTACTCATCTGCAAAATGAGAATAATTATTTCTGTCTTGTTTACACCATTGTGTTGAATGAGAGTTGACACTGTGCATAAAAGTTCTTTATAACAGGCCTTCGATTATTAGATTTTATTATGTAGTCCTTCTGTTTCATTTTACCAGATAGGCCTAAAAGTTCACAATTTGCAAATAGGTCGTATTTTTATAAAAAATATTCTTCTGATTGGAACTTGTACCTTTCTGCTATTTTAGGTAAAATTGTTATGAAGGTTAACATTCTCAAAAAATTTTTTAGTCTTGGGTTAATAACAAGGTGAATTCTACATGGCAATCTCAATATGCTAGAAAATATAATTATTGCAGTTATGTCCAAGCCTGTGTTCCCAGGAAAAGTGACCTGCTGGAGAGTCCCCAGCAATAGTCTGATCTCCAAAATGTCTGTCCATCTGAGGGTTCTTATATATGCTTTTTTGGAGAAGGACACAGATCTCCAAGTGATTTCCCTGTGCTGTGCAGGCAGGATATCAGGGCTGCTTTACACCCAGGGCCCTCTGGGGAAACAGGTCATGTACCCTTTCCTTCCGTTCCTGCATCCTGGACTAGGGGAAACAACTGCCTACACAAAAGCTCTCTTCTGGCCAGAATAGCCTGTCTGCCCTGCCCCTCCGGGACAGGAGAGCCAGAACAGGCTTTTTCCTGTCTGGAAACAGGGCTCCAACTACATGATCAGCAGCTGTGGCAACATTATAGCCACAGTAACAACTCTCCCACATACACATGAGCAATAGTTTTCAGACTGGTTCATCGACTATGAAAAAAGACAAACTGATTTATGAAGATTTTATCAGAGCCCTCTGGTGGTCACTTAATAGTCACTCCACTTCTTTTGTTTAAGTCACCAAGAAGTCCTAGAAGAAAATGCTTTCTGCAGTCTCATTGGAGCTGGGAAATTTTAGAGATCTGCTGGTTCACTCATGGAGAGTGTGAAATGACACTTCACTGTCTGAATCACAGTCAGTTCAAAGGCAGAGGCACCAGCTCACCAGCAGCAACTACTTTCCACATGGGGGTTCATTAAAGGAGAGAGTGGCAGTCTTTGTGTCCCTCTTTTCCCCCCAGAGGCTTTGAACAAACGTTTTATATTAACTCTTGTGCTTTTGTATGAGACAACTGTTTTTCTCAGAACACAGTTTGGAGGTTAGTCAGATTTTTCAAGACTCAGGGTGGAAATCATGGTACTGTATCATGTTCCCATGGATACTTATTTCTTTTTTATTTCATTTCCTTTAAAACAAATCCTTTGAAGTCAATAGGTATATTTCTTAAAGCTCTGCTTGACTAATGCTATTAAAAAACGTTACGCTTACAATGTCAGTCCTACCTCAGATTAAATTATTGCAACAATGGTGTCCTGGGTCCTATGATCTGCAATAAGGCTGGGTTTCCACTAGAAAATTAAAAAAAAAAAAAAAAACAAGAAAAGAAAAAGGAAAAAGACATTTCACTGCTAACATCAAAGAAAAGATCATCTTTATTTTCTCTTGATCTTTGATATTTCAAAGTTTCAAAATGTTGCATTTTGAATTGAAGATTTCTAGACAGTCATTACTGTCAAAATGAGATAAGCCATAGAAGAAAACATTCAAGTTATTGCAGTATAATTTTTGGCCTTACATTTACTGGAGTATTACTATGAGCAAAATGTTTTGCTAGGCATTAAAACTCTGACAGACATGTATGATTAATGTGCCCATTTTAGAGAACAGGAAACTGAAACTTAAAGATAGAATGACTTAGATCTTACAAAGAGAAGGTCGTACATGAGGCCATAGTCACTCAGCTAGTAGTAACTGGTAAGCTATGATTTGTAGGCAAATATTCTAATTTTCAGAGCTGACTTTCTTAATTGCTCTGCTGTATTTTATATCTTAATTTTTGTCTCTTTTCTTACCATATATTCTTCATCAAATTGTTATTTAATTTTTATTGTCTGGCTACACACTGTACTGATTTTCATTTATATGATAATCTAAAAGCTCCCATCTAAATTTTATCCATTCTTTAAGGATGTATTAGTTAGGAATATGATCATCTGTGGGTACCAGAAAAATCAGTCAATGCTGGCATATAGAACAGTGGTTAAGGGCATAGGATCGAGTAGCAGATTACTGTGTTCAAAGCCCAGCTTCTCCACTTGCTGAGTAACTTGGGTTAACTATTCAATCTCTCCATGCCTCAATTCTCTCATCTAAAAATTGGATTAAGACTCACTTTTTAAATAGCTTATGAGAATTAACTATATATTTGAGTGAACTGCTTAGAAAGTGCTAAAAAAAAATACTTACTATTATATAGTTTCTCACATGGAAGTAGACAGCCCAGGTAGTACAGCCAAATCACCATGCCACAGAGGACCCAGGTTCTTCTTATCTAAATGCTCATTCTCAGCCTTACAAAACCTAGGTGCCTCCTCTGCATGCCAGGCAGAAAGAAGGAGGAAAGGCAAGGGACAAAATGACTTCATCTTTTAGGTTTTTGGTTTCTATTTGGAAAGGGAAGGTCCCCTTAAAGGACTTTCTTCTGTAGCTCATCAGCAAAATTGGTGTCATGTGAACAGTCTTTGTTTCCATGATGGCTGGGAATTTTAGTCCTACATGGTCCAGCCTCTATAGTGCAGGGGAGCATGTGGTTGGGAATGGGTTGATGAACCAATCTCTAGTACCCAAAAGACCCAGCTCATATCCTACCTGCTTGTCTTTTCTAATTACCAGCCTAAAGACATGACTTACACCATTTCTTTGGAACAAATGTGTGATTCTCCCTGTCCAGAAACCATACTTTTGCATGGTTGGTTTTTCCTTATTCTTCAGGTTCCAGTTAAGGCTGCTTCTTGGAAAAGAATTCTCTAACCACCCCCAATAAATATAGGTTTCTCTTTTATCCTCTTTTTTAGCACACTGTTTTTTTTTCATAATGCTTAATGTAATTGGTAAAATGAGAGAGACAATATGTTTTATATTACAAATAAGCAGGGTTTTCTCTTCCTACTCTTGGTACAGCTATGTTCCATACTATGATGACAGAGTACTGTCGCCTCAGGAAGGAGGCGGATATACTGTGGAAGTTTATGTCAAAAAGATTGTGAAGTTGACATTAGAAGAAAAAAGGGAAATAAAGTAGAGCTAAGAAACCAGACAGTAAGGCAGAGGTATCCAAGAACATTGGGGCCAATGGCTCAATTTCAGAGAGTAGTCTGAGATGACATAGCTCTCATAGAAATCCCAAGTTAACATGGCACTAATCTAACCAAGTCACCCACAATCACTCAATAGCTGCACAGAAAATTAGCTATATTTTTTTAAATGAAGGAATAAATTTTGAATGATATATTTTGACAGGATGTGATTATCCCATATTTTAATGGGATTTTTGATCTAGACCTCACAAAATTATAGCTACAGTGTGATGTTCTGTTCCCTCAAAAGATGTTGACCTCTTCAGGGCAGAGATTGCCTTTTTCTCCTTTGCATCTTCTTCAGGGCCTCCTTCCAACGTACTGCATGAGCATGTGTTAAGTGATTAAGTAAGGGGCTAAAGATTAAGATGACAGGAATTATGAAGAAACAAAGGATTATAAGTCCAAAGTTTATATTTTTCTTTAGAATGGGCTTCATAGCTCAGCAGAAGAGATACTAATAGATGGTAATGACAGGTACTATCTGCTCACTTCTGTGTTTCAATGCTACTTTAATGCAAAAGAATGGCTGTGAAAGCAATAAGATTCCCATAGGACATCTGAGATAAGAAAAATCAGTATTTAACCTTAAGAAATAAGGCTTTGTGCTTAATGACTCATGTCATACTCATCCTTACCAGAGAATCTAATTTAATGTCTTGAAATCTTGATTAATTTTCTAGGTTTCATACTGTTTTCCTAACCATAGATGTACCTGGACTGTTTTTTAATTGCTTGGTAGAAACTGGGATCTTTTATTCATACTTAATGCTCTCATTTTTGTCAAATTATGTAGACATTCGATCAGCTTCCAGAATCAACTCTAGTGCTCTCTTGTTTTCTTCCTTGTCTTCTGTTTGTTCAAATAGCTCTATTAGGCCATGTGGGCACAATTCTACGTGGGCTTCAGTTTCAATTCTATTCCATGCTGGCACAGTGATCTTTGGGCATGTGAAGCACTGTGATCCTCAGTTTCCACTTAAAAGAACTAACAATACTTGCCCTAACTGACTTATAAAAGTATCAGGAGGATGAAAGAGTTCCATGTGAAACAACTTTGTAAAATGTAAAGTGATATACAGACAAAAATTACTATATCTTTTAAATAGTATCATAAGCTTATACTTCATTCTCTGTTTACAGGAAAAGATATTGAGAGCAGAAAGGCCAACAAATTTGTCAGTGCTTTGGTTTAGAGATGGTATATCTAACCCACACATTTGCCTTTGCCTCCTCCTGAAAGCCCAACATAATAATAATAAAGGAATAGGGCAAAAAAATAAAGTGGAACTAAGCCATGAAGACAGTAAATAAGGGAGGAGGCAATGGCAATAGAATTTTGAAAGTGGAAAAGCAGAAAGAACAGTGGTAATTTGCCCAACAGAACAAGAAAAAACAAATCCTAAGCTGGCATTTTGAGAAACCCAAGAAATACCTGATCTGCGCCACTGAAGTACCAAAGGCTTCCGGGAGTGGAGGTTTAAGTGGGCTGCAGGCAGAATAATTGGTTAAAAGTTTGTTTAAATGTAGTTAACAGTCCCCTGGTCAAGTCACCCTTTCTCCACTTAGCCAAGGTGACTGCATCTCATCAACTCTAGCTAAAAATTAGAGGTTAATACTCTGGCACACTCATGACAGGTGATGTCTGCGCTGCTTAGGGACCTCAGGCACAAATAGAGTTGGGAATACTGTGTTGAACATAGAGCTTGAATGATGGTAAATAATGAATTTTGAAACACCTCAACCTTCTTTTACACTCAGCCTCCAGAACATTGACAACCAGGCTTTTCCCTCCAGGCAGAAAATAAAAGATTCTTTTCTGAGCAATCTGACCAGACATAGAGATAAGGCACAGATTCCAATGAAATCATTTAGTATCTAATTAAAGTTCACTGCCTCACCCACATGCCTGGAGCTTCCCATCAGCTTGAGAATGCCTCATTTTTTTCTTTTATCTGTGTAGAGCTCTGCTGAAGTATAATTTATAACCATAAAATAATGCCCCGATTTTAAATATGAGAAGAGAACCAGAGACCATCAGAAAGCTGAGAAAATTCTTTAATGTGAAACACATAAATAATAAACAGAAAAAATAATACTAGATATTGAACAAAGACATGAAAACTTCAAAAAAATCTATCAGTAACATTCTTAGAACAATAAGGTAGAGGCTTTTTAAAATAAGAACAGGATGCTATAGAAAAGGAATATTTAGAGAACAAAAATGAATTCTTAGAGATTAAAAGTATAATAGCAGAAATTAAAGATTCAACATAAAACATGAAAAATGAAGCTGACAAATTTATTTATTAAAGTAGAATAGATTTAATTTTCATTAAAGTAGAACAAAGAGACAGAAAGATTAAATACAGGAGTAAAAAGAAGATGAGGAAGTCAGATTAGACCAGGAGAACATTTACCATGCAGAAACTTAACTTCCAATGGGAAAGAAAGGAGAAAACAGTGGAAAAGAAATAATCAAGAAATAAACCAAGAAAATCTCAGAAATGAAGGATGTGGATTTTCAGTTTCAAAGGATTCTTTGAGTGCTCAGCATAATAGATGGAAATAGAATGAGACCTAGGCACATCATTGTGAAATTTTAGTACAGTGGGACAAAGAAAAGATAACACAAGTTTCCAGAGGGGTAAAAATGTTTTCAGAAAACACTGTGAAACAGAATAACTTCAGACTTCTCAACAGCATTCAGAAGGCTGGAAAACAATAAAGCAAAGCCTTCAACATTCTAAAAAAAAGTTTTCTATCTGGAATTGTATTCTCAGTCATGCTATAATAAAGTGTGAGAGTAAAATAAAAATATGTTTAAGTATGCAAAGTTTCAGAAAAATTAATTCCTTCTAAGGAAACTACTGACAGATATGCTCCACTCAAATCAGCAAACCAAGTATTAAAAAGACACAGAATTTGGAATACAAGAGATTCAACACAGCAAAGTCAGAGAGAATTCTTAGGATTACAACATAGGGAGACCTCAGGTGAAGCTGTACAAGAGACCCAGGGAAGACTGGATTGAATCAGAAGGTCCATAAGAGATGTCTTCAAGAAGATAAAATTAATAGAATACTTAATATGTTTAAACATACTGAGAGAAGAATTTAGATATCTGTAGAGTTTGGAACTAATTGGTGATATAAATTAGATGATTAGAAAATAAAGCCAGCAAAAACAAGTTTATTAACTCCAAAAAGCTGTGAAGGAAAGGAAATTTGGTCATAGGATATAATATGACTCATCTCTGAACAGCATTTGGTTGTTATAGTAATGTTAATAATAGTATTTATTTGCCCAAAATTTTGGTATAATTATACTGAGGAGATGGTAGCACAGAAGTGTGGTGCTTCTGCTATACAGGTGAGAGGGTTGGTGGTGGTGAAGGATAGTAGTACAAGAAAGCGGATCTTCATTCTTCTAAGGTGGGGAGTCAATAGTAAAGTCTTAAGTTAGCAGTATACAAACATGATATTTAGATATGTAAAGGTAAATATCAACAGATTCAGCCCTTAGAATAGGAAATGTGTATGCAAATGTGTGTTCAGGTTGTCACAATGTGCTCATAATGACAGATTTTATGCATATGTAACTGTAAAACAATTATAAACTAAATTTCTCAAAATTTACAAACTACATTTTTAGCACAGGGGACAAAATTATAGTTTCTTATACTGATTTTTTCTTTGTTCATTGGATTATACAACTTGCCTCATTAGTAAGCACTTGAGACACTGAATTTACAAATGGACAATGGCTAGACTGAATATAAAAATAGAACTCTGACCCACGATCTACAACAACCATCCCAAGAAACCAAGCCATTCTTTATAGTAACCAGCCCAGGAAGCCAACTTGCTGTAAATAAGAGTTGTAGGAAATCAAAACATAACTGCTTTGTAACAATTGTCCCCAAAATGGCCAGACTTGATTACTAACTGACAGTTTCTCTAATCTTTATCCCTGTTTCCAAATTAGGACTAACCAGTGAAGGCCAAATATGTACCCCTAACTAGTCACATAAGATGCATTTCTTCTAGTTTGCTCACTTACAGCTACCTCATGCCACCATCTTCCAAGCAGGGCATACCTGAACCCTTCCTTTTTTCTCCACAATAAAGCTTTCCTCTGCCTGCATTTGAGTCATGTCAAATACAAGTGATGGTGACTTACTTCTTTGCTACAACAAGCTCTTAATAAATACCTTTTGCTTATTCTCATTTGGTTGGTCTTTATTTATTTTCACCCACTATTTTAAGGCATTGCAAATTTTCAAAGATAGAAAACCATTTTATTTGTTAAAAATTAGTATCTGCTAAATCAATGATCCAAGTTAAAGAAGATTTAATAAGCTTTTGACAAATCCTTACATTTATTCACTCACATATTGTACTCTATTTTCACATGCCAAACATTGCACCTGCTGTTGTGGAAGATACAAAGATAAATTAGATAAGTTGACTTTGTCACGTAATCATATTTAATAATTTCAGAATTTCTTAAATTCAGATAATCAAAGTTATCTTAAGCTCAGATAACTCAGTTAGAACTGAATTTATACTTTTAAGAAAGGGAACATAATTGTAAAAAGCAAGTTGCCAAAAAGAAAGATCAGGTTAGTGTCATACTTTTATAGTTTTTTCTCTAACATTTTCTCTCAAATTGCCCTAAATTTTCTTACTTAACTATCTTGGCATATATCTAAAATATGCTTTTTATACCCCTTGAAATTTTCTCTTATGTTTATTACTGCAAATATAAATGTTAAATAATTATTTCATTTAAGCACATTTTCTACTTTGTACTTTAGAACTGAATTACAGATGTCCTATGAAGGGGCACAAATTTGATTATGGAAAATTATTCTATTGAAAATAACAGTAGTTTTTATAATGATGTAAATTCAAGAAAGCCAAAGAAACCGAAGTTGGAAAAACAGATGTATTTATGAAAAAACTTCTGTGTGCACATGAAGAATTAGGTTTTAGCAAGATTCAAATAATGCAATCAGTGGGGAATTTGACTGGTCCATGGAGTTGTCAACGGCATGTGGGATATACAAATAATAGCTGGAAATTTCTTATGGACATGAGGCTATTAAGCTCATCTCTCACTGCATTTAATATGGTAGTCAAAACTATTATTAACTAACTGGTTTTCTAGCAAATGTTAAAATTATTTGGCCAAAGTATAAATTAAAGTTTATGATGAATGCAAATGTATGTCTTAAAATATATAATACTAATTTAGGTTACTTTCCCATTTTTAAAAAATCACTCAGAGGAAGAAACAGTGATTACCAAAATAAGAGCAAAATAATAAGGCTGCCAGGAAGCCTTCACAAAAGTCTGGAACATTAAATGTGAATTTGCTTTTCAAATGCAGAATCCCACAATTATCAGTGATCTCTTCTTTAACTGAATGCACATAGCTGGCATGAGCAGTAATGGGGGTGACATGTGAAATCCTGAGGACCAATTAAGAAGAGACAATGGGTCTGATCCCTCTTCTCTATTATATGCAGATGTGTGGAGGGTCAGTTGATACCCACCACATATGAAATTTGTTTCTACCTGCATCATTTCTTCCCAAAGACAAATTTTTTAGCAAATGAATGTCTCATTGAATATCTCATTCAATGTATCATTGAAGCTTTTTAGAATGCCTGGTTCCTAGGCCCTGCTCTGTATTCATAGCCTCTGAGGCTTGCTTATTGGTATTTAATATTTCCTGAAGCTCCTCAAGTGGTTGGGAGCTGGGGAGCTGGGTGGAGCTTTGAGAAGCAGTAGCACTACCTTGTAGTATTTAACTCAATATTTGGTACAAAGTAAACATACAATATATATTTAAGGGTAGATCAATTTTAAGAAATATTTTAAAATACATACAATTTGGAAAGCAGAAATTCTTAGGAGCATGAGATAAGTTGGAAGCTGCTCTAGAAGTCATATAATCTGAGTTTTTAAAATTAATCTGTCAGGTCATCACCTGGGGAGGTTTGTAAAAAGTTAGATTCTTGAAGTCTCTTATCTAAAGATTAAATCTAAATTTCTGAGAATAGGGCCCAGAACTCTTTGTGATTTAAAATTTTGAAAAAGTCTTATGACTTAGGAATTATAATTTTTCTCACTAAGCATCCTTGTTCTTTCAAAATTTCCTCAGATGGCATGGTTTCCTTTCATTCATCATCTGTTCACTGCTCTTTAGACCCAACTCAGTTTATCTGCTTCTCACTGAAAATATAGTAACTGTAAGGAAACTGAGAAGCATTATCATTCCCCCAGCTCTGCTTCTGTTTGTCTGCCAGAGAACCTAGATTCAGTTAACTCTTTGGCAACTTTTAAAAATTTTTGGCTCATGTTGATCTAGCAGTTAAACAAAAATGCTGTTTGTTTGTTTGTTTGTTTGTTTTCAAAAGTGCTGTTAACCCATAATTTCCTCATCTTGTAATGTTGAATATTAACCTAAGATAGAGGCCACTTTAATTTGGTCTCCTTAGATTTAGTTCAAGATCCAGCTTGTCAGGTTCATTTTGGATTCTATCATTCAATATATTAATCTCTGTCTCTCACAGCTCATGTCGTACTTGAATTTGATAAACATGCCATTTCTGGCCTGATTAAAGTTACTAATAAACACATCAAATGAAAGAAAGTCTTTCTTTGACAGATCTCCAAAGGAACTCTCTGTGGATAAACATTGGTCATCACTCCTTTAATTCTAGTTTTCACCTCATTACAGGTTTCCCCATTTTGTTAATAGAAACACCATAAGAAACTTTTTAAATCTGCCTTCTTGAAATTAAAACTTTAAGAGCTACATTGTTTTACATTACTTCAAACTACACCATATATTTTAAGTTATATGCTCAGAATATTTTGTATAAAATTTTTTTAAATTGTCAACAGATACAGTGCCCATTTTAAAATGACTCTTTAAAAAAGTTTTCTCTTCATAGAAGGAACTTTACCAGTATAAAATTTCTTGAGTTTTTTTTCTAAACTTTCATAAACATGCACTGTCTCATCTCATGTCAAGATTCCAGCAGGTCCAAAGGTTACAGTCTGACAATAATTCACCAAGGTACCACATTTTGATTGCTTTGGCACACTTCATTTAGGAGACCTTCGAAGTGAGAAAGAAAAGAAATAGAGTAGGAATCAAGTGATACAAAGAGGAAAACAACAAGAAAGGGAGAATAAGAAACATCTTTGGACGATAGGAAAAGAAAAAAACTAACAGGAATTCTCAGGAACAACTCGATTTTACCTTTGACTCAAAGTAAATGTTCATAAGAATGCACAAGTAGAAAATTTCCAAACCCATGATATTATGAAATGGGCTTGATATGAGATACTTTTCCAGAAGATATACTCTAATAATGAAGACTATATTTATATTTCTATTAACCTTTCTATAGACAAAAAGAAAAAAATCTGGCTTAAGGAAAAAAGAAATTTACTGGCTTAAATAACTTGCAATCCACAGGCTAGTCTAGTTTTGTGTCTGGCTGAATCCTAAAAGGATGTCATCACGACCAATCTCTTTCTAGGTTCTGCTTTTCTTTATCCTTTTTCTGGTTCCATTCTCAGGTACATATTCTCCTATTGGTGGTTAGCTATCTGCAGTTCACACACTCAAAGCCCAAGTCCAAAAAAAAAAGAATAATTTTTTCTCTCATTAATTCTGCCCAGGTGTAGTAGGCCGAATAGGTCACCCAAAGATATGTGGTTCTAATCCCCGGAACCAGTAAATATTATCTTATGAAAAAAATTTTTTGAAGATATGATTCCATAAAGAATGTTGACATGAAGAGATTATCCTGGATTTTCCAGGTGAACCTCAAATGCAATCACAGCGTCCTTATAAGAAAAAGGCAGAGGGAGACTCCACACAGAAAGAGGAAGAGGTGATGTGACCATGGAGGCAGAGATGGCAGTGATGACAATCTAAGAATGCCAGCAGACACCAGAAGCTGAAAGAGGCAAGGAATAGATTTTCTCCTAGAGCCTTCAGGGGAAGCCAGGCCCTACTGACATCCTGATTTTGATTCAGTGTAACAGATTCCAGACTCTGGTCTTCAGAACTTTAAGAGAATACGTTTTTGTTGTTTTAAGCTACCAAGTTTGTGGTAATTTATTACAGCAGCCACAGGAAACTACAACAGGCAATGTGGTTTATTCTGATTTAACCATCCTAAGCCACATGACCAATTCTGAACCAATCACAGACAGGCTGGTCTGATTTATTCGTTTTCTTCTTGGAGCATGGGCAAAGCCTTTCATAAGGTAAACAAACTCCAAGTGAAGGACGAGAAAGTTGCCACAAAGCAAAGCATAACTGGAAATAGAAGCTGGTTGGGGAAGGGGTTAAAAAACTGGATATCCATTTCAAGTTTGAAAGGAGAAGACAGAAAGGAAGTGCAAAGTTAACATTTACATGAGAGACTATTATAATGTCAGTGCACTTGAACTTGTTTTGTTGCTGTGGTGATGCTGTTAAGCAGCATATTATCAGGGATACACTGAGTTAAACAGATACCACTTGCTAAGAGTGGATTTGTTTTTATTGCTGATTACAGCAATTCTCCATCTCTGACATCTGCTTTCAGAAATGTTATACATTAGGGTAACACATATTATTCCAAATAGAAATGTATGTGATTTTAAGATAGGATGTTGTTCTGTATTTATTTTTTAATTTCTTTCTGATTATGTCCAAAATATTGTATTAACAATGTTTACTACAATAAGAGCTTGTGCCAAATTCTGCAGTATGAAGTCTATCATATTTTCAACATCTCTTCTTGAGTTATGACTACTAACTGTCCTATGAAGAAAGTGTTCAAGGATGCTCTACCTCATATGAGCTCTTGGATTTTGGGTAAGTTATTTAACAATTGTCTAATGTCAGTTTCTTCATATGTGAAGTGAGGATACATATTTTCACAGATTTGTTTTCAGCATTATCTAAAAAAATTTGTGTGAAAGATTCCAACAGGGTGCACAGCAGAGTATGATGCTAATAATAATCCAGGATGAACCTGTAATACAATAAGCCCAATTTAAATCATTATTCCTATAATTATTCCTATAATTTGTCCTCTTCTTCTTACCTACATGGGAGCTCTTCTAATGACACATTTCAGCTTCAAAGAATCAACATGTGGTTTCCATTTGGCTTAGCATGTTATTCTCAGGAGAGCCTGATGTCAAGTACATATTCACCCCCTTTTTAAAACTTTGTAAATTTTAAAATAAGATCAGTTGCAGAGCTGTACTTGCTTATTTATTCCAAAGCTGTTTTTGATGCTAATAAAATTTCTTTAATGGAACAGCCTGCCTCCCCAAACTGAGATGGCTTATTTGCCTTTGTTTTGAAACTGTCAGACTTTATTTTGAAGCTTTAAATTAATTGGCTCTATTATTTTTTCCTTAGTTTTTTTTAATTATTTACTCTAAAAACAACTATAATATATAAGTCAGATAATTTCCCTTTACGTATATTTTGCTGGAAGGAAGAGGAAAGCCAGAGAGAAAAGAAGTCCCCATTTGGGGCATAGATTAGCCCTTGAGTTCTAGTGCTTATAAGCCTGTGTCTCTTCTGTAAGTAATGCCATAACAGCTCTGAGTTCCTTAGGACATTTGGGAAATCTATGGCCAGGTTGGACAGGTTCCGCGGGCTCGTATTAATACATCTTTGCCCGGGAAATTTTAGAACACAGTTGTAGGGCACTCATAAGCATGTGATTGCCAGCCTGTGTTATTTCATGAATAACTGCTTATATTCAGGATAGTTGTCATTCCAAATATAAACCACATATAAAATACTCAAGTTTTAACAGGTTTCAGGGACTTAGAGAGACATAGAGATGAAATACAGAGAGATGACCTTTATAGATATAATTTAAACGTTTGCTAAAATTTAAATAATGGAAGCTTACTGTTCAATGAAGAAAATTATCCACCTTGTATTTATAATTTATACCTCATTGAGTATCATAAGATTTCAGCTGTGAATATCATGCATTCTAGAAATAAGAATTCCAGAACCCTATATCTTAAATATGGTGGGATTATGAGCAATTTTTAATTTCTTCTTTTTTTCTAGATGCATTTTCTAAAATTTCTATATTTAAACAATGTCGTATTTACAATATGAAATATTTTGCTTAAAATTTTTAAGGAAAAAGGACTTTTAAAAAGAAACAACAATCATAAATATCCATCACAGTGTTAGTTTTGTAAATTAAAGCTGGGAATATATTCAATAACAGAAATTGTTTAATAAAGTTTTATACCCATACAATACAGTAAAATTATTTTTATTTAACAAGCATTTGTATTTATTTTTTTCGGGTGGGGGAAGGGACATGAGCTTAGACATTTATACCTATTTCCCCAATTATCTATTTTCTTTCATTATTTGGGCAATAAGTCATCCCTTCTTACCTAATCCAGTCTTTACAAAAAAACCACTGTATTCTAGTACCCAGATGAAAGACTTACATTAATGAGAAGCAAGAATGACATTAATTAAAAGAACACCAATTTACATTTTCACTTGGCTCTTCTGAGAGTCTGACCTTACTGCTAAAGGCCAACTTGAGACTGAGATGAAAGGGTCCTTTAAATAGTGTGGCATTAATATCATGGACATAGATACATTTAGAATACAGATGGAAGTGCCTAGAATTTGTAGCTGAATGTGAGTATGAGAGGGCAGACTATTCATAAGTATTTTATTTCTAAGGCTGGATAATAAAAATATGGTTCAAAGGGAAAAAAGAAAAACTGCCTTAAGATAAAAAGTAATTGTGTAAAACATTGTAAATGATTATAAAATTTGGGAGCTCAGAATTTAGCAAAGCAATTCCTGTGAAGGATATGCTGATGTGGTTACCAAGTAAGCAACCCAATTAGGAGAGTATCATTTTCGTGGAGGAATCTCCTTGGGTTATTGCCCTCTTCATTGAGAAGATGAATTCCAGGCCCTATAAAAAACACCTGTGTAATGAGTGAGCAGAACTAAAAAGTTTTTGAACACAGAGACTCAAACTGAACAGAATATTTATTTTCTATTTAGCCCTGATAAGAAATATATTTTTGTTAAATGTACTGATAACAACCAAAATGTAATGGTTATAAACTTTATTTTGCCTTGGTATTACAAGTTTTTCTATATTCTATCCCACATTTATACCAAGAAATTCAAAATAGGTTAAATATTTATGCCATGATTTTCATAGAATTATATGCATAAAGAAAAATCACAATGAGATACATCATGTGCTATATTATTGCTTTTTTTTATTATAGGCTCTGCTTCTCCATAGGGTATGTCCCAAGACTCCCAGTGGATGCCTGACCAAGGATAGTACCAAAACCTATATATATCATGTTTTTTCCTATACATACATACCTATGACTAAATTTAATTTGTAAATTGGGCACAGTAAGAGAATAACTAATAATTAAGTAGAATAATTGTAACAATATCCTATAATAAAAGTTATGTGAATGGCTTTGGGGCCATTATTAAGGAAAATAGGGTTACTCGAACACAAGCACTGTGATACCACAACGGTTAACCTGATAACCAAGAAAGTTACTAAGTGACTAACAGGCAGAGAGCATTTACAGTGTAATACACTGGACAAAAGGATAATTCATGTCTCACATGTGGATAGAGAGGGATGGCATAAGTTTTCATCATGCTGCTTAGAATGGCACAGAATTTAAAACTTATCAGTTGTTAATTTCTAGAATTTTCCTTTTAATATTTTCAGGTCACAGTTGACCACGGGTAATCAAAACTGTGGTGAGCAAAACCACGGATAAGGGAGAATACTATAGTTATCCCCACGTGAAAAATCTAATCTGTGATCTATGTAACCAAAGCCAGGCCTTATCATTCACCCAAAGGGATATGCGTCACATATCAGAAATGGAGTGTAGTTAATCTTTCTTGCTTTATCAGTTCGGTCTCTTAAGCCAACAAGCCCCTTAGGAAGGGATCTAAGTAATTCCTTCTCTGTGATCTTTTTAATCAAAACTAAAAAAATTCAGGCTTGAAGAGAGTGGCACAGAATTTTTAATCCACTCTAGCCATTCTTTACATCATTTCTACAACCTTTACACCCTAAATCAGAATCTATTCCTTTCCACTCAATCAGTTCTGCAAACCGGTAGACCTTGTGTGTGAAATGAGACCATTGCATCACGGAGAAAATTTTCCACATGTGGCATGGCTCCAAAAAGAAGCTTCTATTTATTTTAAACATTAAAAAAGATTAAACTTGGTTTTCACATCTACCACATCTATAAAAGACACACTTTAATGTTAAATCATCTTTTGCCATTATGGGTCATATTCTTCATTACTGCGACAGTCTCAGAGTTAAAAGATTGAAGATTTGTCCTAGAGGGTGTCTTTGTTTCTTCCTAGGAGCAGAGCCTGGAGTCATGTAGTTTCTCCCAGCTAGAATGATGTCTCTTTCACATAATATAAAAGAGTAATTACATTTTAAATCCTGTTTCAGGCAGGGGTAACAGAAGACCAAAAAGCTACCACCTCATATATCTACTTAGTCATACTTCTGGTTTTTCTCTAGTTTGTTGTCACAGTTTTTTACCTTCCCCTCTTCTGAGTGTCTCTGTATAACTGTCTATATAAAAGGCATAACTAGATTTAAGCCTCATTTCCAGAAGTGTTTATAACCAACTCTCTACTACTGAGTGCTTTTTTTTGTCATATGGTTTCTTCAGAGGGACAGAATTTTATCATTTAAAATGTTGAAATTAACAAAAGAACCATTTTATTATTGAATGTTATTGAATGTTTATTATTACCTTATTATTGAATGTTATTACTTTTTGGAAGTGTTCATATCCATTTGATTCTTTCTTTTTAGTTTCTACTACATATATATAAATACTGGGTTTTCACATAAAAATGAACATTCTAGTGAAAGACACATACACAGATACAAATATTAAGAATGAAAAGTGAAAAAGGCAAGAGCAAGCACTATTAAACAAAAAAAAAAGGAGGAATTAAAATCAGTGGAGAGAGGATATAATTGATTAGAAAACAAAAGGTGGCAATTGAGGTAGGCCTTAAGGAAAGGATAAGGATGTTTAAATAATTATAGATCTTTGTATTTACCTGATGTAAACATTATATATAAATGTCATATATATGTATATATGTGAAAAGATATAAGTGCTCACACTTTAAACATAAAAACTGAACTGTTTTATTTTTTCCCCATTTTTTTTTTTGCTACAATAGAAGAATGAAATGAAAAATGTTCCCCTCATGTCCTGGCAGACTAAACCTTTCCTGCCTTTAAGAAAGGGTAATTAGTTTTGGAGGATTCAAAGATTCAAGCTCTAGATATAATGTACCACCAAATAAGTAGTAACAGCTCACCAGGAAAAGTTGGGTTAGAGGAGAAAGCATGTGCTCTAGAGAAAGAAGGGCAAAAACACTCCCTAGACTAGGAGTAGAAACATGCCCAAGGGTCCCAGGTTAATAGGACCTGCTTCCCTGGTGACCTTCTGGAGAGGGAATAAGAGCCCAAAGAAGCTTTGTAATACATATAGGAAGGAATGACCGCAGAATTTTCTTTCTCAGTAGTGACATGGAAACTATAGAGGGAACATTAGCTGTGTCCTTTTGTTCTATATGTTTGATACTTTGACACCTTTGGGCTGACCCTGCCATGACTGCCCTTCCCAGGACCAGCCAATTCCTAGAGATAGTAGACATTCACTTGGGAGGATAACTTTTGCATTTAAATCAACCAATCTAAAGCCTAAACTCAACCACCTCCTTTATCAAGCTTTTACATTTTGGGCCACTATTCCCCTACCTTGTGCCTATTCATCCTACAGCCAGGTACCAGACAACTAAGAGAATCCCCTATTTTCCAGAGCCAAGAAATTATTCAAACTAGGCAATCCTAAACCTGCTTACTTTGCCTTTGCTATTCCTTCCCATGGAAACCACTATAAAGACTCTTGTTCATGTCTTCTCCTTACTCTGCCTCTTAACTAAGCCTGGTGTTCCTCTGTGGCCTTATGTGGTATATCATGCTTCCTGTTTCTAGGAGACTATGAGTATAAACTTCTTCCTTTGTCATAGGTATTTCCATGTCTGCATGTTTTACCATGCATGATTAGAGCAGATCTCAGGTAGCCTTAAAAGAAAGAACCACAGGATCCAAAGAGACCATGGGGAGGGGACTTCTGGAATGTTGGAGTGCAGACCTCCATGTATTTACTCCTCCATTAAAGCAATAAAAATGAGGGTTAATGAGGGTTAATATATATATATATATATATATATATATATATATATATATATATATATTTAAACTTTTTCAGAACTCTGGAAATTAATCAAAGGCTTGCAATTATTTGAGGCCTATTTATTTAAAAAATGCAGAACTGTAGTAAGAACAACCGAATTTGTATCTTTTATATTTGAACTACTTTCATTCATCTTCTAACTCCACAGTAACCTTGAAAACTAGTTGCCCCGAAGCCCCCTGGAGGAAGAAGACTAGGTTTGAAGCCTCTCATAAAGTCCCATTTCCATAGGTTTGCCACAATTTAACTTGTCTCAGTTCTATGGAAAAGCCTCATTCACAGGCTGTTGTTCTTATCAGACCCAAATCAGGACCCAGATAGCATTTTCCAAAAATAAGCAGCAGCAGTTGCTTAATATAACCTCTACCTAAGATTGTGATACCAGTTGGGGCAAAAAAAGAGGCACCTAAAAATTTTAAAGCAGAGTAAGATTTTCATAAGGGGCTTTGACAAGCTTTGACATGTTCCTAGGAATTTTAAAAGCCATACACATGGGTAAGGCTTTGTACATATCTAGGAAGGACATGAGAGAGCTCTAATCTCTGACCTGTGGCTGACCTTAAAGCCCTGCACAAGCAGAATATGAAAGCTAACACAGAGTTTTAAACTACCTGAGTGTTGAAAATGTTTCCCAAAACACATACACAAAAAGGTGCAAAATTAATTGGTTCAAGCTTCTCAAGAAAGTGTCTGACCAACATTAGTTGAGCAGTAAACTAACCAAGCAGAGACTTCAGTTATTGTACCCTACAGGGCATAAAGACTTTATAGAATTAGCCCAGTGGAGTCAAAAACAAATAAATAGCAAGAAGAAGAACAATGGTAAACCTAGTTAAAGGACTATCTTATTTCCAGAATTAGCACATTACGTTATCTAAAATGTCCACTTTTTGAAAAACAGAAGACATGCAAAAGAAACAAACAAATAAATGGGAAAGTATGACTATATCCAGAGAATAAAGCTGTCAATAGAACTATCCCTGAGAAGTTCTAGATGTTGGCCTTACTATCAAAGACTTTAATCAGTTATGATTAAAAAGAACTAAAGAACATAATATCAAAAGAATTAAAGAAAAATATAACATGTGTCAATATATAGAGACTATAAAGAAATAGAAATTATTAAAAAGAACTAAATAGAAATGATAGAGTTGAAAAGCATAATAAATTAAATTTTAAAAATTTACTAGAGGAGTTCAACATTAAATTTGAACTGGAAGAAGAAAGAATCAGTAAACCTGAGGATATGTCTATTATGTTTGTACAGTTTGAGGAATCAAAAAATAAATAATAATTTTTTTAAAATATGAAAAGAGCCATAGAGACATGTGACATAGCAAGAAATGTACCAGAAATGCATACCGGGAATGCCAGAAAGAGAGGAGAGAGAGAAAGAAGCAGAAAAAATATTTGAAGAAATAATGGCTGAGAACTTTATATCTATGAAGTTCAAATAATTCAAACTAGATAAATTTAAGGAGATCCATGCATAGACACATCATGGACAAATTGTTGAAAAGAAAAAATCCTGAAAGCAGCAAAAGAAAAATGACTCACAATGTACAACAGATTCTCAATGAGATTAACAGCTGCCTTCTCATTAGAAACAACAACAGCAACAAAGGCAGTTGGAAAATATAAATGCTAAAAGAAAAAGACTCAGTAACTAATTCTATATCCAACAAAATAATCTATCGAAAATGAAGGAGAAACTAAGACATCTTCAGACAAACAAACAGTGAAAATTTGTTGTTAACAGACAAATTTCTACTCTTTGAGAAATACCAAAGGAAGTCATTCAGGCTGAAAGGAGAGAATACTAGACAGTTATTTGAATCTACATGAAAAAATAAAGAGCATCAGTAAAGGTAACTACATAGGTTAACATAAAAAGAAGTACAAATGTATTTTTGTAACTTTTCTTCCATTTGATTCAAAAGAAAACTGCACAAACAATATTTATGAAACTATGCTAATGGACTTAACAATGTGTAAAGATATCATTTATTTTAGTTATAGCACAAAGGAGAGGAAAGGGAATGCAGGTAATTGTGGCAAAGTTCTGTTTTCTACTGAAATTGAGTTAGTATTAAACCAACTAAGCTGTTTGAAATTAAGATGCTACTTGTAATCACCCAGGCAATCACTATGAAAATAACTACAAATATGTAGTAAAAGAAATAACAAGGAATAAAAATAGTATACTAAAATATATCTATTTAACACAAAAATAAGCATAATTGTGTTGATAGTTTCATGTGTAACTATATGTGTAAGTCTAAACTCATTAAATTCTATACATTAAATTTATGCAGTCTTTTGTTTATAAAGTAGCCAGTAGTGGAGAAATAGAAGATCAAACACCCAAAATATATTGGTAGAACATTCTACGCAACTACTCAACTACAGCAAACTACACATTCTCAAGAGCATTCTCCAGAATAGGTGATATGTTAGGCCATGAAAAAAGCCTCATCAAATTTCACAAGACTGAATTCAGACAAAAGCATGTTTTCCAATCACAATGGAGATATATCCAAAATCAATAACAGAAGGAAATCTTGGAACTTCAAATGTGAAAATTAAATAATACATTTCTAAATAATCAATGAATCAAAGAAGAAATCATGTGAGAAATTAGCAAAAATTTTTAGATGATAAAAATAAAATCACAACATCCAAAACTTATGGCATGCATTTAAAACAGTGCTTAAAGGGAAATTTATAGCAGCAAACCTTTCTATATTTGAAACAAGAGATTTCAAATGAGTAATCTAACCTTCCACCTTAAGAATCTAGAAAAAGAAAACTGAACCCCAAACAAATACAAGAAATAATGTAATAAACATTAGAGCAAAATGAATGAAATAGATAGTAGAACAACAGAAAAAAAAACAACAACAAAACCAAAAGGTAGTTATCTGAAAAAACAACAAAATTGACAAAACTCTAGCTACACTGACCAAAGGGGAATAAAAAGAGAGAAGACACAAATTACTTAGGAGTAAAATAGGAAGTATAACTGTTATTACATTAATAAAAAGGGTTTATAGGGAAATACTATGAAGAACTGTATGCCAAAGGAACCATGAGGTGAGAGACAATGGATGACACAGTGAGAACTGATATAAACTAATAACTAGTGGATGGAGGGACCCTCCTTTTCCCACATGCTCACAGCATATAACTCAGAAGCTTCATTAAATATGAGAGGGAGCTCAAAAGTAATTGGGGTAGAATTATCTGCTAGACACGGTGCTTAGAATCTGAGTTCGACTAACAGGAAATCATTATAAAATTTCTTCTACATTTGACGAGTGTACCTACTCTGTTGTTTTAACAATGGAAATTATAGAAAATCTCAAAGAATAAAGTTAAGATCACTCATAGTGGTTAACACCTAGATCGATATTGATATATCTACTTCTAATCTTTCTCCATTCATGTTGTGTGTAGAAATCTCAGATATGCAAGAAATGTAATTTTATTTTTCATAATTCACCAAAACTTTTTTTTGTTTAACTTTCAGTGTACTGGTAGCAGAAACTAATCTCAGTCGACTCATAATTTCCCCTGCCCTGGCGTTGCATCTAAAATTCCATGGAGCTTGCATGGATTTGCACTCTTACCCATCAGGTTCCCAGCTGCTGGTACATGTAGGAGTCCTGGCCACACGATTTCTCCAGGTATGGGTCTCTCTCAGGAACCTTGAACAAGTTGCCTGTGTTGTTCTGAAGTTATGGAAACTTATAGTCTAAGATTTTGCATCACAACTACATCACACCCAGGAACAGGTAAAATTATGCTCCCTGCTTTATGCTGGGATTTGGTCTGGAATCACCATGCAAATGTTTCTTCTCTTTCTGAATTTACTTGACATAAAAAAATCTGAGCCCTTTTTAGCTTTCTCAGGTTTGGCCCTGAGTTGGAAACGCTGATTTTCTATCAGATCAAATCTCCAAGCCTGTCTAAAAGTTTAATCATAAAATATTATTTTATTCTATAAAAAATATAATTTATTTAACCATTTCCTTATTGTATATTTAGGTTGTATTAATCCTTTATTATCATATGTTATGCTGCCTTGAATATCTTTGTAGTGAAAGCATTATCCATGTCAACTATTCTGTCTTTAAGAGACATTCTTAAGAGAGAAATTTATGTGTCATAGAATATGTATGTTTTTAGGTTTTTTTTTATGTTGCCAAATTACCCTCCAAAAATTTACCTATCTGCAGCAAAGTATGAGAATTCTTACTTTCACGCATGGTAGAAGATTTAGTAATAAGTTAGTAATACAGGTCTTATCCTTGCTATATATTTGTGTGCAATTTCTATTTACTGTTCATAATGCCATGATTTTTAAAAGTGTATTTTATAATTTGTAGACTCATCAGTAGAGAATCATTAGTATAGTTAAGGTTGGAAGTGATTTTTTTAAGGCTAAAAATTGAGCTTATTCATGAAACGTGTGACTAAGAGATCATTTGTTAGCAGGGCTTCAACAAGGTTAATGATCAATTTTTCCCCTTCTATTCACTGAGCACAGAATTTATTAAAAATAAAAAAGTCTGTAATCACAATAATTACATTGGCTGTAGTAAGCAGAGTGGCTTCTAAAGAAGTTCATGCCCAGAAATTTCGATCTTATAATGTGTTACATTACATGGTAAAAGGGATTTTGCAGTTATAATGAAGTTTATGGCCCTTAAGATAGTGTGTGCCTTGCCATGAGTTATCTTGGTAACAGTAAGTCAAAGTAATTCCAAGAGTGAGAAGAATTAATGCCTTTTAGTTTGTTCTCACATGTAAAGGCTCATGCAAGTTCCAGAGAAGGGCATCTAGGTACTAAGTACAGCCCGGGGCTGGCAGCCAGAAAGGAAATGAGGACTTCGTTCTACTACTGTGAAGGGACTGAATTCTGCCAGGTACTCAAAGGGGTTTACATGCAGATTCTTTTCTGAGCTTCTAGGTGAGAGTCCAGCTGGCTGATACGTTGATTTTCACCTGTACCTTTGACCTACGTAACTGTAAGTTAACACATTTTGGTTGTATCAAGCCACTAAATTTGTTGTATTGGGTACTATAAAGGCAGAAAACTAATATATTAGCTGAATAAATAAATCAAATGTGGTTTATGAGTAGGAATTGTTATGTACTTTTCCAAAAAAGTTGTAGAATCACAGGTCCATTTTACTTACAAGATTCTTTGAAGCTTTTTTTCACTTTGCTGATCCATGTCAAAGTTTTGTCTCATTTGTGGATCTAAGAAGACACAATAACATGCTGAAACTCCCATCTCTGTCCTGCTGTGATAGGATTTAGTGTCATTTTTAGTGTGTAATAACTATTTTGTGCTTGTGATACTTCATAATTATCACTTGAAGAATGTGAGCATTTTCCATTAGGCACGAAAACTATTTTCTTAACTAGTGAATTTAGTTTTAAGCACCTGAATAAATTTGTTCTTATTCCAACAGGTATATATTAGATTCTTGTTCTGAGAATAGTTTACTGCTATGCTCTGAAGCTATTACAAAAGAAATATACATTGTTCTCAAATTAAAAACTGATTTATGTTCTAGAAGTTTATTTCTAAGTTAGGACTTTGTCACTCAGAATGCATTTTCACATGGAAACAACACCAAAACCATTGACTTTGTACTCTCACAAAGACCCATTTAATTAAAAATTTACTTAAACTAATCCTAAAAATGTTCACTGTATTTAAACACTATTTTTTATGAAAAAAAAAAAAGATTCAGTTCTCCAATTTGTATTGTTAGAAGTCCAACTTCCTTTCTATAAGGACTGGCTCCTTCAGCAGTGATATTGGGATCAGAGACTCCATTGAGTAATGAAGCATATAGTTCTGAATAAAGGTAAATATTTCCTATATGCTTGAACCACATTATTTTGTTTTATTTTGTTTTAGTTCTCTGTATCAGAAACACCAATTATCCTTATGTTGGATTATCTTGTTCTCTCGTCCATGTCTACTATCTTCTCTCTAGTTGCTTTTATTATATCTAGTCTGTAATCACCATTGTTAACTCTAAGCATCTGTACATCTGTAACCTTAGCTATTTTGTTTTCTAGAAATACTATATGAGAAATAAATGGCAATTACCTTCACAGAGAGGTCAGTGCTCAGATCTAAAATCTAAGTTTATTTAACTTTCTATTTATTAATTATCATCAATAAATGGCTGAGATGCTGGTACTCAGCCAGAAATTATCTGTGATCTTTAAGACATGCCATTCAAACCCAACTAATGTTTTTCTACTTGGAGACGAGTCATGTATATGAACCATTCAAATAGTTAGGTTGATAGATAACTTATGTAAAGTAGTATATACTGAGAGATGTTATGGTATAAATATAGATATCAGTTACATACAGAAGTAAGTTGTATAGACAGATATTTTAGGTATGAGAAAATGGAACTCAGCTTGTGATTACTACTCTGTAATCCCCAAATATATAAATCTTTGCTCATAGTTTTATCTCTTGTAGGCTCCTCTTTCCCCACCTTCTCCATGTCTATATCTAAATTTTACCCTCTATGAACCAGCACATGCACACACTTTTTGTGGTGCCTTCCCTGACAGCCCCAACTTGAGATAACCTGCCCTTTCACTTATTTCCTATGTCAATGTATTACTATTTTTATGGCATAGTAGAAATGAAAATGAATAGGTGTTACAAGGATGGACTTTAAAAACCATTAGTTAAACATATAACAAGGCAAATTGAGATTTATATAAGAGAAAGAATCAGGGCAAACATTTTAGATATGGTAAATGTGGCTAGAGAAGCTGGTGAACAAAGGTATATAGGCTGGAAGTTAGAAGTGTGGCTCTCTGGAAACAAAGTATCTCATTTAAATGGCAGAAGGTAAAATGTTAAAAAATAGTTTGAGAACAGATGGTATACCGCCTTTCACAATGCTTTATTGATGAACAGTTTGGACTTCATCCTGAAAGCAACAGAAATCCATTGAATGTACTGTAAAGTAGGCATTTGGGAAGATTAATTGGGCAGCGGTATGTAAGAAGAATGCAGGGAGGTTATTAAAAATGTATTTTAGTGAGATAAGGGTAGCAGGTACAAATTTTAAAGGTCCTAGTCTAGTGTGCAGCAACAACATAAACAAAACCCATAACTGTTCCCATTTTCTATAATTAACTCTAATTTCTGGTACTAAGTTTCCATTCTACTTGCTGAAGAAAACTTTCTCCAGTGATTTTTAGGTAAAATAGGTCCAAATCTGTGTTTTCTTAGGGTTTTGAACTCTATTATTTCAGGAGGGGGTGGAAGGAATGAGAAGGCAGATGTGGGAGATACTTATTTTAACTTTCTCCTCACTATGGTGGCATCTCTTTGCAGTGTCACTCATCTCGTCATCCTCTATGTGGATTTGAGATCATGGTTCCTCAGACAAAGGGTAGATGGTCTTTGGGAGCACCTGATATTGTCCCCATAGAAGACTTCTTAGGAGAAGTTACCCCATTCTGACTGTGAAACGTCTTGCAAGCCTTTCTCTTAGATAACCCCAGTCACTAAATTGAAGGGCTATGGGAGCTTTCAGACACCATCCACACCACTCTGACCCATAGGGCACTAGGTGAATTGTTTTTAGCTGTCATCCACATGTGAGACTCAGCACCACTTTCACTTTGCAGTTCTTCTCAACAACAGCAAGACAGTGGAGTAGGAAAGGAAGATTTCTTTCCCAGTTATGCTCTCTTCTGTCTCTCAGCCCCACTCTATCAGAACAATTTTCTATCCATGAATCCCCAAAGTTAAATAAGAGGATCTCTTATAGCCTCTCTCAGAACTCATCCCCAGGGGTCAGAAGGCTGGGCACAAGATCTTTTGCTCACATTTAACTTTATTTCTTTTTCTCTGCCAAACTCTCTCCTCATTTCCCTCTTTTTTAGCGTGGAGATTCTCTCTGCTCCTCTTCCTCCTCTTCCTCCTCCTCCTCCTCTTTTTTATTTCTATTCTTTCTTTTTACTTAGGTAGGGGAATCATACCTGTGGACCGAATCTTTTAGTATCACCTCAAGACCAGAGGGTTCTGAACTTAAGACAGAGGGTTCTGAACATTTTCCACCTTTGCCATCTTTTGTTTTTCTCAGATTCTATAGTAAGATTCATAGTGACCAGGGATGCCTCCTGTCTGACTCTGATCTAGAGTAGGGCTCTTAAGGAACAAATGAATGACTTAGGTGGAATTAATAGTGAGTATGGGTAATCATATCAATTAGTATTTTGAAAAACTTTGCCACCACATAATTTCGATACTCTCAAAGCCTAGATTTACATAGAAAAAAAGAATACAAAGGAAAAATCTGTTGAATATGATTAGTGTTAAAATCTGTTGTAGACAGAATTCAAAGAGAGTTTTTAATATTTTGAGCCTGAGTGAATGGTGAATAAAAGTATTTAAGGAGATTCAAAAAAGAATGAGGCAGAGAGAGATAAATTAATTGTTTATGCTACATAGCTTGAAACATCTAAAGCTGAATGAGAGCAACACTTATAAAATATACATTAATTATATTAGTATTCTAAGATGAGCAGGTGCTAAAGGTCTAACTCACCCAAAGTGTTTTGGAAATGGCTGTATCCATTTATTAATTTATCTTGGGGAGTATATCTAACAGGATGACTGTTAGTGGTCATTTGCACATGGTCACTGGGCCACTGAAGTGAGAGCTGGTACTTGGCCATCAGTTGGATCAGCAGGTTAATTAGTGAACATTGAATAAGAATAAATAGATCTAGCTATAATTAAAGGTTATCCAACTATTGAACAAGATTAATAGCTTCTCTTGGTCCTAGGAATATTTCTAAGATATTCTCTAGAAGTAGTCTTTAAAATTAGCACATTTTCTTCCCTAGAGATTGGGAAGACACACTGACAAATTCTACTATACTACTCATTTTCTATATCCTTTATCTGCCATCTAAAACCTCTAATATTTCCTTATGGCAGTTGGTAATTTCTTAAATTGCTGCTAATCTTCTACTAGTTACATTTTAAATTGATGACTTCCTTTGTAGGAAAACATGCTAGACCCCTGTTGAGATTTAGAAAGCACCCTCAAATTGCTAGCACTATGTTTGTGAATCATTTCTTGGGTGGCTTATTTCCTTCAATGATTTCTGCAGATGGCTAATCTTATCCACTTTATGTTGATTCCTGTTAATGCTAACCTCTAAGCGTTATAATATCTGACTCTGTCCTAATTTTAGGTTATGCTTTTTTTTTCATTTATCCTTTAGTTTTTCTTTCTAAATTTTCATATTTCTGCCATTTTACAAAATTTGTGAAGGAAAGTGGTTGGGGTAAACTGACTTCAGTTTAGAGTATATTGAGAATAGGACATATATTCCATATTGAACTGGTTAGAATAAGAATTTGTTAATTGTAGAGGTTTAAGGGGCTTAATACATAACATCATTTTCTTTCCTTCTCCAGTCTTTTTTTCTTATCCAATGAAACATTAAGACCCAGGAATTAAGCAGATAGAGATTTTAAAAAATAACAGCTTTTTTTCTTTTCTCAACTGCTTAGAAGAGTGCTTGGGACATACAGATACAGAATAATAAAATATACATAACATAAAGTTCACTATCTTAACCATTTTAAGTGTATAGTTCAGTGCCATTAAGTACATAACTGCATTCATTTTGTTGTGTAATCATCTCACCATCTATCTCCAAAACCCATTTTATCTTGCAAGCCTGAAACTGTATACTCATTAAACAACTCCATTATCCTCACCCTCCTCAGGCCCCAGCAATCACTATGCTACTTTCTGTCTCTATGAATTTGCCTATGGTAGATGGAGATTTTTAAAACTCAGTCTTATCACAAATAAATGCTGGATTGGAGGATAAAGCTTAGATGTGTGGTCATAATGGCTTCCTAACTCAAAGTAACTCTCCAGAATCAAACTTGCTCACTACTTGGTAACCACGGATTCTTCCCAGACTAGCCCAGGGAGCTTGAGTGCAACCCACAGACCTTGGGCCTGAACTATGCATGTTTAGTCTTTCTCTCATGCTGTCCAGAAAGATGTGACAAATCCTCCCATGGGAAGGGGGATGGGGATGGAGGTGGGAAAAGACAAGAGCCTTACTCTGATGGAAGACTCTTCATAAGGTCAGAGAACATCAGGAACTGTGGAAAGAAAGCTTAGAAATTTAATCTCACTCTCACACTAATCTCTGTCCAACCACAAAAGAGGAAAGCCAAAGTTAGAATAAGCTGGGAAGACAAGGGCAATTAGCTGGCACTTATATCACCCTATCATCAAGTCGTGTTTACCCATCTAAAATTATAAATATAAAAAACAACTGCCTCAGAAGTGTATCACTGATGTTCATATATATGTTTGTTTCTAAGTTGATTTTTTTTTGTATTACAGAAAGAGTGAGTAACAATTCTACAATCACAGACTAAAGAGATTGTTATCCTCAAGAGATCACTTTTTCAACCCAAAGTGAATCAGTGGCCTGTGTCATCTGCTGTCTAGATAAGCTATGTTAAAACATTTGCAGAAAACTGAGATGGAGCTGGGAAAGAGGGAGTGAGCCACGCAGGCTTCTCTTTCACTATTAGAGGTTGCAGGCATTCCTTTTGCAGCAAGAATGGTTCCTGTCTTATCTCAGAGTAATGGTTACCTGACATGCTTCCTAGCACATCTTTTCTCTCAGAGTGATTCAAAATTGTGGCTGAAGCTGAAGCCAACAAAAGTGTGCTAGTAAAGGGGACTCTGTGTGGGCTCTAATGAAGCAGATATTTGCACTGCAAGAAGCATTATCTCTTTGCTTTAGAAAAAACTTTGATTTTGTTACCAACATACTAAGAAGAGCAGATAACTCAGGCATTTGGGTCTTGGTTAATTTAACTGGCAGTGCATTTTTTCTCTGAATGCTTTCTGGGTCTGAAAGATTTTTTATACTTGCATAAGTTGGAATTCAGAAATAGTCTAAGGTTGGAAATCTGACAACCAGCAGTCAAAGGACTGACTTTCCTGGGAAAATGCCAAATGACCCTAAATCTCTCAGATAATGCTTACACAGGTATTTAATCAGCTCTTGAGATTCCACCCCCCCTCTTCTCAGAAGACTGTATTGTTTGGCATTCCAAGAATCTTAAGAATAGGTACCTTTCTGAGACGATGATGTAAAAAATATATTTTGAATACAAGGAAGGCTGCTCCCAGAAATCCACTCTGTAGGCCATCCATGATGACACACACACACACACACACAAAATTGGTCTCACTGGTGGCCCTAAATTATAATTCTTATACTCTTCTATAGAGACATGTAACATTTTATCAGAAACCCGTGCTTTATATCTTAAACATTACCCTGGGACAATAAGATTTCTTGCCCAAGACCTACTTTAGGAAGAATCAAATAAAATTTGCAGTTTCTTTGCTTTTAGATGCAAGTGCTGTTCTCTTCCTGGAGGATGATGCTCTGACTGCCTCTTTGTTCATTTCTCAGAATGGGGAAGTGGAGGAGAGCATAATCAGTTAATGAAGGCCCCTCTGGGTGTTCTTCCTCCTAGTCCAGAAGCAGCTTCCTGCTGTCCAGCACTCCCTATATTTTCCCAGTTTTAGAGTGTGTTATCGTTCTTCGAGTTGTTCTTAGGAAAACTCTAGAAAGCTGTGAGGGAGCTGATTTGGTGGATCCCATCAACAGATGTGTGTTGCTTCTGTAGGCCCAAATTTCAGAAATCACTGAAGTAAATTTTCTTATTAAGTATTCTTTTCTCTATAAAAGTACTGATACATTTTGTACAATTGCCCTTCTGAAAGAGGTTATTTAATGAACTTTTTAAGCTGATCTATGATTCAGCTAAATAAATAAGTGGTGATAAAATATAGGATCAAATGCATTATTCTTGAAACATATTACTACTTTAAAAAATTTGTCTTGTAGATAAGTGGTCTTTGCATTTATGTGGCCTACTTAGTTAAGAATAAAAATCATAAATAAATTGAAATAATGCACTGATGGCATTGTTTCAATTGCAGAAGTATTTTTCTGGGCTTGTATCTTCTTTCTTGCACATGTACTTAAAAGTTCCCACTTAATATGAGTGTTACACTCAAAGTGTGTGTATTTGGATCTGTTACTTCCTGTTGACCTTTGTGGAGGCAGATGACCTTTATTTAGCTCTGGTGAGGTACAGTAAGCATGGGTCTTTCACTAAAAATAACAGCTTTGAAAATTTTCCAGTTTACATAGTTTCAGTGAATATCAGTTTTCTTCTTTCTAAAGTAATATTTACTTCACAGCAGGTATTTCAAGAATTATTTGGTACAATAGATGGAATATCATTTAGTTTGCTACTTAATCAAATCCAACAAATATTAAATCTGACCAAGAATTGGGAGTTAATTTTCCTATTCTAACCAGCTCTGCCACTTCCTCACAGCATAACCCTGGGAGAGCTACTTAAGTATTTTAAGCCTCAGTTTCCTCAACTACAAAATTGGAACATAGAAATGAGATACTGTTACATAAAATGTTTAGTGTGTGTTAAGCTCATGGTAGAGTTTTTTTTTTAATATAACTGTATTGAGATATAATTCATATGCTATACAATGGACTCATTAATATTTACAATTCACAGTTTTAGTATATTCTCAGATATGTGCAACCATCAAAATGATCAATCTTAGAACATTTCCATCACCTCAGAAATAAACCCTGTATCTCTTAGCTTTCACCCCTGTTTTTTTATTCCTAATTCTCCATCCTAAGCAACCTCGAATCTATTTTATTTTCCCATAGAATCTACAGGTTTCCTGTTCTGGACATTTTATATGAATGGAATCATATAATATATGGTCTCCTGTGTCTGTGTATTCTTCCACTTAGCATAATTTTATCAGTATTTATCTAAGTTATAACATATGTCAGTACTTTAATCTTTTTCTGACTAAATAATATTCCATGATATGGATACTACATTCGTTTATCTACTCTCCATGTATCCATTCAAATGTTGATTAACATTTGGTTGTTTCCACCTTTGGCTATGATGAATAATAGTATGATAAACATTTGTGTAAAAGTTTTTGCGAAGACTTATGTTTTCATTTCTCTTGGATATATATCTAGAAGTGGAATTGCTAGGTCACATGGTAACTCTACATTTAATAGTTGAAAGAACTGCCAGGCTATTTTCCAAAAAGGCTGCACCATTTCATATTATGGGAAATGTTTAAGGGTTCTAATTTCTGTACATTCTTGCCATCACTTATTCTAACTTTTTGATTCTAGCCATCTAAGTATGTGAAGGGATATTTCATTGTATTCTTAATTTGCATTTTCCTGATTATTAATGATGTTGAACATTTTTCCATGTGCTTATTGGCCATTCTTCCTTAAAGAAATATATATTTAGATACCTTGCCCATTTTTTAAATTAGGTTATATGTCTTTTTTGTTACTGAATTAAAAGGGTTCTTTATATATTCTGGATATAAGCCTTTTATCATACATATATATTTTATAAATATTTTCTTCCACTTTGTTGGTTGTCTTTTTGCTTTCTTGATAATGTCCTTTAAAGCACAAAAATTTTTTTTACACAATTACATTGGTTTTTTTGACTATCACATGCCTGTGTTGTGTTAAGAACTTTTTTAAAAAATTATTTTATTTTTTAAATTTATTTATTTTAATTAGTTTCAAGTATACAGCATATTAGTTAGACATTTACACAGTTTATAAAATGATTCCCCTAATTGCTCTTTTTCTCCTCTGTTTTTTCTCCTAGCCAATGTATTAATGCTAACTGCATTCCCTATGCCATGCTCTCCATCCCTGTCACCATCAACTAATTTAAAGCATAAAACAATTTTTAATTTTAATGAAGTACAGTTGATTTATTTTTTCTTTTGTTGCTCATGTTTTTGGTGATATAACTAAGAATTTTTTGCCAAGTCAAAGGTCATGAAAATCTCTCTCTCTATTTTCTTCTAAGGGTTTTTTTTTTTATTGTAGCGCTTACACTTAGGCATTTTATCTATTTTGAGTTAATTTCTGCAAATGATGTGATGCAAATGTCCAATTTTATTCTTTTTTATAGAATATCCAGTTTCCTGTTGGATGATCCTCACACCCTTGTTAAAAATCTTTGACAACAGATGTATGAGTTTAATTTTGAATGCTCATTTCTATATGTCCACTAATCTATATGTCCATTAATCTATATGTCTACTTTTGTTTTAGAATCCCACTGACTCAATTAATATTGCTTTATAGCAAGTTTTAAAATTGAGAAGTGTGAGTCCTACAACTTTGCTCTTCTTTATTTTCAGGATTGTTTTTGCTATTCTGTGTCCCTTGTAATTCCATATGAATTTTAGAATCAAATTGTCACTTTCTACAAAGATATAAACTGGGGATTGCATTGGATCTTTAGATCACTTTGAGGAGTATCGACATCTTAATAATGTTAAATGTTCGATTCATGAACACAGGATGTTTTCCAAATTATTGATGTTTAATTTCTTTCAACAACATTTTGTATTTTTCAGAGTATAACTTTTGCACTTCTTTTGTCTAATTTATTCCCAAGTATTTTTATTTTTTATGATGCTATTATAAATGGAATTGTTTTCTCTCAATTTCATTTGCAGATTGTTTATTTCAAGTGTATAGAAATACAATTAATGTTTATAATTGACCTCATATCTTGAAACCTTGCAGAAATAATTACTAGTTTATTTTTAATGGATTCTTTAGGATTTTCTATATACAAGAACAATTCAAATGTGAATTAAGACAGTTGTACTTCTGCATTTCCAATCTAGATAATTTTATTTATTTTTCTTGCTTAATTGTCAAAGTGAGAACCTCAAGTACAATGTTAAATAGAAGTAGTGAGAACACACATGCTATTCTTGTTTCTAACCTTAGGAGGAAAGCTTCCAATTTTCATCAGTATGATGTCAATTGTGGGTTTTTCACATATGGTCTTTTAATGTTGAGAAAGCACTCTTCTATTTCTAGTTTATTAAGTATTTTTTTTAAATCATGAAATGATGTTGGATCTTATCAAATGCTCTCTCTGCATTCATTGAGATTATCATTTTTTTATTTTGATTCTATTGATAAGATGTATTATAGCAATTAATTTTCAGAAACTGAACCCACCTCGCATTCTTGGGTTAACCCCCAATTTATCATGGTGTAAAATTATTTTTATATGCTGCTCTATTCAGTTTGCTAGTATTTAGTTGAAGATATCTGTGTCCATATTAATAAGAAACATTAGTCTTCATTTTTCTCATGATATCTTCTGTCCGGCTTTGGTATTAGGATAATACCAATCTCATAAAATGAATTGGGAAGTTTTTCCTTTGCTTCTATTTTTTGGAAGAGTTTGGGAAGAATTGGTATTAATTCTTTAAGTGTTTAGTAAAGTTCAACAGGGAGGCTATCTGAGCCTGGGCTTTTCTTTGTGAATATTTCTTGATTACCAGTTCAATCTTTTACTAATTGTAGGTTTATTGTAGACAGTCTATATTTTTTTGGCAGTTACAGTAGTTTATATATTTCAAGAAAATTGTCTAATTCACTTTGTTTATCTAGTTTGTTGGTGTACAATTATTCATAGTGTTCCTTTACAATTCTTTAAAAGAATTTCTGTAAGGTCAGTAGTAATGTCCTCTGTTTTATTTCAGATCCTAAAAATTTTGAGTCTTCTCCTTTTTCCTTGGTTGATATAACTAAAGGTTTATCAGTTTTACTGATCTTTTTCAAAGAGACAGTTTTGGAGTTTTGTTGATTTTTTTTCTCTATTATTTTTCTATTGTCTATTTTGTTAGTTTATATTTTAATCTTTATTTCCTGTTTGCTTTAGGTTTTATTTGGTTTTCTTTTTTCCTGTGTCTTAAGGTAGAAGGTTAGGTTATTGATTGGAGATCTTATTTTTTTTAATATATGCATTCACAACTATAAGTTTCCCTCTAACCTCAGCTTTAGTTGCATCCCATCAGTTTTGATATGCTGTGTCTTAATTGTCATTCATCTCAGAATGTTTTCTTATTTTCCCTGTGATTTTTTCTTTGACCTGTGGTTAATTAAAAGTATATTATTTAATTCCCCCATATTTGCGAGTTACCCATTTTTTTCTTCTATTGCTTTCTAATTTAATTTTATTATAATAAATATTATAATATTTATTATTTATATTGCTATCCTTTAAAATTTACTGGTTTGTTTTCTGGCCTAAAACATAATTTATCCTGGAGAATGTCATGAGTGTACTTGAGAAGAATGTACATTCTGTTGTAATTGAGTTGAGTTTTTTGTAGATGTCTATTAAGTATAGTTAGTTTGTAGTATTATTGAAGTTTTCTATTTCTTTGTTGATTTTCTGCCTAGTTGTTCTATTCATTATTAAATGTGAGATATTAAGGTCCACAACTATTATCTGTTTTTTATTTCTACTTTCAGTTATGTCAGTTTTTACTTTATGTGTTTTGGGTCACTGTTTAAGGTGTGTGTGTGTGTGTGTGTGTGTGTGTGTGTGTGTGTGTGTGTGATTATAAAATGTCTGTGTTTATCTCCAGCAACATTTTTAATTTTTATTTTAAAGTTTATTTTGTTTGATATGAGTATAGCCACTCCATCTTTCTTGTGACTGCTATTTGCATAATATATCTTTTCCATCCTTTTACCTCATTTTTATATCTTTGGGTCTAAGATGTAACTCCTGTAGACAGCATATAGTTTGATCTTACATTTTCAAATTGAGTTCAACAACCCCTGCCTTTTGATTGGATTCTTTAATCCACTCACATTTAATGTTATTTTTGATATATGTTTGCCATTTTCCTTTTTGTTTTTGTTTCATACCTTTTCTCTTCTATTCTTTCTCTAATATATTCTTATGTTCTTTCTTTATTTATGTAATAAATCAATATTTTCTAGTCAAACACTTCATTTTTTAAAATAAGTTTATTGCTCTAGAGTTTACCATATACATCTTAATTTATAAAATTACACTGGGATGACAGTGATTTTGGTAGGGCTCTATTTCATTTTCTTTAGAAAATTATTAAATTTTATTAATTGTTGGCTTATTGCTCTAGTGTTTTCAACAATGTTCTGGGGTGTAACAATTTAGGTAGTATCTTGAATCTCCTGTCAATTGCCTTTCATCACAATCTCTACAGTTCTTGAGAGAATTTAGGTTTAAACTTAACATGCTTTGTTAGGATTAAAGTCAATACTTTGCAAAGAGATTGAGAGCTATGGGTTTTACAACCTGTTTCTTCCTTAAGGCAAAATGTCTAAACCAGGATTCTAGAGCTGAGAGTGGGGATAATGGCAAACTTCTCTCTGATACTACTGCTCTAGAAACTGAGTGCTTGGACTACAAGGTGTGGGGGATGGGCAGCAGCCTGAGGTTCTCTTGGCTTGTTTCTCCTAGCATGCAACCGTGAGGTGGAGCAAAAGTTATCGTTGCCTCAGTATTCTCAGTGAGCTTTTCCTGAGGTAGAGTCTCCATATGAGTCAGAGCTATGTGGAAAAAGAGAGCCCCCACCTTGCAACCACAGAAGGCAAAATGAGAAATACTGTGGTCTAGTTCTTCTAGAGAAAAAAAAAAAGACTTACTACTGGAAGCTTGAGGAAGAAAGAGCCCTGTGTTCTTGCCTGCAGGAAACTGGAGAGGAGTCTCTACTTTGTTCAGCAGGGAGGGAAGCTCAAATACCACAGACTCTCATCTTTCTTACCAAATTTTCATAGATTTTTCTCGAATGAGTGTTTTCTTTATTTGCTCTGTGCCCTTAGAACAATTTACAGAGGCTTTAAATGATTATCTTTCATAGTAAGTATTCCATAAATGTAGCTAGCCTTTCTTTTACCTTTATTTCCTCATAAAAAGACAAAGAATTTAAAAAGTATCTTTTAGCCAATAGTTTATATTTTAATGTTTTATAGTCATTGATTACCTTAAAAAGACATTTAATCATACTCTATTTTCTTGTGATACAATCAGGGATCAGCTTCTTTCTATATACCAGGTAGAATCATAGAACACTATAATAGATGATGAGGAAGAATAATTTAATACTATTGCTTCTTATGGTCCAGAGCCTTCACTATCCTCTAAGACTTTATATTTTACCCAGCTCCTGAGAGTATTTCTAAATAAATAATAGCTCAGTCTTGCTCCTAGGTCTTCCCAAGAGCAATTCTTACCAGTTATTTATTCACAACAGCATATTTCTAAGAACCTTTGTGAACCATGATAACATTCTATGAGCATCTTTTAACCTCTCCACTACTTTTAGATATTTTTCCAACAGTATAATTAGTACAATTTCTTCCTTACTATTCAGGGATTATGTTGACATTATAGAATATCTCAACGTTTAGACTTTGGTATATTCAAGCTGCTGATACAATTTTCCTATACTCTGTCTTAGTGGAGTTGAGTCCTGGTCACACTTTAGTTCTCATATTTACTTTCTGCATAAATATGGGGCCTTATCATTATGTGGTCAAGCCATAACTATGAGCAACAATATAGCACACATAAAACAATGTTAGTGGCACTTGTGTTGAGGGCTTCTTCCTTTTCCTACCAAATGCTTTGAAGTCTACGAGAGTTCAAACTGGACTGTCATGATTATCACCTTTCTCACTTCCAGATCTGACAATTTGCCATATTTTTACTTTGAAATATCATGAAAACTACCTGAGATTATGGACTGGTAAATCTTATTTACCAAAGGTTACAATTCAAGAGTCCATTATTGCTGAAAATAAGGAATAACATAGAAAATAGATTTATATACAACTTATGGAGATACAGTCTCACAAAAAAAATGTGACTCAGATTATAAAAAACAAAAAAGGAAGAAAAGTTGTGAGATAATAAGAAAAGAAATACTACATTAGCTAAAGAGTTAAAAATAAAACAAAAACCTCCAAATTTTATAGTAATTTTAAAAATATTACAAAGCAATACCTCTTGCCAGATCAAAATTAAATCCCTTGTAATATATACTGTATGATTATTGATCTCTATTTATGACATTTATCTTTATGAACTGATTGAGTTCATAAGGGAGAAAGGCTAAAATATTATCGGCATTATCTTGCTTCTCTTCATGAAAATAAATGTCAATGTCATGATAAAGATAAAGCATCTTTTATAGATTTATAATCCTTTTATATTATATTATAAAATTATAAATTTTTAAAGATCAGCCTAGTTTTTTAAAATGTCTTGATTAATAAAAGCATGAGAAAGAATATGTTCACTTTTATTAAAAGATATTTAAGACTATTTCTATTTGGCTTTGGAAAATAAATTTTAGACTGCAATATGAATTTCAGTATATTTGTTATTCAGGGAATTCATAACAAATGAAAACCAAGGTCATGTTGGAGATATACTCAGGAAGAATTAGTAATATCTCCACATTTTACCCCTGGTTCTCTATTGATTCCAGTCTAAAATTCCATATTTCCAAAAGTTGTCATCACCTTTCAGTCTTAGGCAAAGCACACTTGCCTTTCTAACCTTGCTTGTCTGTCAAGCTCTCAGATTTCCCTGGGGTGAGAAAAGATAAATAAGTGGGGTTTGTTTTGTTTTGTTTTGAAAATGCTTTTTGGGAGTAAGATCCTGAAATATCTTTCCTTCCAGATTCTGCAAGCTGCATATGTAATCGGGGAAGGTGATAAATCAATAAAAGGGTTCAAAAGAAAATGAAGAACCAGTAGAAGAGAGCTTAATGTTTTTCTAAGAATAAATAGTAGATCGTTGTTCCCTAACCTGGTTGGTAACATTTGTTAAGTTGCTATTACATGTAGACTCAAATCCGTATTTCTGGTTATATGGCCATTTCTCTTTATGTCATCTCTTTATAGATGTTCTTCACAACAATGAAAGAAAGAAACAGATGTATATAGACATAGTGACCTGCAAGAAATGGCAGAATCTTTCACCATGGGACTGACTTTCTAGAAACAATCTTGCTGAACTGCTCTGACTTGAGCTAGTTGAATCTCTCATTGCTTGTTAATAACCAAAATATATGACCAAAGATATTTTCCATTCGTGTGAGACACACTCAAAATTAATACATACATCTAAAATCATTGTATCAAGGACCATTTCTAGTGTTCTGGGAAAAGCTAAATATTGTTATGATATGAGAATACCATTATTAAGTTTGATTTTCTTACTGAAGGGCAACTTATAATGTTTTCTTCAGGCTCTTTTTCACAAATAGATTCTTTTCATTTGCATCAGAAGTTTCCTAATTAAGATGATTGTGTCCAGCATTCTCTCCAGCTGGTATTGAGCAACAGACTCACAACTAACCGCATGAATAAAGTTTCATTCAGGCAGAAAGATGAGCTCCTTTTTATTTTTATTTTTTTGCTTTTGTTACTTAAAGAAGGAAGTAATGATATACAGCTTATGTTCCTGGTGATTTGAAATTGAAATGTATAACAGATAGAGAAGCTGAGTGTGAGAACAGAGACAAACAGCCTATAAAACATAAAAGGAACAAAGGAAAATTTCAGCATAAAGTAGATTGAGATTAAAGAAGAAAGAGGACAAGTGGGAAAAAGAGGTTATGAAGGAGAGAGGAAGCAACTTGCCTAAAGCAGTGGAGGGTGAAACAGTGTGGACAGAAGATGGTATGCATAGAAGGTACACCAAGGACTTGGAACAATCAGACAGAGGCTTAGAGTAACAGGCCATTCTTCTCTTTTAATAGCTCATTGAGCAAATAGTTCATTGAATTATACTTGCAAAATAAACACCATATATTGTACTATAATAAGGAAGAAAATATATTAAAACTAAGATTGGCATCTACAAGATGGAGAAGGCTATAACTTAATATTGTAAAGATCTCAATAGCTCAGAGAGACAGAACATGAATCAATATTTTTTGACTTTGTCATTTTCAGAACTCATGCACATGAAGTTAAGATGGTAAATGTTTCATCTCATAACAAATGTGGGGAAGTGATTTATTGTTTTCAGTTCCCGAGAGCACATGGTCATAGATCATACACAGCAGGTACTATGAGGAGGTAAAGTAAGAGGTACATATGTAGCTCAGTTTGATGTACCTAATGAGCATCCTATTTCTAAATATCAACCTATTCGAAGTCATTCTATTTTTAAACCTTCATTACTGGTTCGTGACGTATTTTCTTTTGCTGTTAGCAGGAACTGGTAGACAATCCATTAGAATAAAGTCCTAAGAAGCAGGGAAGAAGGAGGAAGGAGGGGAAATAAGGATGAAGCCACTTAAAAAAGTGTAGTAAGTTTCCTAGAACTTAGGAATGGCTCCAAGTGTTAAACATTTTCCTTCTTTTTTTGATCGGAATTAGATCATTACCACTATCTTTTTCTTAACATATATTTTATAGAAAAAACCTGGTAAGTTAATGTTCAAGTGTCTCACCCAGGTTATTCCTATCTTCCTTAGATATTTGGCAATATCTGAAATCATTTTTGGTTGCCACACTTAGAAGGTGGTACTACTAGTATCTATTGGACAGAGGCCAAGGCTGCTCCTAAATATCCCAAAATGCATAGAACAGCCCTCCCCACCCCCTGCTTTAAGAAAGAATTATCTGGACTAAAATGTCAAAAGTGCCAAATTTGACAAACCCTGGTATACTGATATAGCCATATAAATGAAAGACCATATTTCCAGGAAAATATATCTGTTCATTCATTCATTCATTCATAGGCAAACATTTAGTAAGTGGGTTCAAGTCAGTGTGTCAGAAGCCAGGATGCAAAGATGAGATACACATAACTTTTTCTTTAATGTTTTTGCACTTTCAACAGGTACAACATCATATATGATTTAAACATTCAAAGCAAAAAGAAATTATTCCCAACAATGCTATCAGAGAAGTCTTCAGGAAATAGCAGTGTTTAAATAGACAGTGGTAGACACACGAAAGAGGAGACTGTACTCTCTGGAGGAAGGAAAAGGAGAAGCAATTAAGCAAAACAGGAAGCAAACCCATAGAATGGAATCAGAACTAACTGAAGTGGAAAGAAAGGAAGATAATGTTGGAAGGGCAGTTAGGGCTAGACAGTATGATGTCTTGAAATCCAAACTGAGGTTTTCTTGCTGCTTGTTCTTCTATCTGTTTATTTGTTTCTGCTATATCTCATAGTAAAGGGAATCCATTAAGGGTTTTTGAGCATGGATGTGCCATAATAAAGACCTGAAGTTGAAAGATTTTTCTAGTAGAAGTATGTGAGTGATGCCCTTTAAAAGCCCCATGTTCCTATTGCTCCCTGCAACATTCACCAAGCAAAAGAACTGAGTGCATGCTCTGTTCATGGCCTTGAGTCTGACCGTCTTCTCTAATCTGTTCTGTAAACCCAGGGCTGCCTTTCCCAGACACTGATATTGTTGCTGCTTATCTTCCATTTTCTTCCTTTCTTCATTATTAGTATTTCATCTTTATTACTATTTTTTGAACCATGAATCTAGGTCCTCTGAATGATATAATTTGTTTAAAGACCACAGTGGTTCTCAGGTATTAACATCATATGCATATGTTGATTGTGGTTATAGTTTTATGGTGTGTACATATGTCAAAACCCACCAAACCATACCATACATTTTAAATAAGTGCATTATTCACAGTGGCCAGGACATGGAAGCAACTGAAGTGTCCTATGATAGATGATTGGATAAAGATATGTTAGCATATATACAACGGACTATTACTCAGCTCTAAGAAAAGATGAAATATTGCCATTTATAACAACATGGATAGATCCTGAGATAATCATGCTAAGCAAAAAAAAAAATTAACAAAAAATGCTGAAAACCACATAATATCACTAATATGTGGGATATAAAACTGAAAGCAGCAAACAGACACTTATGGACACAGACAGAGGATTACTAGTTACCAGAGAGAAAAAAGGGAAGGGAAGGTAGATATGGGTAAAAGGGGTCAAATATTTGGTGATGAAAGGAAATCTAACTCTAGGTGGTAAACACACAGTGCAATACATATATGACTTACTGTTAAAAAAATAAATAAATGCGATTTACTATATGTCAATTGTATCTTAACAAAGCTGTTTAGAAAAAAAAGGATCACCTGGAGGGCATGAGATTTTACATTACTAACCCTCTTTGAGAAGCACTGCTCTATACTGACCTTAGATAAACAGATTCCCTTCTCCATTCCACACCAGATTTTCCTGTCAGAATCCCTCTCGAAAAGCTATTGGGCACATGCTGACCTTACTTCATCAACTGCTATTTAACTTTGCTCATTGCAGCCTGGCTTCTGTCTTCTACCACTCTAACAAAATTGCTTCTTCAAGGATCATAAGTAATAATGATAATCAGCGTTTATATAGTTCCTATGTGCTAATTTTGTTCTAAATACTTTACATGTATATTAACTCATGAATCCTCAAAATAAGCCAATGAGACAGACACTATTATAATTTCTACTCTAACTTAGGGAAACCAAAGGATAAGGAGGTTTACAAATTGGACCATGTCACATAACTAGCAAGTGGTGAAGTGAGGACTTGAATCCAGGCAGTTTGGCTCTAGAGTCATGTTCTTAGACATTATTTGTCTTAATACAGAATCAATGTCCTCTTTTAACTTGACCACTAGGAAAGAAAAAAGAGCAGGTTCTGACCTTCTGAAGCTGGCCTGGTACTCATGGCTAGGCCATGCTATTTTTCTATTAGATATAAACAGCCTCATAGAACAACCACCTCAGCCAAGGCTACCCGCTTAGACTATCGTAAATGAGCCAAAGTAAGGCCACTTCATAATTTTGTCTGAGAACAGGCAAAATCAAGGTTCTTTTGCCACCAAAAAATATCAAGTACCCACTTCTCTCGGCTGAAATGAGTGACTGTTTCTTCTTTTCTAATTACAGCTTTATCCTCTTTCTAGTTCTCCCTCTTTGTAAATAAGATTCATTAAGATACTTAATCATAGAACTTTCCCTGTTCTGTGACATCACCCAGTTCACAGTGAGCCCCTGCTTCCTTAGACTCCCTTTAAATCACTCAACCAAAGCCCAGATCCATTGTTGGTTCTAATGCCATATTCCTAAGATGCCCTGAGGTTCCCTGTCAGTGTGTGCTTTTACTCCTCAAGTAAAATACACCCAACTTGTTCAACTACAAGTGTGTTCCTGGTGGGCTTTGGCTGGAGGGCATTAACATCTCCATGATGCATATGACTTCACACTCTTTGAAATCTTCTTTCTTTGCTTCTAGACACCACTCATTGTCTCCTGGTTTAACTCCTTTTTTTTTTTTTTTTTTTTTTTTTTACAAATTCTAGTGAGTTCTACTTCTTGGTGTTCATGCCCTTGTGTAATTCTTTCTTCTTGTGTGTGGGCTGGACTTAATGACTTTCTACTAATACATAGAACACACTAAAAAATAATAATAATAATATGTCTCTTCTGAGACTAGTTTACAAAAAGACTCTAGCTTCCATCCTGCTTGCCCTCTCTTGCTTTCTTATTTGCTCACTCTGATGGATCAATTTTGTAAGCCGCTCTGTGGAGAAGCCCACAGAAAGTGGGCTTCCCATGAAGAAAACCAGAGGAAAGTGTCAAAGAAAGCCTCTAAGCAATAGGTAGTGAGAAACCAACTCCTGCCAACAACCACTTGAGTTGCCTTGGAACTGGACCCTCCCTTATTCAAGCCTTGAGAGAATTGCCATCCTGGCTGATACCTTGACTGCAGCCTCAGGTGAAATTTAGAAGAGAAGCATGTAGCTATGCCATACTGTATTTCTCACCCACAGAAACTATAAGATAGTAAATTTTTATTATTTTAAGCCTTTGAATTTGTAGATAATCTGTTACATGGCCATAGGTAACTATTATAGATCTCAGTAATATAAAGATTCATTATTTTATAGCACAGAACTATTTGTATCACTGGCATAGAATCTTTAATGGCTGACCACTACCTCTACAATAAAGGTTCACAGTTCAATCTAAGCTTCAACATACTCTTTGCTTTAGCCACAATAAACTGCTCACGGGTCCCAGAGCATACCAAGTAACTTTGTACTGTTATTTCCCTAGAGTATTCTACATTCTGTTTTTCTTTCTCTGGGGTTCCAAAGCCCAGAGGAACAGGTAAAAATGAAGGCAGGAAAAGTAGGGAAAGCACATAGAAATGTGTAAATAAAGAAAAGTAAATATAATAACACAAGAAACAGTAACTGGAAGAACGATAACAAAAATTTATTGACTCCATAGAAAACAAATCGTACACTGCAGAAAAATGCAGACTTGCTCACAAGGGAAATGGAAAACATTCTTTGTAAAAGAATCAGTCTGATCCTTAGACTGGGAGTTACTTTTGTAGCTGGCGGAAATGATGGTAGAAATTTAGGTGAAAGCTTGCTGTTGCTATTTTTGGCCAATCAACATAAGCAGCCTGAGGCATAAGCAGATGCCCTGTTCCTGTGGGTACCCATCATGCAATAGCCTCTGGGTACATTTACAAATATTATTTTTAGATGTCATTTCTGGCTCTCAGAACTTTTTGGTTATCAGAGTTACTTCACTCTCCAACCTTGAATTAGGTTTCTTCCCTCTGGAATGTCAAGGATTCTATGATGAAACAAGATCAACTCAGCTGAAAATTGTTATTAAATCTTCTTTTGAAAACTTGTTTTTATTTTTCCCATTAGGGATAGCCATATAGTCTAAGCAAGTTTATAAGGAAAAACCTTTGCTACAGGCAGGAAGGCTGAGAAATATTTAACAGTATGTAAATCCAGTAGGCAGCTCCTAGACTGAAAGAGAAAGGGGGTAGGGGGAGCCATTCTATTCTTGTGAAAAGGAGATGTATTAAAACGCAGTCATTAACTGGTGGAGTGTTCTAGAATTGGTGGTTACCTACTTGGAATTTGGGTTAAGTTTCTCTGGGGGTATAACAAAACTGTATATTCTCATGGGAAGCCAGAAAAGATAAAGATTTGAAGCAGTGGGGCATAGATCTGTCTAGCGGAGTGGAGCTGAGATGGGAGAAGGAATGCCTTCCCTTCATTATTCTGATAGAAGATGGGAAAGGTTGCCTGTGGCTAAGACAGGTAAAAAGTTGTTAATAGTGGGAAAGCAGTCCCTCTAGGGCTAGCCAGAGGCTATGTGTTACTTACTTACCATGGAAGAGTTTTGACATGTTAAGGGTCCAGGTAAATCTTAAAAAGCATTCTAATCACCGTTTAGAGCTGAAGTAGTTGATCAGAAGGATAATAAATTGAAAAAGAATAAAATACAAGCCATATCTTGATATAAGTGAACCATAGATATTTAGGACCTGGAAGAAGCCTTAGCTCTAAGGTCATAAAAAGACTTTTTAATATGAAAAGTATGTTAATATTTTATCTCATTTATAAATTTCTAGAACTAATATATGTAACCTAGAGTTGTCATTTTAACTGTTATATATATAGCTCATCTTTTTGCCTGCCTTCCTTTCCCTTTCTCTCTCTCTCTCTCTCTCTCTCTCTCTCTCTCTCTCTCCTTTATTCCTCCCCTTTCTTTATATTCCAGGAACTCCTACAGGAATCACAGTGCCTGCACTCAAGGAGCTGGCCCAAATCAGATGCTAGCAAGACCATCCCCCAGAGATCTTCACTGCTGCATGTTCTTGTGCATCATCCAAAGGAAAATCAACCTTTCAAGGTCTTCAGTTTCTGTAAGCTCCTCAAGCTACCTCAGTGCCTCCATTCACAAGTAGCTCTTCAAACCTGGAATTGTCCCAGGGGTCAAGGCCATTAGGCCTCTTGCCACCTTGGCTGCCTCAGTCACCATTAGAAGTCCATGCCTCAAGATCACCATCATTGGCCAAGATTTCCTAAATATGCCCTAATCTGACCTCATCTTCCAACCTTCCCAAATCATTCCAAAGGTTCTTTTGAATTTCATAGACCCTTATTAACAAAGTCCCAGAGTATCTTCAACCTCTTACTTGAATATTTCATACTCTTTCTTGCTCTAAATTCAAGAGTTAGCAAACATTTTCTGTACAGGGCAAAGCAGTACATATTTTAGGCCTTGCATGAAATATTTGTTTCAACTACTTAACTTATCTATGCTAGCACAAAAGCAGCCATAGAAAGCATGTAAATAAGCGAGTGTGCTTGGTTACAAAATCATGGGCCAGACTTGGCCCAAGGGTGGTAGTTTTCTGATCCCTGCTCTAATAGAAACCTGGCTACCTCCATGTCTATCCCCTTTCATCAGCTTTCAGGTGATGGCTGTTTTTCCCTCTTCAACCTTCTAGGTCATGGCTGTCGATTTCCAGTCTCTCTGTTATGTTCCCTTATTCTTTGATGATTTGAACATTTGACTCTCAATTATATCATCATTCTTGGAGACTTCAGAATTTAATAAATGGTTCATTCAATATCCCAGTCTCTCAATTCCTTAGTCCTTTAGTGCCAATAATCTCTATTTCATCTCACCTTAGCTACCCATTTACAAAGGCATACCCCAGACCTTGCTATCTCCAAGCGCATTTTAACATCTCAGTTTCAAACACCTCCTTTCCAATCATCACCTCTTATTCTTCAGAGTCTCTAGTAAGCCCACTTCAAGAGTTCCTTGACTTTAATGAGACCTCGAATCACATAAAACTTCCTTTATATCCTTACTTTTCTCTCAGACTTATGATCTAGTACTAGAACCATTCTCAAGAAACACATAAAAACACTCTTTACCCCCCATATCCTCATTGTACTCCAACCCTGGATAAACTCCAAATATCCTCTAAATCTATGCCTGCTGCAGAGCAATTCAGTGTGGCAGAAAAGAATCACCCAACTACATGGACTGAATTCACTGTAGACGAAATTATAGCAGAACCCTCAAAATCCCTGTCCTGATGGAGCTATCATTCTAGTGAAAGAGAAAAGACAATAATAATGACAAATAATTAAAATATATAGTAAGTTAGAGGACAAGAAATTGTAAGGAGAACAAAGCAGGGAAGGAAGTTGCGAAGTGAGAGAGAGATGTAAGATGAGGTAGCCAGGAAAAACTTACTGAGAAGATGGCTTTTTTGTGTGAAAACAAGAAGTGATTAAAGGGGAGAAAAGTGTTTTTCTTAGGGAAGAACATCTCAAGCTGAGAGAACAAAGCAAACACTAAAGCCTTGTGATGGGCATCTGAGACACAGCAAAGAGGCCTGTGTTGCCTAAGCAGAGTGAATGAGAGGGATAGTAGGAAAAAATGTCAGAGAAGTAACAGGGCTGCATTTGTTATCTATTGCTGTATAACAAATTACCACCAACTGAGAGGCTCAAATATTAGCTCACAGTTTCCTTGAGTCAGGAGTCTGGGCACAGTTTAGCTGGATTCTCTGCTCAAGCCCCACAAGGCTGCAGTCAAAGTGTTGGCTGGGCTGTGTTCTCACCTGAAGGCTCAACTAGAAAGGGATTCATTTTCAAGCTGACTCTGGTTGTTGGCAGAATCTATTCCCTTGCAGCTGTAACACTGAGAGCTTCAGGGTTTTTTTGACTGGATGTTAATAAAGCCTGTCCTCAACTTTTAAAGGCTTCATAGAATTCCCTGCCACATGGTTCACACCAAAGGGAGTTCACAACATGGCAGCTTGCTTTTTCAAAGCCAACAGAAGAAGAGAGAGAATCTGTCAGCAAGAGGGAATATCATACAATGTAATATAATTTAATTACAGGGGTAACATAAAACACCTTTGCTGTATTTTATTGGCTAGAAGCCAGTCATAGCTCCCATCCACACTCAAAGGGAGGGGATCACACAAAGACATGGACACCAAGAGGAAAGATCATGGGAACACCATCAAGTCTGCCACAAGGATTCAGATCACATAGGGATATATAGGCCTTTGTAAGAACTTTGACTTTTTCTCCAAGTGAGACTGGGAGCCATTAGAAGGGATAACATGATATGTTTTGTGTTTTAACAGGATGGATTGAGAATGGACTTCAGAAGGCCAAGGGCAGAAGTAGGGAGATCAATTAAGAGTCTATTCCAATAATCCAGGTGAAAGATGATAGTAGTAAATTGGAGGTTCTGGTAATGGGCAAGAAAAATCAATATTCTGGATACATTTTGAAGGCAGAGCCAATGTGATTGGCTAATAGGTAAGATGTAGAATGTGAAAAAAAAAAAGAGAAGTCAAGAGTTATCCCAAGGTTTTTTACTTGAACAACTAAGAAGATGGAGTTGCCATTAATTATGATGGGTAAGACTGAGGGAAAGCAGGTTTGTAGTAGAATATTAGGAGCTCTATTTTTTATATGTTTGAGCTGCTAGGCACTCAGTGGCAGGTCAATTACACTGGTCACATTCAATGCTGAAAGGAGGAGTCATTTGTCTTTATTAGAAATGACATCTATCCCAGATTTGAGTCTGCATTTCATATCTGCAGCACATACACAAGCACCTCTGAGCTTACAGAGTGATTAATTTACAGGCACAGGATCCCCAAAACATTACCTTGTACCAAAGGAAGTATGAAAATGAGCACACGACCGTGGAGTATAGTAGGTTTTTCCATACATCTCACTATCTAGAAACAGTAAGAATGTTGAAATGACTTATTTAAAGTTTTAAAAATCTATGAGCTTGAGAATGCTGTCTTTCAGGATGTGGTATATGTGTTGAGCTACTGACCAATACAGAGAGATGTGTCTCTGACAGCTAGATTTCATGGGTCCAGGAACTGAGGGGTAAAAGTAGGATCAACCCTTTCAGCACTGCTCTCAGTACCCATCCATATAACAACTCTAAGCTACAATAGACTGAAAATTCAGGTTCCCAGTGGAATATTGCTTCAACCTGGACAATTTGATCTCTTCAAGACCAGAGACTAACTGGAGGCAGGAAGGGGAGTTCTTATACTGGCAGGGGAGTCAATTTTGATTATCATGAAAAGATATCATTTCTGCTACAATGTGACAGGGAGAAGCGTATCTGGGGTTCAGATAATTCATTGGGGGCATCTTATAAGTGCTTCAGGGAGGGTGAGTCTGTGAACTAGTGGACCCAATGTAGATATGAATAGATTTGACAGCTGCAAGAGACTGACTAGCAAATATGCATAGTACCCATATCTTACTTCACTGCCTGCTTCAGATTTCAGTTGTGAGTGTGGTGGACAGTTCCCATGAATGGTGCAGAGTCTGGTCTCAAGTGCCTTCTGCATCCCTGTTTCTATACTTTAAAACTTCCTCTGAAGTTGCACTAACTCACTCTGTTGAGGACATTACAGCTGGAAAGCTCAAGAAATTTAATACCTTTAGGAGGAACTCTGATGCAGTAGGAGATGGAATCTAATGAACAACACCCAGTTTCTCATATTTTTTCGCAGATTTTTTTATATCTCAATTATTTTGAGATACAAATGTTATACATAACATTGCATTTATGCTTTTTTCATGGCACTTCAGAGGCAGTCGGCTGCTTCAGGATGAAGCTGAACATCTCTTTCCCAGCCACTGGCTGCCAGAAGCTCCTTGAAGTGGATGATGAATGAAAACTTGTTACCTTTTTGAGAAGCTGCTGCTGATGCTCTGGGTGAAGAATGGAAGGGTTATGTGGTTTGAATCAGTGGTGGAAATGACACACAAGGTTTCCTCATGAAGCAGGGTGTCTTGACCCATGCTAATGTTTGCTTGCTTCTGAGTAAGGGGCATTCCTGTTATAGACTAAAGAGGGCTGAAGAAAAAAAGCACAAATCTGTTTGGGGTTGCATTGTGGAGGCAAATCTGAGTGTTCTCGACTTGGACATTGTAAAAAAGGGGGAGAAAAATATTCCTGGTCTCACTGATACTACTGTGCCTCATCTCCTGGGGCCCAAAAGAGCTAGCAGAATCTGCAAACTTTTTAATTTCTCTAAAGAAGGTGATGTCCGCCAATATGTTGTGAGAAAGTCCCTAAACAAAGATAAGAAACCTAGTACCAAAGTACCCAAGATTCAGCATCTTGTAACTCCACGCATCCTGCAACATAAACATCGGCATATTGTTCTGAATAAACAGCATACTAACAAAAATAAGGAAGAGAATTCAGAATATGCTAAACTTTGTTCAAGAGAATGAAGGAGGCCAAAGAGAAATGCCAGGAACAGATTGCCAAGAGACGCAGACTTTCCTCTCTGACAGCTTCTACCTCTGAGTCTGAGGCCAGTCAAAAATGAGATTTTGTAAGAGTAACAAATAAATATGATCAGACAAAAACAAACAAAACAACAAAAAACATTGCATTTGTTAGGTGTACAACATAACAATTTGATAAATTTATTTATTGCAAAATGATTACCACAATAAGTTAACATCCATCACCACACATAGTTACACATTTTTTCTCTTCTGATGAAAACTTTTAAGAGACACTCTCTTGGCAACTTTCAAATATACAACACAATATTGTTAACTAAACATATCATGCTGTAAAACATACCTTTAGGACTTATTTATCTTATAACTGAAGTTTGTACATTTTTACTACTTTCACCCATTTCTTCCACCCCCACTTCCTATCTTTGGCAACCACAAACCTGTTTCTATGAGTTCATTTTTTTTTTAGATTCTACAAGTAAGTGAGATCATACTATATTTGTCTTTCTCCATCTGACATTTTATTTATCATAATTTCCTCAATATCTATCTATGTTGTTGCAAATGACAGATTTTTTTTCTTTTTTTATGGCTAATTCCTCTGTGTGTGTGTGTGTGTGTGTGTGTGTGTGTGTGTGTGTGTGCGTGTGTTTCACATTTTTTTATCCATTCATCCATTGATGGACACAGAGGCTGTTTCTATGTCTTGGCTATTGTAAATAATGGGGGGGTGCAAATATCTCTTTGAGATATTGATTTCATTTCCTTCTGATGCATATCCAGAAATGAATTCCTAGTTCATATGATAGTTTTATTTTTAATTCTTTGAGAGACTACCATGCTGTTTTCTTTAGTGGCTGCACCAGTTTACATTCCCATTAAGAGTACATAAGGGTTCTCTTTGCTCTACATTCTCAAACCCTTGTTTTTGGTGGTAGGTAATATCTCATTGTCATTTTGATTTGCATTTTTCTAATGATTAATGATATTGAGCATCTTTTCATGTACCTGTTGGTCATTTGTGTATCACCTTTGGAAAAATGTTTATTCAATTGCTCTACCATTTCAAAATTATTATTTTTTTGCTATTGAGTTGTATGTGTTCTTTACACATTTTGAATATTAACCATTTATGACATATGTGATTTTCAAATATTTTCTCCCATTTAGTAGGGTGCCTTTTCATTTTGTTGATGGTTTCCTTTGATGTGCAGGGCTTTTTGGTTTATTTTTGATTTTGTTATTTTTGTTTTTGGTGTCAAATTAAAAAAAAAATATTGTCAGGGGTGAGTGATGTCAACAATATTACCTCCTATGTTTTCTTCAAGGATTTTTATGGTTTCAGATCTTGTGCTCAAGTCTTTAACACATTTTTACTTCATTTTTGTGTATGGTGTAAGATGTTCTAATTTCATTCTTCTACATGTGGATATCCAGTTTTCCCAACACTATCTATTGAAGAGACTATTCTTTCCCCATTGTATATTCTTGGCATTTATGTCCTAAATTAATTGACCAGTCTCCCGTTTTTGTACAATAAGACTGAGCCTCAGATGCCTAGATCAGTAACCAATTCAATAACACACACATAAAAGTATAATAACTTTTACTTCTCCCCCATTCTCCCATGTTTTCTCCCTCACTTCTGCTTCTGAGAGTCACCTCCAAAGTAAACTACTATGTCCAAATTAAGTCTAAGATGCAACCCTTTTCCCTATCTCCCCTTGGGCCAGCAGTGTGTGCCGTCCAGATGATCCCTGTGGTAAAGAGCCTATGCTGTATGGGTATGCATTAAATAAAGGAGGCCTGCAGCCTCTGGGTCTTTGAGGACAGGTCAGCCAAGTACCCTAAGGACAAATCTAGGACCTTTGTGGATTACAGAGCACAGGGCTCTGGCCTTCTCTAAGCTCCAACTATCTCCTTGTTTCTCAGAAAATAACAATGATGACCCTTTTCTCAGGTAGTCCCTTCAAATTTAGCTACATGTTTTAAATACACAGTTAGGGAAAATTCTGTATTGATTAGAAAGAGCTTACAACTTTTCTCTCCTGACTAGAGATGAAATTGTACCCCCAACCTCTCTGTTTCTACCCCAAATAGACTGTTTTTCAGAATCCCTATCTTTAAATCATTTTAACTTGAATTTGATGTAAATAAACTGCTTTTATGACAAAGTTCTTGTTATATTTATATGAGTTCCACTCAGAATGGGCAGCTCCTGAAAGACAGGAAATAAGATGGTGTAAATCTTTAAAATGCATTTAGGTGCTTATCATATATATGTTGGTGAAAGTGTTTCTTTCCACATATTAGGATAAATGTTCCTTATTCTGTTCATTCAGTTATGACTATAGTTAGATACAGTCATCAGGCATGGAAAAAGAAATATTTTAAAACGATATACATCTTTTCTTATCTAAGTCAGTTCAAAACCGTCATTTGACAAAATCCTAAAGTATTAATAGACCTAATTTTCCAGAGGTCAAAATGTGGCAGAAAGAGGAATGAGATGGAGTACATTCGATTACTAGCCTCCCAGGCTTGAGTGGAAAAATGAATCATATCATATATAGCAATGACACAGAGGTGCCTATTTTCCCACACTTCATCCCAACTCACATGTTATAACAAATGCTAACTTTTATTATATCTCTAATGGATTGTTAGTAGTTCAAGCAAAGTAGTGTTCCTTCTCATGATCTTTCTTTCAAAGAGTACATTTTTTTTCTAATTGTGTTCCCTTGTAAGAATGAAAGCCATGGTTCATAGAACAGTGTATCTCCTGACCAAATGAAATCAATAAAGAATCAGACGATTTCCCTAAGGCATTCCAATAGCCTCTCCAACTAAAACAACCCCTTCTAATAACTGACAATGGTTGTAGAAATAACCAGCCGAATCCTCTATTCTAGCTCTGAGCTTTTCTCATGTCTTTGAGATGTCACCGGGGTTGCTGGATGTGAGAAATGAGAACAACACTGGACATCATATCCAGATAGTCTTTTGGTGCACTTATAAGCTCCTATTCTCTCAACTAAGAATACTCTACAGCTAACAGAAATGTGTTTTCCTTATTATGCAAAACCCTGATTAAAGTAATTTAAAAAGTAATTAAATTATTATTTAATTATTAAAAGTACTGTTTCTGTTTCTGCTTTTGGTTCTGTTTCTGGTTCTGGTTCCATTACCTCCAACACTCCTGATTGAAACATCAGGAGTTTAAAGTTGCTTATAAACATTTTTAGTAACTCTTACATATTTTGAGGTTTGATTACCTGGTGAGGAACATTAAATACTCACTATACTATTATGATTAAAACATTTTTAAAAACAGCACTTTGCTATATTACTCCCATTTCAATCCTGTTTTACTAAGCTTCAGCCATCACATTCACTGGGCCTCTGGGAACTGAAAACTGAAAAACTTACATTCTTAAGTAGTCAAAAAAAATCCAAAGAATAATATTTTGAGGTACATGAAAGTGATATAAAATTCAATTTTCAGCATTCACAAATAAAGTTTTATTGAAACATAGCCATGCTCATCCATTTATATGTTGCTTATAGCTGCTTTCACACTGCAAAGGCAGAGTTAGGTAATTATGGCAGAGACTGTATGATTCGCAAAGCTTGAAGTATTTTATTACCTGGTCCTTTCCAAAAGAAGTTTGACAACTTTTTTCATGTAGATAACCCTGCCCACCTCCCCTATTTGTAGCTCCTAGCATTAGTTACCTTTGAGCGTGACCTTAACTTAATACTCTGTGAATGTTTTGTTCAAATCAAGAGAACACACTGAGTTTTCCCTTTCTTAACACACACACACACACACACACACACACACACACACACACACACACACACACACACACCATCCCCAAACAGACATGCTACAATATGGAACTTGTAGTAGCCAACCCTTAAAGACAGCCCCACTGATCCTTGTATTCACACCCTTGTGTGGCCTTCTTTCACATTATACTAGGGTGGGTGCTTGTGATCAGAAAAATATGGTGGAGGTGACTGAATGCCATTTCTGAGATTATATTATAAAAGGTACTATTGTTTCATTTTGATCTCTTTCTTGCCCTCTCACTCTCAGATCACTTGTCTTGGGAAAATCATGTTGTGAAAAACTCTGGAAAAGTCCATGTGGAGAGGAAGCCTCCTTCCATTGTCATGTGTGTGAGCTTGGAAGTAGATCCACCAGCCCTAGTCAAGAATTCAGAAACTCTAGCCCCAGCCAACAGCTTGATTGCAACCTCATGAGAGACCTTGAGCCAGACCACCCAGCTAAGTCATTCCTAGCTCCCTGACTCTCAGAAAGTATATGAAAAAATAAATGTTTGTTATTTTAAGTGGCTAACTTTGGAGTAATTTGTTATGCAGCAATAGATAACCAATATGGAACTCAGAAAGCCTCATATTGTTCACCATAACATTATTTTTTCCTCACTCTCTATCCTGTCTATTTCTAGTCTTTTTGTAAAGTGATTTTCTTTCCCTTTTATGGCCTTGCCTCATCAGTGGAACTTGATTTTTGAAAAAAAAAAATCTTGATTTTGAACTTTTGCCTCTCTCCTCAAACTAGAATCCAGCCTCTTCTCTTGGCTGCTGCTCTGCCAGGGACTTCTTAGTTCAGCACAGACTCCTTGGTTCCTTTCAATCCCAGAATAGAAACCATTTCTAGGTTTTATGTCAAAGTCTCTCAACCAATATTTTAAATGGGAAAATAAGGAGAAAAAATCCCCAGTGAAAAATACTTGCTCTGTCTTTTAAAAATATTCTTGCTAAGATCATCTTAATTTTTGCCCCTCCTTTGAAGAAAATAGGGGATATAAAAGAATTCAAAAGCAGGGAGAAATTTAGAGATGGTATGATCTGACTATCTGATTTATACATGATAAAATGAGGCTCCTGAGGTTACATTATGTTCCCAAGGTCACTCAGCTAGTTACTGGGTCCTTTAATGCCGTGAAAGACTATTTAAATGTAATAGGTCTGTGAAAAGTAACTGAAGCTAAATTGGGCTTTCTGCGGAAGGGGTTGGGGTTTTGCTGAAGATATTTGTCAAATTCTTCTGCCTGAGTGAGTCCTGGTTCAATTGTCAGAGACTGGACACTGAGTACAATGGACCTTTGGTGTAACTCAAGATGGCTGGCTCAAACATCAGCTGCTAGATCTTAGTATCCAGCCTCTAGAAGGAGACTTAGAAATCTTTTTTCTATTAGTAATTAATATATTTCGATTCTATCTATCTGTATTTTTTCTATTGTTACATAGACAGAGAAAATAAGATATAATTGAATCTCAGGGAGAAATAATCAAAGCATGCTGACAGAACGCTTAGGAATTGAACTAAAAGTGTAGACAGTAAAAGGGTTGGACATAAAATAGGTGAGGCGAGAGGTGAGAAGAAGTGTCAATGTCTTACTCTACACATTTCTGTTTTTGAATCTTTTATGATAGAAATATATTTGGCATTTCTTGTATAATTTTCACAGGGTTTTACAAATTTTTGCCAAAAAAGTAACCCCACTGATCATAACCATTTTAGAAATTAAGGTTGAAAGTAAAATTTGAATTGTGTTACATGTACACAAATCAAACAATTGTCCTTGTCAAACAAATAAGCACAAGTGAATTGTAGTCAAGGAAAAGCCAAAGCAGCCTAAAAATCAAGACATGTGCCTTGATAGAAATGAAAGTCACAGGCAATAGATTCAAACACAACTGATCCCATGAGAAGAAATGCCGTTAAGTTATGGCTTAAGAGATTTGAATTAACTGAAATGAAGAGCTTCTTTATGGTGGAGCTATTCAGAGCAGGAAGGAAATTTAGTAACAGATTGTTCATGCAAACTGTAAGTCTTTTCCCTCAGATATTTTACAAATGGAATTTAAAAGCACTTTTTTCTGACTACTTAGGTATTGTTCAGCTTTTGGGTTAAATTAGTCAATTCTTTTCTATTTGGTTAGTAGAGAAAAATATGAATAGCAACTTTAATAGACACAGTCAATGTGCAATCATTTTTAAATAAAATAAAGATGGGTGATAAATCTGTATGTTCTAAGTACTCCACTAAATCTTGGAAAATGAAGTCAAACCTAATTTCATTATCTCTTATAAATATCTTCACCTTATTATTCACCTGTTGTTCAAGTTCAGACCTTCAAATCTTTTAACTAAAATTTAGCTATATTTCTTAATTTTTGTAAGTAGACACATATTTTTGTGTAATTAAAAATATATGTATATAAACTACAAAAATAAACAAATTCCTAGAAAACTTAAACAGTAAAATCTCACATTTTGGACTTGTGGAAAAATTTTCATTTTAAGTGATTTTAAATAGCTTAAGAAATGTTATGCATAACATAAACTAGGATAAAAATAGTTATGTCTAATGAATAAATAAGAGTTATCACATTCTTAAAAATATATAAGCAAGCTTGTTATTATAAATATTTTACACATTTCATCTTGATTAAGCTATTAATTTATAATATCAGTAAAAGGATACTATTGACTTGTTTGGAAAATTAGCCCTGTCTACACTCAATCACAATTTTTAAATAGAATCTATATAGTTTTATTTCCTTGTCTTCTTTCTCTCTGTGAAATGACAATTTTAGTTTCTGATTGCTGAATAAAAAAAGGCTCATACAAAGAAAGGAACTAAGAACAAATACTGCATAATTTCTGCAAATAAGAGCAGCAAACCAAAATGCCAGCAATTAAATATCAAGACTAGTTTTTACACACGATAAATTATTTGGCATAACTGATATGCTTTAAGGAGTATATTTATCACTACCAATTGGTTATATCCTGGTCAAGAAAAGATAGAGGGTAAAGGAAATTAAGTTAATTCAAATATATTGAAATCCTGCTTATTAAAAAATGTTTGGTATTCTTAAAATAATAACTGATTTCATTAGAGACATTTTTAATCTTCATATTATTTCTAGATGTGATAATAATTTCCTTGTTTTACTTGATTTCATTTATTTTTAATTATTGGCTCAATAGCCATAATAATATTTAAGGATTAAACAATTATATAAATGGTAGAATTACAACTATTTAAAAATTTTTTATTTTCATACTTGATAGGTTTCTACCTTTTTCAAAGCTAATGAGCACATATTACTTTTACAATAAGAAAGAAACTCTATGTTGTGGGTTAATTAACAATTAATTCAGAATCTTATATCTTTCAGGGGATGGGAGTTCACTAGTTGTGCCACCCAGAAATCCTGTCTGGAGAGAGATTTAGAGGAGGATTCTGTTCAGCGATCTCTCCCAAATCATAAGGTCTGGGAAGATTCTAGGCTAAAGTGAGCCTTCCTCTTGGGGGTCTGCCTGGAGAAGCCAGAGATCAGCCTGCATTTCTCAAAGACTCCATGAGCCAGAAAGAGAAAATTGCTGGTCAGATATTATTTTCCCTTCTCACTTCCCCTTCTTTCTCCCTTCCCCTTCTCCTTTTCTTCTTCTTTTTAATAAGAAAATGAGTATATTTTTTCAAAATTCCATTAGGAAAGTATTGTAAGCAAAAACAAAAAACAACCAAAAATGTATGTGTGCAGTCATTCACTCATTTATTCATTCATTCATTCATTCATTCATTCATTCACATTGGTTGTTTCCAGGGAGAGGAACTAGATGGTGACTGGGGAGGGAGACTTACTTTCAATCATATACCCTTTGGCATCTTTTGACTTTTCAACCATATACATGTAATACCTATTCAAAGAAGTAATTAAATTAGGTAGTCTATATATTTTCTTTCTTAAATACTTCTCCCAGGATATTCATATGGTTTGCTTTCTCACTTGATTCAGATTCTGCTCAACTTTAACCTTATCAGTGAGGCCTTCTGCTCATCTTCCAACCTTTGTCTTTCTTTTCTCATTTACCCAGTTCTGTTTTCTTCACCAGGCATAACTTGTGGTATCTATTTGTTCATCTGCCTCTCCAACTAGTATTTAAATTCTATGAGAACAGGGACTTTGTTTTGTTCACTGCTATATTGCAGGAGCCCAATAGTGCCTGAAATGTGGTGGGTGCTTAATATATTTTTGCTGATGAACAAATGACTTGATAGTTATACATTTTCACTTTCTGTATCTACTCAGTCACTCATATCTGTAATTCTTCATAATGCCTTTCATATCTGTTACCACAACCTCAGTGAATCTTCTGTCTGGAGACAGATCTTCCAGCTTCTACTCAGTCTGCTCCTCAAATCTACTCTTAACACTGATGTCAGTTCATATTCCAGCTACAACCACTTTCACTTACAGCTGAAATAGGAGAGTATTGGGACTTCCTCTTTTTTCTCTCTCTCCCTTTCTTGTATGCATATATATATATATATATATATATATATATATACACACACACACACACACACACACACACACACACACACACACATATACACACACATATATATATACACACACATATGTATGTATATATATATACATACATATATACATACATATGTGTGTGTGTATGTATATTCAGTCTAATATAGAAAAGCCATGTTACTATCTGTTGCTTTTAGTATAAGTGCAAAATCCTTAGCATGATTTTCAATAGACTTTAACATCATGGTATTAAAATATTTCAAACTTTGTTTTCAGTTATTCTCCTAAATTACCACTCTTTCCAATCTCTCTGGACTATTCTAGGTCCATTCTTAATTACACATTCTTATTCAGATTCTTGCTACAGCCTCTTAAAATTTGGCCTAAATTACAAAGCTTAGTTCAAAGTCCACCTTCTTTTGTAAATCTTTACTCAGGCCCTGCAGCCTAGACACCCCTTCTGAATTTGGAGCACTTTCTCTGTATCACTGACTTTTCATCTAATTACATGATATATCCTCAATAAATTTTCTTTTGTATTTTTTTAATTGTTGCTTAACTTTCCAATGCCAGTTATCTTTTAAATTTTTTTTTGTTCTTTTCTTCCCAAGATATGGTGAATTAACTTATTTGTTAATTAAGTCAGTCAATATAAATATTAGTCAGTGTAGACTAGTCTATGGCACACTAACCAAGTAACATTCAGATCTCAATGGCTTTATAATAGAAGATTCTTTATTATTCATACCCTTTACCCAATACAGTCACTGGGGATCTTGCCCCTCAGAGTCTCTCAGAGACCAAGGCTGACAAACACTACTACACCTCATGAGTATGCTCTGTGAGGAGAGTTGGGCATCCACAGTAGGGAGAGTTGAGTAGGTAACTTACTCCAGGTCTTAGTTCCTCAGATCTGATGTAACACTCATTATTCCCAATAATAGCCTCTTAACCAGAGAAATTCGTATGACTCCAACTAACTGCAAGAGAACTGCAAAATGTTGGAGGACACATAGATATTGAAGCAAAATATTAATGCCATGAATAACACACAGATAGTTACACAAATTGATTGACTTTACCTAGGATAGACCAGAGAGTAGATAAGTTTTAAGATAGTAGTTATTTCATATAGCTGAGATGTCGTATAATTTGTTTGCATATTGAGAATAAGTATCTTATCACTATGATTTAAAGGTGAAAGTTGAATTCAATGCCAAACCATAACAAGCTTACTTTAATACCTTAGTGTTAAAATCCACTGGTGTTGATTCTTCTGTACAAAAGCCACTATTTTTAAAACTTATTTGCAAAGACTTAAAGGATTTTCATATATCCCAAGATGACTATGGAAATTATCTCCTTATTAATATGTGGTTGATGCCTGGTTAGAAAGAAATGTCACTTTCTTAGTATCTCTTACTAGCAATTGGATGGGGAATTGTAACACTCGGTATGTCACTCAATCTCTACCCAAGGATTTTGAGGTCAGAAGTGCACTTCTCAGTTCTCCCACTAAAGCGACAAGATCTACAATCAGTTAATGAAATGTTTTCATGAATCATGACTAGGGTATTTCACTCAAAAATAACTGAAACAGCACTGCCTATTCTGGCTTGAAAAGATAAAGCTATGTGCAAACTTATTATTTAATAAAAAATAGCTTCATGTTCATTATGTTCAAATCACGCTTGGTAGACTCGCATTTGGATAAGTCAAAGAGTAATGGTTGGGTTTCTTTTTAAGATGTAGGTTTGTGGGACATAAGGCAGGCTGTTTTAGGCACTACTGAAGTCCTAATAGCCATTCCTTACTATGCATCAACAACATTTCTATTGTCTTTTAAAGCCAGATTTTCTAATTGCAACCTTCAAAATACTTTTTCTCATTATATGAAATAAAATTTTTAAAATAATCTTTATAATTTGCATGTGTGGCAGATACCTGTAGTATCCAGAACTCTTTTTCTTCCTTCTTTCTTCTTTCTTCTTCCCTCTTCCCTTTCTCTCTCGCTCTCTCTCTCTCTCTCTCTCTCTCTCTCTCTCTCTCTCTCTCTCCCCCTGCCTTGAGTACAGAAGGTTGACTTAAGCGTTCACTAAGCGTTAATGTTCATGGACATTATCATTATTGATTCATATGAGGCTTTTCTCTCATTTATTAGTGAGGGAGTGAATGAGTGAGTTTGGTTGTTTATATTTGTTCTTTTTTTATTAACACACTCCTGTGTCACTGTAACAGGCAAATATTTAAATGTAATATGCGTCTTTGTATTTGTACACCTTCTTACAACTTGCATATTGTTTTTTGAAGATATCTTTAGTTTATGCGAATAGTATTTTAAATCTCATTTTTGTTATTACCATGTTTCTTAGGTCCATATAGGTTGATATGTAAACTTCCATTGCTCCTAATTATTGCATGGTAGACTGTGGTGTGCACCTGCCATGAGTCACTTTCCCAGTAATGGGATCCAGTTCACCTCCAAACCCCTGCCACCCCAAACAATGTTTTGGTGAACATAGTCATGCATGTTCCCTGATAGGCATGCACCAGAATTTCCCTGGCATTTGCATCAGGGTAGAAAAGTTGGGTCACCTAGGACTGAACCATGTCATATAACTCACTGAAATGGATGTCCAGCACTGTACTAGGAATTTCCTTCCCCATTCCTTGAATGCTGAGGGAGCCATCATATTGGCACCATATGATTATGCCTCCTGGTCTCAGGTGATTTGACCAAGGGTCAAAACTGACTTATGCTGGGTCAATGAGTTCAATCCCAGGGTGCTGGAGCTCAGTTAAAGAGGGATTCATTCTGGGAAAGAAGGAATTTTAGTGCAAGTCAGGATAGTAAAACAAAAGCCCAGCTATCTGGAAAGAATACTCTTATTGAAAATTCTGGGGAAGCTGAAACTTGATGAATGTGAGAGCACCCAGGGCTCAGTGCATTTTTAGCTTAGGGAGCTGCAGACAGGCCTCCCCACTTAGAAATGCCCTGTGCCTCAGCAGTTGGTGCCAGAGCCATGTGGTGAGCAATGATCCAGTTTCAACAAAACATCATCATCTCTCACATTAAATTAATGATGTTAATTTGAATGTTATTACTTTTGTAGGTCTGCTTATAATTAATTTGTAAATTTGTTTTAATTTTATAACTGTAAATGACCCCTGATCATAAGGAGTTTATACATAATTTTATGTTTCTTTATATTTGAGTAGCAATGTGATTTAAAAAAATTTTAAATCAACCTTGACAGAGTCCCTCTTTTTTTTTTTTTTAAAGTATCTGTATTTTTCAACTCAGGTTGGAGAAATATTCCTCAAGTCAGATCTCATGGGCTTGGTTCTGAGCTCTCCTTTAGGCATACTTGTTTGAACTCATCTTATTAGGGTTCAGTCCTGACAACCTCTTTCATCTCAATTCTGTCATCTAATAGATTGCTTCCCTGCCTGCTTTATACTTCTGGTATATTTGAAAAGCTTGTCACCAGTCAATATTCTTAATTACAAGTAACCATATCAACTCTGGCTGAGGTCAGTAGAGAAATAATTGACTGCAAAGATTCTGCATGGCTTAAAGGCTCAGGGGGTAGGCCACAGAGCCATGGGTCAAGGCAGGAAAAGGGCAGTCTGAATTATCACAAACCAGTTTACAAATCTCAACTGTGGAGGATAACACTGCCCCTTGTGCCTGAATGGCACAACCTACCAGGCTTCTGGCCCTGGACCATGGATACAGTTCCTGCAGTGTGCTGGTGCTGACCAGAAACCCAGAGCTGCTGCCTCAGCCTATCTCCTGCCACCAGAATGGATTTGTCCTGGTCACTTCTCTAAGCTCTCATCCCTTTGTTCAAAGGGGAAGCGTGTGAGCATTAGTGGCTGGGCCTATGTCACCTACCCACACCCTAGTTGCAAGGAAGGCTAGAAACACAAGTGTCTGATACTTTCTAGATCTATAGGTGGAGGTGAACTCTGCCTCTGATCATGGCTTGTTATGTAATCAATTATCTAAACATAACATTAGACTCAGATACCAGGGTGGGTGGGAAGGGGTGGGGAGAAAATTACACTATCCATGCCTTTTATATCTTTATCCAAGTCTTTGAAAAAATTTGTAGACTAGGATTAGGATGAGGATGGCTACAGTTGGCAAGAGGTGCTCCTTTAGTCACCTGCCCATATTGAGGACTAGCAGGATGATTCCATGGTGTGGGACTAGGCAACAACTGATGTTTGCCCCTGCTCTCTGCCTCATGCATGAATTGTTTTTTCTCCCAAACCCACATTCATGAAGGGAGAGGAAGGAAGAGTTAGGAGGAGAGCATGATAATTCTTGTTTCCTTGTGTTCTTTCATCTGCCTAAATGCATTTCCAGAATGATCTAAGTCAATGGCTTTTTTTATTATTGTAATAACATTTGTTTTTTACCTGACTCCCTAAAGAGCTGGAGCATAAGCAGAGCTTCCACAGTTCACATTTCATCAAACTCAGGCACAATGTCTTTGTTAAGACTCTGTTTGATCATTTCCCTTTTCATTTGCCTGTTTGCTTGGAAAGAGCCACCCGAATCTGCTGAGGGTCTTTCTGTGGCAAATCTTCTGAGAGGGCCCTCTTAGGGACCAGACCAGTTTTTCTTGAAAGTATTTTTTGTTTACATTGGCTTACGATTCAATAACACTTTGCTCTATTACAAACATGCCAGACTTTACAATGCCAAAATGCATGGACAGTCCAGAGGATCTTTGTCAACATACTTGTCCTTGAGCAGCTGGGTGTAGGGTGAAGGTGGGAGTCAGATGAGGGGATGGAAAATTATATCAGCAATCCCAGGTGGCAAGGAGCTGGTCAAATAAAGCCAAGTTATTTTCCCTTTGAACCAGAGCTAGAGAAAGAGGGGGAGCCTGGGGAATGCTATTTTACTTCATATTCAGGAAGAACTTTTAAAGTAACAGATGTAAATGGAGTCCAGAAAGTTTATCTAAACAAGCTCTCTCTCTATTTTTTTTTACAAACAATAATATATCAATGAGATGTATGAACAACAACTGTAATCTTAGACCAAAATCCAAGTAGTTTCTTACTTTCACATGGAATGAGTTATAAAAGCCAAAGTCTAAACATGGTGGGTGAGGATCCCAAGGGAGCTTTAAAAGTCATAAAAATGATTGAATTAGAGCTTAGTCATTGGTCTTACAGGCTGGCAAGAGTCTACATACAATAGGAGGCAGCTGCCAGTACTCAGTACTTGGGCAAGCCCAGCCAGGCATCTTTTCTTCTCATGGAGATGGCCCCAATCTGTCAACAGCAGCCCACAGGGCCTCAAACCTATAAACTAAGATGTTCTAGTTCTAAAACACTGAAATAAAGGAATGAGTCTGACCCATCCTCTTTCCATTTCAACCACTTCCATTTAACCTGGATAGGAGGATGAGTCAACATATGTTCATTCTATGGATGAACTAAAGCAAGTTCTAAGATGAAGTGGACCACAATCTATAGAGAGATGCCTCACCAGTTTTTGGTATTTATTTGTTACTCTAAAATGTTGGCCCGAAAGTATGATTATTTAATTATTTCACATAGAAACTTTATTTGCATTAGTTCATGTAATGTGGCTAGAGGCTTCATTGGAAAATGCCTGGCCTTTTAAGCTAGATACAAAGGCAGCTCAACATTCATTTGTTGCACTCATCATCAAATACTAAGGCACTTTGGTAAGAAAGCTTGTTATCCTTCCCTATTTAATGGAATTGGAAGTAGAGAGATAGAAGACCTGAGTCTACTCAAGGTCATAAATATCTGGCATCTGAATACTTAGATAATTAGAATGATTATTATTGAATACAACATAGGCAAATTAATCATATGTAAGTGAAAAATGCATTTATCTCTTCAGGTAGAAACAAAATGAAAAAGTTCAACATTAGATAATAAGCCAAGCCACAATTCTTTCTCTTAGTTATTTGGGTAGCCATCTGCCCTGGGTCTCTCCATGTTTGAGTTTTGTTCACTTTCATTTATTCTAGGCACTGAAAAAGAATCTCAGAAGGGGTTTTCCAGTGTAGGGTTGGTGAAATCTGGGTCCCTCTTCCTGATTTTGTTTTCTCATCTCCTTCATGAACTTGCAGTCAGGTTATCTACCCTTTGCAGAGGACTTACAGAGCCTTGGCCAAGCATCACTCTCAGATTGGAGTCCATTTATTACTGAGTAGCTGCGAACCCTGGAAAAGTTAGCACCCAAGTTTCTTCTATAATGTAATGAGAATACAAACAGTATCTACCCCATAGTTTGTTAATAAGAGAATCTACCTAGAACACTGGTCAGAGTACATGCAACATAACAAATTCTAAATAAACATCATTTATTGTTAAGTAATCCTTGTGCCCTTCACTTGACAAAATGATTGCGAAGACATAGGTATATTAATGATCATTCATTTGTGTTACATATATGAATGGAAAGACTCTTAGATGTTTAATAAAAGAATACTCGGTGCTGGTTTTTATGCCTCAATATAGAAATGACTAGCATATTCTGCTTAAAAAAAATACATGTTACATGATCATTACAGAGCATGTGTTCATGATGGAACACTGTAGTTTCATTGTTTAGGAGGTTCTTTTTGGGTTCTGTTACTTCAACTAAGCACAAATTCAGTAATTTTCAGATAATTCTTATGTACTATAACTTGGTATACTCTAGTCTGGATCTTCACTTTTTTATTCCAAAACATTTGTTTTTTCTTTCTTTATTAAGTCTGATACTATGACATTATAATTCTGAGTAGAAAGTTGTCTTATCTATAGTTTTCCAGAACACTATTTTTATTTGAATAATATCCTTTTACCAAAAAAGTACATTTTTGACCATGATAAAAACAAAGATAAGAAAGAATAAAAGTGCTTGAGGGATGAGATGTTTTTACTTTACTTTTTATTTCTTGATTAAGAGGTGGTATTCAATTATAGAGATTGTGCTTAATGTGAGAATGGTGAAAACTCTGTAAATATAATAGTTTTAGAAACTTTTAATGTTTTTCTTTTTTAACAACAACAGAACCCTTTGCTTAAAAACAAAGCGATGTGTTTTAATTTTTCAATCTTTGGAACATTTGAGTTTATAACTTTAGACACACTAATTTCTTTTAATCTTTTACTATGTTCCAGAAATATGTGTCTATCAACTTTCCAAATCTAAGGTCAAAGCTGTTTAGAATACATCTTCCTAAGGATATCTTTCCAACAGATGGAATCTCTCAGCATGGATTTTAGGTTATGCATTTTCATGATGCATTTGAAGGGTTGGGTGTTCTGAACATATATTTTCCCAATTAATAAAATAATTAATTCCAATTCACTCCCCAAAAAAATATTTTGATGGCTTCTAAAAAGCTTTCATTAGAGATGTATTTAGGATAGAGAAATGAATATCTTAAAATTGACTAACAGCTTCTAACATTTTTAGTCTGAGCCTCTTTGCAGTGAAAACAAAGCGGAATATGAGATTACTTATAATATTCACATTGTTTTAAAACTTAAATGCCTACTAGTTGCTTATGAGGAGCACATTTTGTCCTGGTGCAAAACCTGAGAGACATTTTTATCATTGAGTCTCATAAAGAAAAAACTATGTAATATAATTTTTTAAATGTTCAAAAAATTCCTAAAATAACTGCAAACTGGATATTTATATGATTGCCCTTACATAAGTAGAAGATATGATACAAAACCACAATTCAATAAAAACATTTTTACAAAAGGCCAAAGTAGAGATGAGTAATCTAAGACTCATGGGCCATGTGAGGCCTGCCCTTCTTCCAACACATACCAAAGTCTAATTTCAGGAAGCCATTACAGGTAAGTGGATGACTTATCCCAATCCATAGGAGGTTGGCATCAGAGTTGGGACAAGACAGGGCTTTCTTCCATTCAGGCAGACCAAGCAAAACTCCCTACCCAGAATTATCAGCTGTGACTTCTAGAGTAGCAGTGTCCAAAAGAACTTTCTGCAGGGATGGAGATCTTCTAAACTCTGTGCCTTCTGACATGGCCATAATTAGCCAAATGCAACTATTGGGTATGTGAAATAGCGAAACTGAGGAAATGAGTTTTAAATTTTATTTACATTTAATTACTTTAAATTTGAAAAGCCACAGTGACTAATGGCTGCTTTATCAGACAGTGTAGCTCTAGAGTAGCATGGGATGGACACCAAACTCAACTTATCTCCTGCTCTCTTGACTTCTTTGCTCTGTATTGTTAAAGTGCGTTCATTGGCCAGGTGTGGCAAAGAGAGGAAGATCCAAGTTTTGGATTTATCTGGAAGGTGGTTCTGAGCATGATTTGGTAATGGCCTCAAACAGGGATGATGTAGAACAAGAAATGTCAGGGTATGTGGGCAAGATGTCCTAACTGGCCCAAATGCCTGCAGTGGCCATTGGAAGCTAGAGTACTCATAACCCTCAAAACCTTCAGGAACAGATGCTTCTGCTACTGTACCTGTAGAGATTGGTCTAAGATTGAGGGGCCTGATGAGAGTCAGGTTGGAGTCCATGATGGCAGCTCTGGTGACTGGTTCAAGCTCACTTGTACATTTACTTCCCTTCACCCTTCTCAGGCAACTGAAGATCCACAACTCATTTTACTTATGCTGCTTATAATACAATTCATAAGCTTGAAATAAAAAAATTTAAAAAGACAATGGTAATAGAAACAAACTTCATTTCACAATACAGGTCTAGTTAAGGAAAGTAGAATTAAACAAGATTTCATTCAACAATAAAATATCTTTAAAGGACGACAATATGACAACTTGCTCCAATGTGTTTTAGTACTTTCTGAAATTTTCACTCTTCCCAGAAGATACTTTTTGATAATACATAAAGTGTGAGATAGTTTTTTAAAACAGTAGCAGATATTGCATTCATTATTCATAAATATATAAATTTAAAATAAAAGTAATGATGTAACATTTTATTATTTTTTCAAAATTTGTTTTCTTGTGTAGAAAATATTACAAATTCAGAAATGAACTTGCGTAATGCAGTTTAAGTAAAAACCTTTTTATACACTGTCTTAAACCAAGGATTTCTCTAAATATAATTATGTGATATTTAATAATGATCATAAATATTAAGATAAATGAAAAACCATTACTCTCTCTTGTATAATAATACATATTATGTTAACTATAGAAGTTATTTCAGATTTAACTTTAATTATTCCTATTTCATTTCTACTATTTTTCTATTCTCTTTATTGTTTTGTCTGAGCTTCCAACCACTTCTCAAAAGATGCAATATTTCTTTATCAAGTAGCAATAGAAAGGATGCAAATAAATAATTCTTTATAAATTAAATGAAACCAGTCATAAGAATAGTGTGAAATAAATTATTGCTCTCTTCTAATAACAAGCTTATGAGATAAATAAAAAGATGTGTTAAATAAGATTCATATTCAGGTCTTTCTGACTCCAAGTTCTCCTGCTGATGATTGCATTTTCACATAGAAAAAAAAAAGATTCTTAAGGTACTGGATTCCCCAAAGTGTCCAAACTGTTTGAATCTATTTACATTTCTTACACTCTCACTTTTGGGGAGGTTTACCATAGACTATAAAACGCCCCTCCTTTTATTTTTATCTTATATTGAAATATAACTTACATATAACATTGTGTAAGGTTAAGGTGTACAAAGTGTTGATTTGATACATTTACATATTCTAATATGTTTACCACCTTAGCATTAACTAACATCTCTATCACATCACTAATGATTATTTCTTTTTTTATAGGAATAAATAAGATCTAGCCTTTTAGTAATTTTGAGGTTTTTAATATGGTATTGTTGTCTATAATCACTAAGCTATGCATTGGCTCCTCAGGGCTTATTTATCTACTAGTTCCAAGTTTGTATACTTAACATCTCCCCAGTTCCCTACCTGCCCCTTTGCCTCTGATAATCACAAATCTACTCTGTTATTTTTTATTTGTCTCAACTTTATATTTGGCACTCAAAGTATTCATAAAATCATACATATATATGTATATACATACATACATATAGTTATATATATACATATATATATATATATATATATATATATATATATATATAACATATATAGTCATATATACATTTTCAGATGGTAGGTCCCAATCATTTTTGTATGAAGTCTAGAAGGGAACTTTCTTTCTGACATTTTTTTTGTGTTTGGGACACTGGAGAAAGAGAGATTCAAAAACTATTTTGGCACAATGGAGCTCTCAGCTCTTTGTAAAGTTCAATAGCTCAGCAGTTTGATAGGTACCTGATTAATATTTATAATGCCATGTAGTGCAAGTCTTGCTGCTGGAAAAACTTGAATTTGAATCCTGGTTCTGTCACAGTGTACTCTAGACAGTAGCTTAGCATTGCTCTGCTTCCTAGTTCTTGTTTATAAAATGGGCTATCTATCTCATAAATGAGGGTATGAAGTTTTCATTGAGTAAAAGGTAAAAAGCCATAGTGATAGATGACTCAATAAATTGCAGCACTGCAGTCCAGGCTGAAGTGATGTTATGAACACTCTAAAGAAAAGAGACAACACACAGCAAACAATATGGCATTTCCTTCCTACGTGCAGTTCTGAACATATATTTTGGTGGATGGTTTGGTAATATCAAGAAAAGTTGACACTCGTTCTCCTCAACCCAGAAATTCCATTAGATAAATACTTGCACATATATGCAAGGAAATATCTCAAATATGTGCATAGTAGTTCTCTCAATATGATTGAGCTACTATAACAAAGTATCATAGACGACATGGTTTGTAAAAAACAGACATTTATTTCTCGAAACTCTGAAGGCTAGAAATCAGAGGTCAAGGTGACAACATTGTTAGGTTCTGGTGAGAGCCCTCTTCTAGGCTGCAGACTGCTGACTTCTTCACATGGCAGAAAGACCGAAGAGCTCTCTGGGGTCTTATTTATAAGAACGTTAACTATATTCATGATGGCTCCACCCTCATGATCTAATCACCACCTCTCAAAGGCTCCTACATACAATCACATTAGGGATTAAGTTTCAAAATATGAATTTTGTGAGGACTTATTCAGTCTACAGCAGTAGGCAGCATTGCTTGTAATAACAACAAAAAAATAAATATCAACAAGAAAATGAATAAATTATTTTATATATTTGGAATATTATACACCAGTTAAAATGAAGAATAAGAGTCATAGAAATCAAAATGGATTAATCTCTCAAACATTGTATGGAGTGAAAGATAACTGTAGAAAATATACTTAGTATGATGCCCAAAGATAAAGTTTAAAAACATGCAAAAATTACATATTGTTTAGAAAAATCAAACAAAAAGATAAAAATGTTTAGAAATATCTGTTGATGACAAACACAAATTTTAATTTATTGCTTACCTCTGATGGGGAAGAAAAGGGACATAATGAGGACAAACTACCGAAGGGATTTACTAGTTTGTAATGGTCTTTTTCTTAAACTGCATTATGGGTACATGGGTATAAATTGTTCGAGTTTTTTTTTTTTGTAGCTATAATTTTTACATTACAAAACTTTGTTATGAAATATTTAAAATTTAGAAAAAGGCATAAAGAAAAAAAATCCCTAAATCTGCTTGGCAAATGACAAGCAAAAATGAAAGCAGAGATATCCAATGGAGGGTTGACTAATGCTAATGCATTAAGCCAGACAAGAAATAATGGAGATGGTGGAAAAGTGGTTCCAACCAAACTCGGTGACAAAGAGTAGAGTAAGTGAACAGAGAAATTAGTATGACTTCTATAATATTGGTTTGAGAAATATAATGAATGTAGGACCACTTATAATGTGAAAAACTAGAGATAAATATGTTTGAGGGTCAGAGGAGATTATGAAGTTCAATTCAGGATATATTAAGTTTAAAATGCTTAGTAGACATCCAAGTTAAAATGCCAGATGGACAAATATGAGTAAAGTGCTCAAGGAAAGAGAGTTGAATTTGGGAATCATTAACATGTAGATGGCATGAGAATATCTGAAAAGAGATGGTAGTTAAAGTAGAAGGAATGATCGATGGGCATTCTAGTATTGGCTGATGAGGAGCTGAGACAGAAACCTTAAAAGGAGTCAAGTGACATCAGAAATCAAGTGACACTACTAGTGGGACTGCAAATTGGTACAACCACTATGGAAAACAGTATGGATGTTCCTCAAAAACTAAGAATTGATCTATCATGTTATCCAGCAATTCCTCTACTGGGTATTTACCCCCAAAGACTTGAAAACTCATGTCCAAAAGGATATTTGCACACTGATGTTCATAGCAACGTTATTCACAGTGGTCAGGACTTGGAAGCAACTGAAGTGTTTAGCAATAGATGATTGGCTAAAGAAGCTGTGGCACATATGTACAATGGAATATTACTCAGCCATAAGAAGAGATGAAATACTACCATTTGCAACAACACGGATAGACCTTGTGATAATAATGTCAAGCAAAATAAGCCAGATAGAAAAAGTTGAAAATCACATGATATCACTAATATGTGGGATATAAACCTAAAAACAACAAATGAACAGGAAAAACAGAGACTCACAGACATAAACAATTAACTAGTGGTTACCAGAGGATAGTGGGGAGGAAAGAGGCGGGAGGTAGATATGGTAAAGGGGGTCAAATATGTGCTGACAGAAGAAAATCTAACTATTGGTGGTGAACACACAGTGTAAAGATATACACACACACACACACACACACACACACACACACACGTGTGTGTGTGTGTGTGTGTGTATTATTGTTAAAGTGTACAGCTGAACTTATTGGATTTTGTTAACCAATATCACCATAAAGAGAAATTTTAAAAATAAAAAAATAAAAAATAAAGTGACAGAATGGCATCCAAAAGAAGGGAGGGTGGATTTAGTTAGTCCTGCTGAAGTCAAGTAAAATGTGGACAGAGGAGTGCCAACAAAAATGTTGGATATCTTGAGAAGAGTTGTTTCAATGTTGCGGTCATGGAAAAATACAGATTGAACTGGGCTCAAGAGTAAATGGGAGAAAATAGGGGTGGATTAGCACAACTATTAAAAATAAATAAAATACAAATACAACTGAGATCCTTTTATATACCCTCTATCTTTCTCATTTCCCTCCCATCTCAGAGTGAGTCAGTTATGAAGTTGGTGAATATCCTTTCTGCAACATTTTGATATTTTCACGATATATGCATATTTACATAATTAAAATGCTTTATGTTTTTAAAGTTTGTATAAATGCTATCATACATGATATGTCAATGTGGAAATTGGCTTTTTCACTCTATGTTAAATTTTTGAGATAGTTACTTGACACTTGCAGATTAGCTGGTAATAATGGTTATTATTTGATTAAATGGTTAACTATTTTTAAATGATTAATAGTATTCCATTATAACAATATAAGACAATTTATTTCTTTATTACTTTCTTTATTAATAGGTGAGTTTCAGTTTTGGTTGTATGTGACTCCATGGACTTATGTTTAAAGTTTCTCTTGTCCACATATCTAGATGATGAATCTTTAGATTATAAGTGTCTTAGTCTGCTTGGGCTGCCATAACAAAACAGTACAGACTAGGGGTGCTCAAACAACAGAAATTTATTTTCTCATAGCTTTGGAGACTGGAAGTCTGAGATCAAGGTGCCTACAGTGTTGCTTTCTGGTGAGAGCTCTCATCCTCACTTGCAGCTGGCTGTCTCCTTACTAGATTCTCACATGGCAGAGAAAAAGAGATCTCTCTTCTCCTTTTCATACAAGGCCACAGTCCTATAGGATTAGGGCCCCACTCTTATGACTTCATTTAACTTTAGTTATCTCCTAAAGGCCCTATCTCCAGATATAATTACATTGGAGTTTAGAGCTTCAACATATGATTTGGGGTGGGAGAACACAATTCAGTCCATAACAATGTTTTGGGTGTTTTCATCTTCACTAGACAATACCAAATTGCTCCCCAGAGTGGTTGTGCCAATTAACATTCTCATAAACAAAATAAGTACTTACAATTTTTAATAAAAAATCAAACAAAGAAAGTAAAAAATTTAAACTTCTAAACATATCTGGGCACAAATTGATATCTGAAATTGGAAACTCATAAGACATAAATATGAATTGGATTCCACATTCCTAAAATCATCAAATCATAGACTCTGAAGAACCTAATCCTTGGGAAGTACCTTAAGTGATATGTAGATAATATCAGAATCTGTCAGAAAGTCTGATTAAACACTACATACATGTTGAGCATGCAGCAGTTCCCAAATATTTTTCCATCATGAAAGTCAATTAACTTAGAACATCTGTTTCATCTCATGAAGCTACTGTTCACTGGAATACATTGGGAGAAATGCTAGATCAGAGTACCACAGGAGAGCAGAAACCAAGCACAGTATTTCAGATATCTACTTTCTCAGTTCCCAGGTCAATTATCACCATTTACAGATGACACAGTCACGAATTCCTGAGGTTCAAAGTTAACTTAGTGGTGGTGATGATCCTTTTCTCATCTGATATCTTGATTTCTATGACTGGTTTCTTGCTAAGGTTTTGACTACATGGTACCTTACAGGTTTCTTCTTAATTATGGGGTCCCTTGGTTTTATATCTATTACTCCAACCCTCTTCTCTCCCTTTTCAGGTTAGAGTCCTGCTCATCTATCTAGATATTCTGTCAGCTCCCTCACATAGTACTGACCCACCTGCCTCAGCATCCTCCTTTTGCCTTCTTCCTTTTTCCTCCTTTCTTGGTGTATCTTTGTTACCCTTGGTCTGAATAATACTGCTGTCTTATTCAGTTAACAAATATGTATTGACTTCCTACTAAAAGTTATGAAGACTGAAATGAGCAAGAATACTCATAGAAGAGGTAAATTTTGAGCTGAGACTTGAAAGATGGAGAAGTGTAGGAGACAAGAGGGCATTCTAAACAAAATAAATACCATTAGCAAAAGTGTTATACCTCTGAACAAGGCACGAAAGGTAATGTAAACTACATGAGAAAACCAAGGACAGAAACTGAAGGTGCATACCCAATTTCAGGCGCTACCAAAAAAAAAAAAAAAAAAAGCATTGGGATAGGAGACTGACATGCATCCATGGAGTAGCTGCAGTATTGGTGCCTATTAAAGCAAATAGTTTCCAGTTGAGAAGAGTGTGATTTGCATGACACAGATGATGGGTCCCACCCAAGAGGCCAAGAAGAACAGTAACAATGGGATACAGGGTGGGTTGTCTTCAAGAAACTAAAGCGGGAAAGTTAATGGCTTCAGGCAGATATGTGGTAAGACTGGTACTCAGGAAAGAGAAACTCAAGCTTTGGAAATGAAAGTGGGACATTAAACTGGAGCTCCAGGAGTCAGAGAGGCTGAGGTAGCTTACCAGGATTCTGGTTCTAAATATAGGTTTAGGAAGCACAGGGAGATCCTTGGGGCCTGGGCCAAGAGGGACCCTAATATTAGAGCAGGAGTGTGACTAGTGTGTGGCCCCTAAAGACAGATTTATATAACTTTTTGGATTTGGTGGCCCTAAGAAGATGAGGATGGCTTTCCCTGCAGATGGGAATCAGCAGGTCACAGCTGTGGCTGGGAAGGGATGCTATACTGATGTGAGTCAAGTGGTATAATGGAGAATACTCTGGGGCCTCACAGAGTTGTAAACCAAGCTTCAGTCTTGCCTGTGAAGGAAGGTGTTTTTGGAGTTGAGAGAAGCAGTAAAAGGAGACAAATATGAGTAGAAAGAGCAAATACGTTGGTAAATATGATTGAAGTGGCAAAATAGAAAATGTTGGAAGGCAAATTTTTTTAGGTTTGCAATGTTTATATACACTGTCACAATCTTGAGGTTGTTTTCCAAATATTGTGCTTCAATCAATGTAGATCTAAGTATGAATCATGTTGAACTCCTTAAAATATAAAAGGAAGGATATTGTGTAGGATCTGTTGACAATTGCATAAACGTAGTGAAATACTGACAAGATTTCTGTTCATATCAGCATGCTGTGCTTTCTTATATAGGCATTGCAAGATTTTAATTGACCTTAAAGTAAACTAAATTTAGAGCGTTAAAAAAAAAAAAAAAAAACCTTACTAAAGAAATACTGTCTGTGGGTTATATCAGCCACAGACTTCTTAGAGATTCTGGCAGCTTCTTTTTTCAGTGCCCACCCCCCATAAAGGATGGAATAGTATGAAATGGAAATATTTGCTAGGGATTATAATAGGGCTTTTGACATGTATGAACCCCTTTGCTCCTTTCTGCAATTCACGCATTTCAGTGACTTTAAATAATAATAGTAATTATAGTCTGTGTCTAGACAGCAACTTTCCCCCTTTGTGTGATGATAGCTATGGAAGTCTTTTGGCTCACAATTTTTCCAGAAATAAGAGAAAATATCAGTTGCCATGCAGAGGTTCTCATGTCGTTGTGGGGGTGGGAGGCACCTCATCTTCCTGATTGGACAGCTGTGCTGGGGTCTGGATGCCCTGTACTAATGATATGAAGTGCTGCTTCTTTGCCTAGGCACTTCTTTGTACCTACAAATTTGTCATATTTTATTAAATCTAAGATGCCACCAATCATAGAATGCACTGTTATTTTATGCACCACTAACTGAAAAAGTTACTGCTAGTTCTGATTATAAAACACTATCAACGCTAAGGCACATCCTGCTTCCAGAAATGTGAACATGTGAAAATGAGAAGAGTAAATGCATCTTAGAATAGATGAAAAATAGTTCTTATGCTATTTTGTTGAGCCTCCTGGAAGAAAATGGGCTGGAACCTGAGCATGGCCTGAGTTCTCAAAGACAAAAATAAAAATTGCAGAAAAAAGCCACATTTCAGTAAAAATGAACAAACAAAAACAACATCTATTGGGAAGAACTCATCAGATGGGATGAAAGAATCTGTCCAAGTACCCTAAGTAGACCTGAGGGTCAGTGCAGGGCATGTGTTGCCCGGAGCCCGGTGCACATGGGGCAGATAAACCTGTGTGAACTGAAAGGGCTACAGTGTTGGGACTGTGAGACATGACCGGAGTGCCATTGGTCTCTTTCCATGATGTGGAAGAATGATCCACATGAGGCCTGGTGGGGCGGATGCTCTATCACATGCCTGAGCAGATGGCAGCAGGAGTTTCTGGGTGCCTGGAGCTGGGAGAGGAAAGAGAAAGGTAAAAACCCCCAGGTTGGGTTTAGAGTGGGTCTTTCCTGTGCAGGGGTGCAAGGCCACATATTTGAGAACCTTGAATTTATTTAGCTAGAGTTACTTCTGACCTAAGGAAAGGCTGGGGTTCTTGCTAGAAGGCAGATGTAGACTTGACAATTTGAGCACACATATAAATCCAGCCTCATTAATGCTCATGTGAGATGAAGATAAGGCAAACTAGTCACATTCTGATAAAGGAAGAACCATGAAGATTTTGGAGTAAAACCAAGTACACAGACAATAATAGTAGTGACAGAGTTAGGAGCAACAGTCTACTCAGGATTCAGATTGCCGAATGGGAACAATAAGAAAGCACCCAAAGTTTCTGTTTATCAGCAGAGATCATTAGTTAAGGAGATCTTCTCATGCAGGGACAGTATCATTATGCTTAGGGGTGAAATAAAATTCATTTGCATTCACGCTTATGTGGGGAGAGCAGAGGTCTCCAGACGTGATGAGTAAGCTTTTTGGTGGGGGGCTCTGGGTCACGGTTCAAGAGATACTAAGATGAGTGGAAAGTCTGATATGCTTCTCAGTGAATTTCCAGGAGTTAATGGAGAAAATGGGGGGGAAAGCAGTATATGAAAAATCAACAATGGAGAATTTTTCAAAACTGATAAAGCTGAATAGAAATTAGAATGTATAATGTGTAATCTCCAAACTAATAGGAAAAATAAAATGAGGAGGGAGAATATTCTCAAACAATACAAAAAAAAAAAAGGCCAGGAAAAAATAGCAATCTAGAAATTTGAGACAAACAGAATGTACAAAACTTGCTCTAGATTTTATCCAATTGGCAATAAAAAATCCTCACAATTGCCAAAGAGACTAGAATGGGCAATTTGGAGAAAGACTACTGTTTTCGATCATGTCTATTTAGGGCTTGTATTTGCATCATACTCTACTGAAACTGCTTAGCTTAACACTGCATCAGGTCACAGTCTTGAGTTGGATTCTGTTTTATCAGTTCCTGCACATATTCACTATGTGACCTTTGATAAGTTACTTGATTCCACTACACCCCATTCATACATAAATAAAGATAAAATGAAGTTTTATTTGTAAAAAGCTTACATTTGTGCTATTTAATATAGTAGCTATTAGCCATGTGTGGCTATTAAGCACTTGAAAGAGGAAGGTAGCAACCCTCAGGTTGGGCTTAGAGTGGGTCTTTCCTGTGCAGGGGTGCAAGGCCACATATTTGAGAACCTTGAATTTATTTAGCTAGAGTTACTTCTGACCTAAGGAAAGGCTGGGGTTCTTGCTAGAAGGCAGATGTAGACTTGACAATTTGAGCACACATATAAATCCAGCCTCATTAATGCTCATGTGAGATGAAGGTGAGGCAAACTAGTCACATTCTGATAAAGAAGGAGCCACTTCAAATTTCATAAAGTTTTGTGCCTTAAATGTACCATACAGTATGATATAGCTCTCCCAATGCATTATGAACAGTTGTTTAGATAATGTCAGTGAAAAATTTCTCATGTTAACTTTTGCTTTACTCCCTTTGCTTTCCATTTATGTTTAAGTTTAAAGAATAAACAGAAAGCTGCCTATTTAAAAAAAGTCTGCTGAACTGATAATATTTTAGATACATTGGCTTAAATAGAATATAGTATTAGAATTAATTTTACCTGTTTCTTTTTAATGTTTATTTAATATGTTTATTAGAAAATTGAAGTTATATGTGTGGCTTACATTATATTTCAGCAATAAACAGCAATGGTTTAGAAAATGCTTAGTTCTTAAATACTCAATAAACATTAACTCTGATTATGTTTTAAGAACTTTCACGAAGGTAAGAGATGTGTATTGTTTCATTGTTTTCGTGTTGTACCTTGAGTAGCTTCAATGTCCAGCATGTATCAGGTGTTCAATAAATTGGCAGACTGGTCAAATGCAGAACTGATATATAGCCAGTTCTCACACAACAGTTGCATTGCTTGTTTCTACCCAGAGTGTGTTCTGTCCTGTTAGCCAGGATCTATGTTGTATAACTTCTTAAGTACTCTCATTCTCACTCTTAACTGGTTGAATCTTTGTGGCCCAACAAATATGTCATTTCTTTCAGGATCCTATTTGCAGGTCCTCCTCCCTATTATCTTTCTACGCAGAAACCATCTCTTCCTCTTATAGATTTATACATTTTTGAAAAATAATTTGAAAAATTATTTCTTACAGGAGTTCTTTCTTATTCATCACAGAATTTAGCCCCAATTATAGGTCTTATCTCCTCTGATATATTAATGTAAGTTCTTTATGAGCTTGTTTACTCTGATGTACCACTGTCCTTAGTATGTTGCTCTGTGCAAGGTAGGGGATCAATAATAGATTTGATGAACTGAGTTAACATTTTCTTTTCATCCTTTTTATATCCTTCTTTACTTAGCATCAGGAAATAATTGGATTTAAGAATCCAATAAATGAATAAACCAATGGGATGAACCTGCAAAGGAAAGGAATGGAGAAATCTCTCTCATTGTCAAGAATATTTTAACAATGGCCTTGGAGATTTTCCTTCTTTGTGTTCAGAGCCACTGGTGCTCCTAGTCAAGTCCAGGAAGAGTAAAAGGCAGGTCTTTGCATTCTAGTGGAAAATGCAGGGCTGTTCCAGTTGTAATCTCATCCCCTGGGAACTGCCAACTTGCAGATCCCATGTTTATGCGCTAGCCATGAACTCTGCTGACTCCCCAGTGATAACTCTCATGTAGGAAAAGCTGTTAGTAGATGGGCTTCTCCATGGCCTTTTTAGTACAGGGGCCACGTGTTCTCATCTAGCACCGAGGCCTAGGGAATGCAATGGCTCACTACTAAGTCAAGGCCAAAACAAACATTCAACCCCATATAACAATTCCCCTACCCCAAAATGAAAACTCCTGGCCTCTATTTCTACAAGTTTCCATTAAGTTCTTTTACAAAGAGAAGGTGCTCTGAGCCTGAAGAGTAGCTGAGAAGAGAATGAGAAAGGCCCATTGACCGCAGGGAGCATAGTAGGGGTCCAGTAGTTGGAACAGTAGTTTTTGAGGTTAGAAAGGCTTGGATTGGGATCAGAGCTCTGCTATCTTTTGCCTGAGAAGTCCTTAACAATCTCTCTAAACCTCAGTGTTCCCTATTGTAGTGGTAATATTAGACAACTTATTCTGAGAGCTGACTGTGAACCAGGCGCAATGCTTGAAGGTAAGTATTATCATCATCCTTATTTTACAGATGAGGAACTTGAGGCACAGAGAAGGTAAATAACTGCCTAAGTCACCCTGCCCCAATGATAGTATGCCTCCGTCTATTATTAGAGGGTTGTACTATCCACCACATAAGGCTGCAGTGAAATGGATATTAAAGTGCCTGGCTCCCAGTAGGTACTCGACAGAGGAAGGCTGTGACTCACTACCTAAAGCTGCCCCCACCCTCTACCAGTGACCAGTCACTTCATTTGACTAATGGTGGTGTTTGAGGGAAATGAGGAACTATGAATCTGTTAGCAGTGATAATCAGAAGAGCTTCCTCTTGATTATCTGTAATGAATCAAATGTGTCACTGATTTATTGCATGCAGTTTAAATTCCATTTACATGGCTGAAAACTAAGCACTGTGAAGCTATTCAGTCACATTCTCTCTTATATGGATAAAAAGTTATTAATTTCTTAATCCTACCTAGTACTTCAAACACTGGATGTAGCTACTTTAGCCATATAGAAAGCAACTTTGAAAGACAGGTATTTCCTTCTTCTGATATAAGAGGACACTCTATTTTGTCTTTAAAAAGGATCTTCCTGGTGAGTAGCTCTTAAGAGTGTAATGTGAAATGAAGCCAGGTAGCAGCAAGACTGGCATCCCCGATATCTGTGGAGAATTAACTTGTCAAAATATAATCCAATTATTAGACACACTCCTTTGTTTCCCTTTTGTCTTTACACCATTCCAAATTTAAACCATATCAGGAAACATGAAAGAGAGATGAGGGGTGACATGAAGAAGTCGGTAAATGAAAGAGTCTATTGTATCCAATTGCTGAACATTCTGAAACTCTTTTAACTAAATCACTGAAACAAAAGTCATTTTTATTTTGAGTGTAGTTTTGTCCCATGGGTGGGAACAAAGCAAAGTAATACAAATTTACAGAAAGCTTATGACACTCAACTATAGTTTGTTATTTGGGTTGTTTTGACAACATACAAAGGGATATTTTCTGAATTTTAAAAATTATAAAACTATGTTGATATATCTTCAAATAAACAGTTGGATGATTTCAGTTTGATTTCTGTGAGCTTAAGAACATTGAACTTAAGATGCTTCCAGGTATATATTCTTATATATTCCAGGTATTTACTCTTTATATATTCCTAACAAATTCTATTAATTTTTTAATTGAAGTATACTTAATGATGAAACTCTTTACCTGTTGCTGCAAATTGTACATTTATCACATCTGACCTCTACTGCCAGCTACCTGACAGAGCCTCAGTGCTCAGCAAAGCAAAGCTTTCATTCTCCACTGTGAGTGTTTTTTTTCCCCCCAATGTCTGAGTGGGTGTCCAAGACTGACTCCTCCTGGAAAGTGCACTGGGCCAGAGAGTGAACTGTGCTTGATGTTATCACCATAGAATGTGAATGAATGTGATTTCTCAAACTATAAATGATGCATTTTACTAAATTGCCTAGAGAAAATCACATTTCTTTAACCACATGTCTTTCATCTGACAAAATATGTATCACTAGTTTCATCGAATTACTTAAATATTTATCATTTGTTGAATTTGAAAAATTTTAAACTAATCCTAAAAAGTGATACCATTCTCCAACACATTTGTTATTAGTATTATAAATAGAAAAAAAATATTTGAATATGCTACAATAATAGAGAGCATCACAACCACATAGTTTTAGAAAATGTTTTTGGCTATTTTGTTTTGTTTTTGTTTTTGTTTCTGTATTCAAAACCTTTGTCCAAAATACAAATCCCTGTTCTACTTCCTGGAGGCATAACGTGTACTTCCTCAGCGCTGCTTCTTCAGGAGTACGGAAACTAGCCAGCATCCAAAAAATATATACAATAATAAGGATTTCAGATAAAAAAAAATTATGGACCGGCCTGGTTATGTGGTAAAGACTACAACCTTGAAGGTGATAATGGAGAGCCTCTCCTCCTTTGCAAAGTTGCCTGAAGAGGTCATGAGGTCCAGCCTTTGTTTCTCAGTTCTCAAAATATTAAGTAACAAAAATTAGTCAGCTTTGCAAGGCTGACAAACAAGTGAGCTGCAGAAAAGAAGGCTTCTTCCTGCAATTCAGTTTTTGCTTAATCTTCCTCCCAAACTATAGAATAAGAAACAAATTATTTCAGCACATCACCTCCCCAGGAAGAGATTTCTCCCTCCCTGCCCCTGCCCTAGCACAGTCCCTTGGGGAGCTGGTTTTTACTACAACATGTTTAGATAAATTGTGTTCTGTTTCCACTGTGAGAGGCTTTCCACACACCTACAGATGAGCATCAGGGATTTCTCTAAGCACACAGATTCTTTCAAAGGAGAAAGAGAAACAAGCCTTGTACAGATTTAGAAGAACCTCTTCCCTTTTGTCCACTTGGGAGATTGATGACCTGTTTACAACTGAAATTTCGTGCAAAGCATTTTTTATTATAAAATGAGCAGCTCACATTATGCTACTGGTGTTTGCAGAGTGAAATAAGAAGGTAGTAAAGAAAGAGACTGTTACATCAGATAGAAGACACATTCCTCCTCTCACTTTTTCCTCTTGGCATGAATGTTCACATTTTTAAAAGGGAGGAAATCCTGCTAAAAGCCCTCTCCATGCTGTTTTAGAAACTCTGAATAATGGTATGTCTGGGACTTTTTGTATAATATTCTGTAGTTGAATCCAGTTTTTATTATCTTTCAATCCATTCTAAATACAAGTCAAAACTTACTTTGTAAAGATCTGACTTTCACTCTGTCAAAGTGTTCCAAAACTTGTATTTATTTCTTTCATTTCTAAAACACAGTTTAAATGTCTTTGTAGGAGCTTTAGTGTTTGGGGTCAGGCTGAAGCAAAATGAAACGGCATCATGCTGGCTAGAGTTCAGCATTTAACATTTTAAGAAAAGTCTTTAGAGAGCGCACAGTGGAAATAGACAGGAATCTACATTCATATGACCATCAAAGGAACAGGGAGAGCAGGCCAGGAAGGCCCCTGTGTGCTGCGGCAAGCCTCAGAAAAAATACCTATGATCCACAGGAATACTGGCGGGGGCTAGGAGAAAGAAAGTCTTTCTTGGAGCTACCATTCCAGAAGTTTTCACTGGTATATAAAGAGACAAGAGAAGCTGATCACTGACAAGGACACTGCTACATCAAATCCAGCTCCAAAGTACTGCTTAAAATGGTCTCTGCTGTTCCTTGGTGGCCTGATTTACATGCAGTGAGATGGGAGGGGAGCATGGAAATGGATCCAGCCCAGCACTTGGCCTGCACGACTGGAATAGAACAAGCAATATATATCTAGGGCCTTCGAAAGGAAAGGTTTATACCAGTGAAATAGCAGGATGTCTTGGCATGGGTAAGGCAGCAATGAAGGGTACTCTATCAAGGCACCACAGAGCACCTGCTGCAGACTGTAAGGCCTGTTCACCTGTTGCCTCTTTATGAAAGGGCAGGAGTTTGAGCTGGGCAGCTTTGAGAAGGCTAATGAGGAGTCAACCTTCCTGCAGGCTGTGCTATGATGTCTCTCTCAGGCCTGGGGCAGTCACTCTGAGAAAGGACTCAAAGGCTGCAGACTGATTACACCGGGAACTTCCAGCTTCCACACAGGTCTGAAGGGAGTCAGGTGAGGCAGGAACAAACACAGCCTGCAAACAAAAGAATGAAACACAGGGGTTGCTGGTGAAGGGAAGGTGCCCCTATTTCCCCAGTGGAGATTACATGGAACAGGTGCCTCCTTGCTATAGATGAGGGACATTTTATACTGATGTGCTGAAGAAGAGATTTGACAATCCTTGGAAAGTAAATATTAAAGAAATAGTGGATTTAAATGTTGATGATTTTAAAAGGTAAAATTAGCTGACCTCTTAGAAAAGAATTGAGATGAGATAGGAAGATACTTATTTAGAGAATTTGCTGGAAAGGATTTCAGAGAGTTATTGTTGAGTTTTGTTTTCAGTAATAACAGCTCTATCAGAAGCAATGCAGAACATGAATAGAAATAATCATATGTAGTGATCCAGTCACAAGGAGAAGGCTGAAAGCTCGTAGTACCATTTTCTTTTTTGATCCAATTTTTAGATTTTCCTATAAAAGAGAAATAACAAGGATTGTGGTAAAAACTCTTTTTCTCATCTCTTTTTTTAAAATATTTACTCCATAATTAGAATTTTTTATTTCATACTAAGATGGGTACAGGGATATTTGAAATTCACAGCTAACTTATAAATATTATCTTGCCAAGAATTTCAGTCCTTCCCAGTAGACCTTTCTCTATAGAGCACTGGACGTCAGCAAACGTGGTTTGGCTTTTTTGTGCCTAATGTTGGATGAACTGACACAGAGGTGAATTCAGCAGGGTCATGGCTGGGGGCAGGCTCATTTAGGGACTATGTCTGGAGACTCTGGTGGAAATTACTAAATGCTGATCCCTAGTGCTAGCTGTTTGGAAGTCAAGGCATGTGGAGCTATAATCATATATGGAGAGGTTGGCAAAAATCTAATTCAATTCCAGTAAAAACCTATTTCCAAAGGATGTTGTAATCAAAAGGGGAAATGGGTAGTGGCCCTAAGAGTTCTGAGATAAGACTCAGTGTGAACAGGTGTATTAACTAGGTTTTTGTATTTTCTGTATTCTTGATATTCTGGTATTTCAGGCCTTGATCCTGGAGAGGCTGCCTTTTCCTAGGCTGGCTAATTCCTAGAGATAGCAAACAACTTCCCTCCAAGCACATCTTTGATTTATAAATTAACCATTGGAGAGCCCACATCCCCAACTATCTCCTTCATCAAACTCAGCAGTACAATATACAAAGCCAGTGTTCTCCCTCTGCTAAATCACTCCAGGACCAACTACCTTACAACTTGGGACCACTCCTTAAGCCCAGAGCCCACCAAAATTTTCCTACTATTTAATTCTAAATTTAATCAGTATACCTGTTGCAGAAATTTTGCAAAAATCAGACTGGTGAGAAACCAAGCAGCACTTGGAGTGTGGGAGAACTCAGGTTTATTATGCCAGTGGTCCCAAAGGAGCTAGCACTCTGAAGATCTGGGCCCTGAGCTCAGGGGCAACTTTGCTTTTATAGAGTTTAGTTGGCATGGACGGATTGGTTAATTTGTCCTCAGATGATTACAAAGCTTGGGAGTTGCTATGGGTTGCAGGTAGTTATAAAGAGTTACAAAGCGGAAGAGTTGCTATGAGTTGTAGGCAGTTACATTGTTACAAAGTGCAGGAGTTGCTATGGGTTACAGGAAATTACATTTGTTGTTTAGACAGAACAAGCAAAAGGAAGGATGAGTCTTTAGTTAATTTTGAGGTCACCCTGCCCCACAGCCTATGTGGCGATCATATCTACAGAAGCAGAACAAAGAGCTGATTATAAGGTTAGCATTTTGAGTGAAAATTCCTCTTCATACCTCCTTGCTTTTCTCTTTACTTCAGAGAAAACCACAATACAGATTCTGGGGCATACTCCCCAGTCCTTTTCTGTCTCCTGGAATACCCTCTAGTGATTTCCAATGTGATTCTGTGGGGCTCAGTGTGCATCCCGATTCCAGGGATATGGGAGTATAAATTTCTTCCTTCGTGACAGTTACTTCTATGCCTACTATCTCACTATACCTGATTAAAACAAATCCCAGTATATTTTTAACCATGTGAGACCAAGTGGTGGCTCATGACTTCCTATTCCTGGACAATGCCTGTGGAGAGGATAAGGTATGCAGACCCTTGAGCAACCAGGAATGTGCATGTAATTCTGCCTCTGGGGGCCAAAATAGTAGAACTGACAAACCCTGGACTAGGGAAATCTAGCCATGAGAAGCTAAACTGGTAGAACCAAATCAAGAAGGGAGCCCTCACTCCAATTCTGGAAATATATCATCAAGAAATAATAAGATATTCACAAATATCCTCAGAAATCTTTTTATATTGTACATCATTTGTAATAAAAAAGGAATCACCCTAAACAGACAATGTTTGAAGCATTATTAAGTATAGAATGATAGAGCCATATAACGCATTACCTAGCAGTCATCTGGCATAGTGTTTCATGTCATGTGAAAATAATAAGATATTGTTAATTTAAAAAATCAGTTAATAAAACAGCATTATGATATAATCTCTCTTCAAAAATACAGACATGTACTCAGAGATTAACGACTGGGGTTATCTCTGGGTCATGCCATTACACTTGTTTTGTGTGTGTGTGTGTGTGTGTGTGTGTGTGTGTGTGTGTTTATTTTTCCACAATTTTCCAAATTCTGTACAGTGAGCATGTATTAATAATTTAACTTAATTATTCTCTGGCATACAGGCTGGGCTGCCCCTTGAGCAGGACAGAGAAAGCATGGCTTCCTAAGAGATTCCTGTGGAAAAAATATGAACAATGAGTTACCCCTTCCTCAATCATTGAAGAAATTCTACAACTAGTGAGAGTTCAATAAGCTCCAGGCAGTTTAGCCTTAGGACAACGCATGATAGAAGTTTACTTCAAAGCCCCACCTGCTAGTGGGTAAAAGGTCCTAATATTGAGCTCCCTGGCTCTGAGTGATGCCTGGTGGCTCCATTGACAGAAGGCCCCCTGGCCACAGGGGTGTTATTAGACCTGGGCAGGGTTGGGTGATGTTGCAGTGATGCTCCAGTTGGTGTAGAGATCTCATAATTAGCAACAGCAGGTGACAAAGCAGGGAGCCTAAAAGAAGGGAGGAGACATAACCTATCAGCAAAAGGCAAAAATAATTCACTCATTGGATCACATCAATACCTAAATAACCAAGTAATGATAGTATTTACATTAAATAGTTTAAAAAGAATGAATGCAATGACTCTGATAATATAATAATGTGTAAAAAGGGTGAACATAAGAGCATACAGTAGTTAATCCATCTCCGAGGACAGAAAATTAATATTGATCAATTCATTTCAAGTTAAGATCTCCGTTTTTATTAGAAAACCATTATTTCTTAAGTTTAAGGACATAGGTAACAGTATCTCTCACTTTACAATCCCTCAGGGATTCTCAGAGGAACAATAAAACCTGGGAGACACACATGCATTTGAAATGAATGTTCAGAAAATACTTGTTGCATATAATTGAAGCCACATAGTATTTTTTATAATTACAAAAAATTATTAATAAAATGTGCGTACCCCCAAATTTAAGCTGCTATATTCATGAGGCAGCTGCTTTCTGACAAATAACCTGTGACAATTTTATAATAAAGGGTTCAGAAACCTCATTAGACCACATGCGTGGTGCAGCTGAAGCACTCAATGGTTTCCAAGGGTTTGTGAAAATGTAATTAGGCAAACCACAGGCATCTGCAAATGTGGTACTTTTGCTTCAGAAGGGTAGAATCTCAGGGTTCCCCAGAGCTTTCATGAGGATGATTTGCTCTCAGTGTCAATGACTCAAACACACACCTAAGATGGTCTTTTTGCTCTTGCAGAATAAGTATTGCCAAATCCTTAGATTAAATGATGTTTAACTTCTGGGTTTGATTATACCCCTATGTGTACCACCAAATGACTGGGATACTTTTTGGGCCACAAAATGGCTTCCTGTCCTATTTACTGATGTGTGGGCCCTTGCAAAATACATCTGTAGGATTGGCTATAGGTCTCAAGCAGAAAATACCATCTGATTCCCATAGAGCTAATTCTCACTGCTCCATTGCAAGTATGCAGTCAAAAATCCTTTCTGGGAAGTGGCGAGCTGGCCACTCTGACAGCATCAGTAGTGAGCCCTTCAGTGGTTATTAGATCTACAAGCTGGTGAAGCAAATAGTAATGGGAGGAGGCAGATGAGATGCCAACACATTGTCTGAACAATGTTTCTAGAAGAAAAATGTTCCAGTCAAGGGAACCATTTGAATGTGCTATGGTTGGAAAAACACAGGCCTGGGAATCTGACAGACCTGAGCCTGGGCTCTGAGTATACCACCTACACCTTTGTCTTTGACATGCTATTTAGTATTGCTGAGCCTGTTTTGTTTTCTGAAAAAATATTTTTCTCATGGGGTTTTACTGAAGATTAAATAAAATGTGGCAAGATTATTTTTAGAAGTATTAATTCATGTGTACTTCTAAATTCACAGACACACACACACACCTTTTCACCTTGTCCATTCTTTATGTAATCTGCTACCATTGGGACCTCTTAGCCCTAAATGAAAGTTGACCAGAAGAAAAAATATGACCAAGTCTTGGCTTTTAATGAAAACAAAACAAGACAACCAACCCCTGTTAAAGGAACAAGACAGGAAAATATGAAAAGAGTTCTTGTTCTGTAGATCTGCCTCTGATCAGTCCTAACACTGAACTTTTCCTGAACACTATATTGAAGAACTGAGCAGACTTTTGGGCATGTAGAAACCAAAGATGGTCTACTGGTTCACTAGGAACCTAGGTTCAGGATGCAAAATTTATATTGGCCCTGAAGCTGATATAAACATTGGTGTATGAATATTTCTTCAAAACCTGCTTTTTATTCTTTTGTGTATGTATCCATAAGCGATATTGCTGGTTCATATGGTAATTCTATGCTGAACTTTTGAGGCACCGCCATATTGTTAGTTTAGTCTCACCAACAATGCACAAATGTTCCAATTTCTCCATATTGTGGCAAACATTTATTTTCTTATTGTCTTTTTTAAAAAATGGTAGCCACATATTCGGTATCCATAGTTTTTGGAAACTGTCTAGTTGATTTTACTATTCAGTGAAGGCTCATAGCATCTGGACCAGGTTCTGCCAGGCCTATCAGAATGTTAGTTGAGTGGAGACTCTGCCTCCTTCTCTGGCTAAACTGCCTGGTGTAGAGGAGACTAGAGCCTGCATGAAAACCCACCACTAGTACAGGGAGGTGCAATATCAGCAGATGTTCAGATCACCTGCCAGGCTGGAAGACAGGTGAGAGAAACATAACATCTTTTGTGGGATGATAAATATCCACCAGGAAGGACATTTGTGAGGATTTTTTGAAGTGTTAATCAATGTGTTTTCCTAATACGCACTGTTAAACATTGACCTTCCTGCACTTTATTTATTCAGGCCCCAGAATATGAGGTCTCCAGTGCCCTAGGAGGGATTGGAACCAGAGGACAACAAAGTTCTTGGATTTTAAATTAAAAACAAACAAACAAATATGAGATGAAGACAGGGACTTCTTAGTAAATATTATAATATCTCCTCTCATCACAAGGTAAAACTCCTCTGAAGCGAAGGAGGGGGAGGGAAAATTTTAGGAAAGAAACAAGATTAGGTGTTAGGGATGCACTGTGAAACTGCTGACATAACAAGAGTGGTGGTAGCAATGACAAGGCCTAAGGTTGGGGATCTATGGGCAGAGGGACCTTGAGCTCTCAGTGTGGACAGGGCTAGAGAAGGCAATCAAGGCCCCAGTCCCCTTCACATCTTTCCTGTCTGAGTGTGCATGTGGGGTAGCTGTGGAGGTCAGATTGCGGCAGGGCAGTTCTGGAAGCAGAGGATCCAGGATAGCCTCCTGAGTCTTCTGTGTTCTGAGAAAGATGAATAGTTTGAAAGCTTATCCTGTCTCAGAGAGAAGATAGGCTGAGGGAGGTCAGTTGGCCAAATAAATGCTGTGCGGAAAGTGATATGGGCTCAGAGGGATGTATCAAAGAGTATTTCAGTAGGGAGAGATGCCTGTGGCCACATGTCACCCCAGAGGGGAAGGCAGACTGGGAAAAAATTTTATGCCTGAAATGATGGAGAGAAGCTACAAATGCCCAAGATTACATTTTCTACCATTAGACAATGGAGCTTGAAATGGAGGTTAAGTTCTAGAAAAATGAAACATGCTATGATATTTTGCATACTCAAGTAAACACCAAGAAAATGCAAACCTTCCACATCTTTAGAATGGATAGCACTTAGTAGACTCTCAATAAATTATGGCTTCTATTACTATGCAAACCAAATTACTATGGCACCAGCCCTATCAGCTTGATTACTGGAAATTCACTGCTTAAAGTATTCCACAGGGATTCGAAAGTATTCCCTGGGACATGGCTCAGCACGGCAACTGCGCATTGCCTCTGAGGCTTTGGACACATGGTCATAGGAGCCCTGCTTGAGCGCTGCTTCAACTCAATTCTCTTTCTTTTCATATCTCTCTATTAACCATGGGACAGGGTCCTCCCCTTTTATTCATTCAGCACAGCACACACAAGAGAATATAAATTATGTAGTCACAAATTCAAATGTGTAAAAATGCAACTTTCTCTATAACAAAACTTAGTTCTTAAGCCCCTGTTTCTGCTGATGGCAGAGAACTTGTTACTGCCAATTGAATATAAACTATTTTGCTAAATATTTCTTGCTCTATTTTGGGTAAATGGTTTAGGATGTTTTCCTTTCCCTTCTCATTACCTCTCCCCATGGGTAATCTAAGGATCAACCAGGCATTAGAGGAAGAGAACATCTATTTCTTCTTTATCTGGTTCAGCTCAATATTGCATCCACTGCAGATATAATATCCGTTTGCACATGTATTTTACTGAATTCTACTGTGCTTCATCTTCTGCTCAATGTCCTGTGTTCCTACTGTGCTTTGGTCTACTAAGGTCAGTCTGTGTCCTCTTAGCCCTGTCCATAATCACAAGTCCTCTTCAAAGCCTCTGACTGCTAGTTCTTTTTCATCCTTGTTAGAGCAGGGAGCTTGGAAAGCTTTTGGATGGGCACCCTTTAATAGCTTTGGACAAACAACAGCTCCCCTAAAATCTCAATGGTTTACAATAGTAAAGATTTGTCTTACGTTATTCATCAGTTGTGGCTTTGCTCAGTATCCTCTTATCACTGGGACCCAAGTAGAAGAAACAGCTTCTATGAAAACAAATGTTTTGAGCAAATACAATCAACTGTATTCACTTACCACTCAGGAGTAGGAGAGATTTGGAGCAAGAAAGAGGTAGATGTTCGCTTCCTCTCTGCTGAAAACACTCTGCTCTCATTTCTGCAAGCCACACTTTGTCTGCAGGCAAGCAGGTGGGTGGTATTTTACTTCCAGACCAGGTGCTTTCTCAGACTCTACCTCATTGTGCCCTAAAGTCAGGGGGTTGGCCATTGTCTCTTTACCTGGAGTGTAGACCAGAGGTGTCAGACAGTAGAGGCCTTCACCACCATCTGCTCATGCCCCTTCTTGAAATTTTCTTCCCATTACCTGATTGAACTTTTTCTTCTTTTGGGTAAGAAGAACACTGCCAAGATATCATTTTGTCCCATATGTCACAGGCTTTGTGCCTCACAAATCCTTCTCTACCTCAAAACACCTAACTTTGCAAGAGAAATCTTAAGCTCCAGCCTCTCAGTTATCATTTAAAAAAAAAAACTATATTCAAGCATTCAATTGACACCTTTATTCTTTATGTGTCAACTCTCCCTGAAGTACTAAGTATCACTGATGTAATGGGTAGAAGGTAAATACAATAGAAGATGATATGGGGAAAAACAGTTTCTATTTTCTCAGAATGTTATCCTGCCATACTTTTGATCAGTCTTTATTGAAATTTAAAAACCAGCAGATGAGAAAAAGATGGAGAGAATAACTTACAACATACCCCAACTCCCTCAGCCATCACTGGCCAGCCTCACTCCTCCTGACTCATCTCTGCCACCTGAAGTGTCTCACGCATCTGCTCACCTCCCCACAATATCAGATCACCCCTGGCTCTAGAGATGAAGATTTTTAAATCTTTTCATTCTAGCCTTGTATGCACTTCTTTTACCCTGAAATGGGATAAGCCCCCTTTTGAAGTGAATGACAGCCAGATCATCAGTTTTGTTATGTGGAAATCCCTCACTGCCCCCCGTACTACCCTTTCTCCCCACAGGGTTTGTTCTGATTTTGTGGTTCTAACAAAACAGTCACACTGATCTGATGGAAGGACAGGCATCAAAGTTTGTGTTGTTAAGTCTTAAATAATCATATGTAAGAGACATCCATGTCCCAGTTGACTTTGGCTGCCCAATATTCAGAACTAGTTTCTTTTTACTCTATTAGTGTTTCAATAATTCTCAGAATCTAGCTCCATCTAAGGTTGTTTTATTATTATTTAAATCAGCTTCATAGACCTACCTCTGCACTATATCCACTTACTGTCACACCAGTCATTTATTATCCCTCATCTGCTGTACTCATCCAAAAGTTTTCATCTTTTTAAAAACCATATTATAGGTGTGGTGCTGTATTGACTACTTTCAGTGTACTGTGTGAGAAGACCTCTTTTTAAGTGCCCTCGTCCTATGAACCCTGCACTTTTGTGAAGGCCTCTAACCATTCTTCATAAAACCCTGGTAGAGAACATTTTTTTCTCTCTTCTGAGAAAAAAAAAAAAACAACTAAGAAATAATTAGTGAAAAATTAGCCAAGCAAGTGACCTCTGGGGCCGAGCATAATTTTTCTGTTCTCATGGGCTCCCAACAGCAATTGAATAAGAATTATTCTAATTATCATTCTGGAGAGGCCATAGCCTTAGGATGAGAAACCAGAAGATGACATCTGATGCCTGGAATGCTGCTGATGCTCTGTGTGCCACTTAACCCTGGAAGCTAACAATAGATGTGATCACTTCTGACTCCCGCCCAACAGTTTCATGAGGAAAAAACCAATTACTTCTATAATGGGGTGACTGTCATTGGCATTCTCAATTATAAGTGGCAATGTGATACCAGTTGAGACTCATGACTACCAGGTCCTCTCCTTTATACCCATTTTACAGAGTCATATGGGCCTTTTGTTTCTAAGCATGAGTAAAGTGTAACTCATCTATAATTCCTTACAAATTAATGTCAGAGTATTTTTATTCTACTCAAATAGCACTATTGTTTTACCAAAAATCCAATGAAGGCTTTGGAAAGGCACAAAAAATAGTTATTGTTATTTTATTTCCTCTTAGAGTGACTTCTTTTTGAAATACAGAATGACTGGTTTTGAAATATGCCTGCTCTACTAACCATATAAAGAAAATTAATGTCAAGTACAACAGCCAATCCCTGTGCCATCTCATTTTTTAATATTTTACAAATGTAATTATTTTTCAAGATTCTATTCATAAAAAAGATTTTAGAGTGCTGATGTCCATGTAATTCTTATAAACTAATGGATATTTTTTAATTTAATAACACCTTACATTTACACTAGTCTTTAAAGCGCTGTCACTCAGCAGTCTCATCTGTTTCTATAACATTTCCTGAAACAGGCAGAGGTATTCTTCCTGTCACACAGCTGAGCCACACAGGGCTGACTTGAAGACTATTTAAGACCTGATGAAGGCTCAGAACCCCAACCAGAACTCAGTTCTTCTAATAATAGTCCAATTACTTTATCACACATGCTAGAAAGAACATCAGAGTTAGAGTCAGAAGACTTGGCTTTACACCTAGGTTTATACATGTAGCTGCTTATTTTACTGGGTGATTCTGCCACTAGGTAAGTGCATGAATGCAATAATGTCACATAAATGTGAACTCCTTTTCTGTTTGTGAATCTAAGTCTGGTCACATTGAGGGCATAAAAGAACTTCCTTCCACATGGAATATGATTTCATAAAGTTCCATTGTGGTGTCTCTGTTTCAGCGGTTCTTGACAGGGAGGGGAAATGTCTGGAAACACTCAGTTGTCACAAATGGAGGAGTGGATATGCCACTGGCATCTAATGTTTAGAGGCTAAGATGCTATTAAGCATCCTGCAGTGCACAGGACAGCTCCTTAACAAAGAATTTTTCCAGGCCCCCAAATCAATAGTGCCAATTTTGAGAATTCTTTGCTCTAGAATAGAGCTTCTTACCCTGAGGTCCACAGACTCACAGATGAGCTGTGAGGATCCAGGAACTCACCCTAAAAACATTATTTGGTCTATTTGAGGCAAGTGGGTGAATTTCTGGGAAGGATTTATGACTATCGGTCAAGAGAAAATCATAGAGGTCAATTGTTTCAGAACGGGTACAATCTTTGTTCTAGTTATGCCTTAACACCCAGTGAAACTGCTGCTTATACAGAGTTTGGAGTCTTTAAACTCTTTTGGGGAGCAGAAATGGCATATCACATAGATAAATAAAATAAAATGTTTCATTGATCACAACTAGTAATGAGTGAGACAAAGAAAGATGCACTAGATCTAGCAGATAATAGAGCCACCACAGCCAGGGCCAAGCAGAGTGTGGGTAATGCTGGGAAAACATCATCCCCACTCTTGGTTCTTTGTACTTTGTCCAGTACAGTCAGAATGAGACTGGGAAGTATCTGTGAGAATGACCTGCACATCATATGAGGGGAGAAAAAATACTTTTTTAGAGAAACAGGAGGCTACTTTTCAAAACATTTTCTTCTGTGTGCTTCACAATACCCTGAGAAATTTACTTATGTTGCTTCATTTGAGATTATTTTGTGCTCACAGTATAGCTAATTCACCACAGATCTAGCTCTGACTCTCTTTTTATAAGAAGTTGGAAGCCCTGCTGAAATCTAAACATTCAGACATCCTGGCTAAGTGGTCACCAGGTAGGTATTGTCATAGTGTGAAAATTTTAACACTTTGCTAGAGTGATGATTTATAACTGAATAAATTATAATGATTGGTGAGAGTCTGATGAAGTTATGAAATTTCTGAGAAAACCACTCATGTGCTTCAAACGTGCCTAATTTGACTATTTAAAAGGACAAGTATACATATTCTCTCTAATACCCAAACAATTACATCTTGATTAGAGCACACACATACTTCTTTGCCCCTATATCCTGTAATATTTATTTCATAAGGTCTTGGATCAACTTTAGCCTTCCTCTAGCTTAACTTTCTAAATTACCCTCTTAGATTTTTTTTTTTTTTGGCAGTTAGGGGAAATAAGATAGAGGAGAATAGTTCAGGCTGACTTTTAGACAGAACACTTTATTTTAATGGCTTTGGACTGTTAAATTGTAATACATTTTTCTTCTCTAATTTCTATGCATTGAACATGTCCAAAATACAAATAGTTATTGCTGGTGTTATTGCCCAGTTCACATTGCTTCCAATGGGACATGAATTCTGTGGGTGAAAATATCTGTTCTTCTTTTTCTATGTCTTTATTATTACTCAAAAGAGCCCTGGGAGTAGATTATAATCCTTACCTTTCATTTTATTCTGGATTATTTTTGCTCCAAATTTGTTTCATTCTTGGAAAATAAATTAAGTTTACTTCAAGTCAGACAGTTACAAAACTTTTTTAAAAGACAACTTAATGTGAAGGTAATCCTTTAAAAAAAATTTAAAAACTAACCATACCCCCATAAGGAAAATGGATAAAATTGAGAAGCACTAATGGATTATGAAATTTATTACCTAAAGCTCACACAGTACTATCCTATCATAGATTAAAGTAGTTATATTGTTTTATCACCACTCTGCTGCCTATATAGTCTCAGCCCAGCTCCTAATTCAAGTGCCTACCTTAAAAAGGCTATTGTCAGCCACCATTGGCTCAGGAGGGAGCAGTCACAGAAGCTGAGCTATTCTCCCTTTCTCTGAGTGAACATTTCAGGGCAAGTTTCTGGCTTATCAGATGTAGAAGAGTTTAGCTCTGGCCACACAGTCCCCTTGTAAGCATAAACTGAAGAAACTTGTTTCTCCAGAGGTTTCAGTACAACATTTATCTTTGGAGCCAAATTCATTCAAAGACTCAGAAAGAAAAGCAACCCATCTTCTATTAGTATGAGCCAGTAATCCAGGTGAAAGTAAGGGCTTCCACAGCATGAAAAATATGGCCATATCCTGAATTCTGTTGTTAGTTCCCTTTTACAGGCTAACATCTTCAATTTGATTAATTCAAACTTCACTGGAGAATAAGACACAGACAAGTAAAGAAGCAGAGGGAAAAGAACTACAAATATGAAAGGCAACATTTCCAAAGTATCAGAACATTTACAGTAAACATTCTAGAAAAAGGAAAAGCATTCTGGCCATGAACTGGATGGAACAGAATAAGGTTGGTTATGTTTTAGCATAAAATAAATATGAAGTATTGACTCTCCGAGATAATGAGAGTCAGTGTGCATATGATTAAGAGTACATACTCTGTAAAAAAACAAAAACAAAAACAAAAACAAAACACCAGGGTTTTAATTTTGAGTCTTTCACTTCTGGATGTGTGATTTAGGGCAAATTATTTAACTTGTCTGTGACTAGTTATTTCATCTGTAAACTGGGATTTACATAGTGTCTGTGTTATTCGAGTTGCTGAAGTTTAAGTGAGATAATATATGTAAAGTCTTAGAACCCATAAACAGTGCTTGAAACAATCACTCATTCAATAAATATTTATTGAGTGCCAACTATAGGCTAGGTGTTATTCTTGGCACTTAGGAGGTGGCAATGGACCAAAGAGACAAAAATCTCATGCACACACAAACCCCTCAAAAACTCATGGAGGTCACATTTCATAGTGAGTACTCAATAAATGTTCACTTTTTATAGCAAACAATAATTAGTACTATAAAACAATCTAATTGATTTTCATCATGAATGGAACATGCATTCTAAGAAGCCAGAATCCTGTTTATCCAGGCATGTTGCTCAGAGAAGGTGATCACCTTAGGAGATCTTTTCTGGTTTTCTAATAAAGCCCTTCTCTTTCTTAACATTTTAATATTGCTTAAAACATGATATCCCCCATGGCTCAGGAACTGAGATTATGCCTACAACTTCATAGCTGTTTCTCTCAGCACAGAGTTCATCTCTGTAGGGCAGGGAGGCCCTGCCAACACAGTGATCTGTCCTGATCACTATAGTTGTAGCAAGTACGAGTTTTTGGCATCAGTGTGACACTTGAGCCTGTCTGTCTCAATAGCCACAGCCCCTGTTGACCTTTAGCGTGCCTTTGCTCCTATTTAGTGTGTGGAGGCCATGAATAAAGGCATTGTTGGTGCTTCTGCTTGTCTGACTGGGAGCATGCTGGCTGGTGTGGGCTCAGGCTACTGTCTGTCTCCAACAAATCACAAAGGTAAGAGGTGTTAGTTAAAGAGACCCAACACTTGAGACATTACCATCCCTTGTTCCCTGGGTAATGGACCAACCAAAGTTGCTGACCTCTCTTTCAGTATGTTCCAGTTCACTACTATTAATCTTTTTCACATTTAAGATTGCATGCACAACTATGCAAATTAGCAGAGATTTAGAAGCTCAGGATTTGAAAGAAATTGAGATGATCTAAGATGAATTGATGGACAAGAACTTAGCTAAAAATTTAAAACATACTCCACAGCCCATCAGGAATACATCAAGTAAAGAATGGTTAAAGAAAAAATATAAATAGATGATAGATAGATAGGTATCTAGTATGAAAGATAGTTTTTTAAGCTATCTATAAGGTATAGCAATATTACATTATAGTATATATTAAATTATTACATCATATCTATCTATATACACATATATATTATACATACATCTATATACATACACACATATTTACATCTGTGTAAATGACTGAAATGACATTCAATTTAGCTGCATGAGCACAATCTGTACTAATATGAATCTCTTAAGATGAACTTTACATGGTTAGCTTTTTAGGATGATATATTCATGATAATTTCTAAGTAAGATAATGAATATATAAAGTTATAGATTTGTGAAGCTGAGAAATAAATCAAATAATTATCAGTTTAGTTCAGGTTCAAAAACTATTTTCATATTCCAAAGTTGTTCTGTTAGAAATGTTCACCTTTTTCAAAACTCATTTTCACATTCCAAAGTTGTTTTGTTAGAAATATATTTTCTCATTGTCTTTAGTTTGCTGAATGGGTAAAAAAAAAAATGTCATTTAGATTTGCTTTAGACTAAAGCCCTGAAAAATTTATGTGACTTCTTTGCTTCCACTTAAAAATGCTAAAAATTCACAAATTTTATTATAATAATAAAGATTCAAATTTTCTCCCACTAAATATTTTACAATAAGAAGTGGTAAAATGAACTTAGATCTGAGTCTCTATTTGAGGGCAATCATATATAATCCACAGACTGGATCAACAGCCCCTAAATAGCTGAGTTGAATGCAAGGTTTATATTTCTAAAGTTTAAAAACTATAAGAATTAGAAGAAAATGTAGAATTAGCTCTGAAAAAACAGAAAAGTGGTTTTGAAGTTTGATTTGCCCCTCCTCTAAATACTTTCTTTATTAAAAAGAAGTAGATGTTATAACTTTAGTTAAAACTTTAGTTATAACTCAACTTGAAATGGTACTACAATTTCTTGTGTGGGTAATCTGTTTGGAATAATATTCAGAAAGGGCTTATTTTTTTCTGTTTTTTTCTAGTTGCTAAAATAAATGTTAAAAACTATAATTGTGTATTAATTGGTTTCAAGAGCTTCTTTAAATAGAAGTGACCCAGCAGCTAATTTAAAATATTGCAATCTTAAAGAAAAAGCAAATGTAATACTTCCTCTAGAAGAATAGTAATTTTGAGTTAAGTACAGAGACATTGATGTTGTTTACTTTTTATGTATTTCACTCTTAATTCTCAAAGTAAGATCACATGATAGAATCATTAAAATAAGGTTAAAAAGAACCAGGAAAGACAAGTGAACTAATGCATGTGCTAGACAACTGAGATTAAATGATTATTTCTGCAAGAGATATGGAAAGTTATAAATATTTTTTAAGCTATTTCCAGCTCTCTGTTTCATTCCAATTGCCTAACTCCACTTATGACAACTCTAGTCACTTGTTTATGGTTGAATACAAATTTGCAGACTTGGAAGAATTGTTAGAGATCATACAGTCCTGCCTTCTCACTTTACTGGAGAAATTAAAGAGATTGGGAAAGCAGTATCACCTATCTGAAACCACACAGGTAGAAACCACCTGACTTAGCCCAATGATCCCCACCACAATCTAGTGCACTCACTTATGCCAACACTTCTAGCTATCAAATTTACATTGTCCAATGTACCAGAGAGAAGAGATAGGATGTCTCTGGTCTCCTCATTGCATCTCTTTTCTCAAATGCTCAGAGCTATACACAACTTCAGCCCTATTGGTCCCTACCTGGCATTAGGCAAATGAAAAAGACAAAGTACACAGAGCTCTCTTCTAATCTTTTGTGAATTAGTATTTGTAAATGACATAGGTACTAGAAGGTCTTTCAAAATAGCCCCCAAAACTCTTTATGCCCCTGTGTCCATCCATCTTTTACTCTTCACCAAAAGTAGAAACAAATTTTTGGCTTAAAAAAAGTGTGGGGAAAATAGGTGAGTAGTCAACTGTGGCTACTGGTAGAGGGTAGAAGGGACTGTAGAAGGAAGAACTTTTTGATGGTAATGAAAATGTTCTGTACCTTAGTTTTGGTGGTTTCTCAGGTATACATAGCTGTCAAAACTCACAAACTTGCATATTTAAAATTGATTCAGTTTTTGTATATAAATTTTTCCAAATGTGTTGGGAATCCTATGATAAAAACTTCTAAATTTTTATTTCTCTTGCTTTTTAATGAACAAAATAGGCTCTATTGTTGTTTTATGTAGTTTTAAAAGATTATCATAAAGTAATTTTAAGAAAGCAAAACCACCAATCTAAGTATTAGCACATCTTTTAAAAAGAGACTGTAAAAAAAAAAAAAAGAATTTAATTCTTCTCTTTCCTATCCAGGAAAGAACTGGAAACTGATCTTCCTAGATGTGAGAAGAAAGAAGCCCTATCTTTTTACCTGTTTGCTGACCAGAGTGTCCACCTCAGTTTAGAAAAAAAAGAAAACCTTTAAAAGCTTAGTATTTTCCTTTATTTATTTTCCATTTGACCTGATATCTAAAAATAGACAGCTATGCAATAGGCTCCCTTTCTCCATCACAGCAGATAATTAATCTACAATTCTGGTCAACTATCTTAAGTCTGACAATTAACTTCTATCTTTAAGCATGCTATTTCAAATTGCCTCTCCCAGAGTCTCCAGAGAGAATGTCTAAATGCAGTACCCTATTTTCATGCAACCTAATGCTCTTAAACCCGATACTATCTCTTGGATCTTGAATTAGGCTTGGTGTAGACGGCACAGAGTCAAAGCAGCTGAAAGAGCCAAGATACTTCTCTGCTAATGCCATGGGAAGTGTACAGTGCATTGTCTGCTCATGCCATACAAAATAAAAGAATTACTGTTTTAAAGCATTAACTGGGTGAAATTTTTCATAGCAAATAGTAAGTAAGACCTATTAGGCTCTTTGCCAATACTGTTGGGTCTTTAAATAACAAGGCAAAATGCCCTCTGGGAAAGATACTGTCTATGAGCAGAAATAACCCTGGAATGGGCAAGGAAGAGGGTCTCACTCACCTGGCACATACTGACTAGAGTGCTCACCTCTTATGTCCTGGCTTCCTCAGCTCTTTCGTTAGCCAGAGAGGCCTTTCTCTCTGTCCTTGCTCACCTCTTTTCTTTTCCTGTAGAAGCTCACCTACTTATTAGTGTGATTCATGAAAATTCAGGAGGATAAGTAATTTAATGACTAGAAATTAGGAAAACAAGCTAGGTATTTCTCTCTCTGAAACACTTCTAAGGTTATTGAATATTTATTTAATGGTTTTATTTTTCTCTTTAACCTGGTATGTTTTAAGAAAAGAATGTAATGTTTTATTCAATTTTTCCTCTACAGATATATCTTTCATTATGTACATAAAGAATGAAAATAAGTAGAATGCGCCTGAGGGTGGAATAGATTTGAGAAAGGGGCAAACATAAAAATTATGGCAAATGTGACAACCCAACATTCTTTTCTTGTGTGCTGATGTTTAAGAGATCCAGAATGGGGCTGAGGAAAGTGCATGGACTCTGAGGACGGGCTCACATGGATATGCATAAAACTCTGCTACTTACCAGGTGGGTGACCTTAGAAACACTGTTTACCTTTACTCAAACTGTTTCCTTGAAAAGTTATTAAAATAATGTAGTACATTTAAAGCTCACAGTCAATAAACAATGATGTAAAAGCATTATTAATAGGAGATTCACTGGGTTGACCTTTTGGTCCTTGACTTCCAGAGAGAGACTGTCCACTTTTAAATTCCATGATCCTGTTAGCTTAAATAAAAGTTTATTCTTTTATTATGGAAATCAACATATCAAACTGTGGACATGCAGAATACCCTTTGTAGGAATTGCAAAGCATTATTCAAGGAATACAATGGAGCCTGAAGGACACAGCATGGCTTTGGAGTCAAAAGACCTGGTTAGTGTTCTGACCATAGCAAAGAGATTTTGTTTTGTTCTGTTTTTAATAATAAGATTATATGTTCTTAACCCTCTTTGTACAAATACAGAATTTTGATGTACAGGTTTTGTTTTTAAGAAGCCACTAATGCCAAACTAAACAAAAACAACTCTTTATAATTTAGTGGCATCTCATTTGACATCTCATGAATCGGAAGCTTACATCTGAAAGTGAAAAGAGGAATAAAAATGCCATAGGAAGAACATTAGTGATTAAATCTGGAGGAAAAGAAAACAACTGGAAAAATACACACGATTAAAAAAAAGAAAAAAGCAGCTATGCAACTATGTGTGAAACGTTTTCAATAAAAGTTTGAGTTTAAATAAACAAGAATTCTGCAGAAGGAATATAAAGGTGTAGGGTTGACAACAGTGAAAGCTGAGAGCTGGGCCCAATGACAGAACTGGTAAAATTCACAGATAGGAAATTTTTTCTGATTCATGAGAAGTAAAGTAGCAAATTGAATGAATGTTTGGAATTTAAAACTTTTACTTCATAAATGAAAACCCAAATCTAACAATATTGAATGGTTGTGAATAGGTCTCAGTGGACATGAAACAAATGCACAATGGAAAGGTGTGGTGGAAAGATTCAGAAAACAGCCACTCGGGCTTACGAATGTGGTTTCCCTCAGAGAGCTTGTGTGCTTGGGGTTGTAATTTTATATTAACTACATCTAATATAGTCAAATTTTCTACTAAGAGGACTATAGGAATTAACATTTATCAATCTCTTACTATGAGCCCTACACTGGGCTAAGTGCTTTTTATGCAAATCTCTTTTAATCTTCACGAACACCAAAAGATATAGATATAGGTTTGATTACATTTCAGAAAGGAAGACCTTGAATGGCACAGAGGTCAGGTAACGTACCAAGTCACACAACTGGTAGACATTTGGCGTTTGAGTCCATGCCTCTCAATTTAAAGTATGGGCTCATCATTTCTATCTACCCAGCTCCTCACATCCAGACTAGCAATACTAATGCCAATCTTCTGTCACTCACAGTGGCGTTTCAAGAGAAGCATGTAAGAGAAGATATGTGAAAACACAATGTAAAATATAGGCTACCTGATCAATGTGTTAGCCAACTAGTGTTAATTATATATTGGGTCCCAAGTCTGGCTGTGATCCAGACTTGAGGCTAGGGATAGAATTTCGGATTTAAAATGTTGCCTTAATGTAGTAGGGCAACTGCACCTAACTTATGTAAGTATGACTTGGCTTATTGTATCATGCATGTGTGTCAGAATGCCACTATTGTTCTCTGACATATATAAAGCCCATGCAGTCTCCTAACACAGAAGCATGCACTCCCGGCAAGAAAATTGGTGCCTGCTATTTCATTCTCATGTTGGCTCCTCATGCATTCTTTTAACTGGGTGTCTTACCACTGAAACCTTCCCTTCTTGATCAACTGGGTGCTGACACATGGCGTAGTCAGCAGAACAGGGTGAGAGCAGCCCACAGAACCCCAGAAGGTTCCCGGGTGGAGGATACCTGGGTGGACGACATGTAGTCCCCGCTTTCCAGTGGTATCCCGTGGCTGCGTATCTGGCTACGTAGACATCTCCAGAGGACTGAGATGGATTGAAGCCATATCCGGAGAATGTCTGGAAAGCCTTGCACTTGCTAGAGTGAATATCCCAACTGCTCACCTGGAGGCAGCCGGTCAGGTGGCCTGGATTCCTGGCTGTGCTACAGCAGGCCAGCCTGCAAGTTCAGGACCAGGTTCAGTGGGTGCAACAAGTGCAACATCAGGAAGAAGCACTGAAAAGGCAGCTGGTGGCAGATGAATGCATGTTGCAGGGCCCTAATGAGTCACTGCCATCATCCCGATTGGGAGCCCGCAGGCAATACTGCAGCATGGTGGGTGATATGGCAGCAGGTTGAAGTAGAGTAGCCATTGGCGGGAGCAGGGGGCGGCGGTGGGGGGGCAGGACGGGAGGGGGAAGCTGGAGGCACCCCCCAGGCTAAAAAGCATACCACTTTGATCCAGTACACCCCCACAGAACTCCAGGACCTGATGAAGCAGGTACGACAGAGAGCCAGGGAGATGATTCCGGGGTGGTTGCTGTGGCTGCGGGATGACGGGGCCTAAGACACTGAATTATCTCCAGAAGAGATGGCTCAACTGGCTTCTGTTAGGATGATACCGACCCTCCTGCAGTGCCTCCAGAATGTGGCACATAGGGTGCAGAGTGCAGGCAACCACTCCCTCATTAACTGGCTCATGTCCACTGCATGGACAATGTGGGCCAACTCGGGCAGCTGCCAGAGACAGTGAGCAGATGGACCACACACTTAGATTTGGTCCAGATAATTCGGGAAATGGGCATGCGACAGGCAATGTTTCATGCCTGATGAAGAGGTATTTACAACCCGTATGAAGGCCTTGATCTTGATCTCTGGCCAGACCAGTACTTTTGGCACCATGGCAGCACTGCTGGCCCCTTGCATGGATAGGTGGATCCACGAAGTAATGTCCTCCCTGGCAAGGTTGGAGAATGTGGAAGTGAAGCGCAAGGAACGTTCCACCCAAGTGCAAACCGAATCGCTCGACACACTCCTAGACTGGCCGGTGCAAGGACAGGGGCAAGCAGCACCCATCCCAATCAGCCATGAGAGTGAGCCATAGGCAGATGTGGTTTGACCTCCTCTTGGCAGGGGTCGCTGCAGAAAAGATTGAGCAGCAACCTAATGAAGTGCTGTTGACGCTGTGGAATCAACTGCACCCTAACCAACAATTCACTCCTATTCTGGGAAAGCCACAACCCGTGAGGTGTGGCTAGTTGATTATCTCCCTAATTAGAGATTTGGCCAGGACACCTGGTTGGCAGGGGAGCCAGCTGACCAGAGGTTGTGTCTGGAACTGACTATACGTTGATCCCCCCACAATGTACAGCAGGTATTAGCCTTCGTGGACACAGGTGCTGACAGCACTGTGCTCTATAGGAATCCAGACAAGTTTTCTGGGCCCACTGCAATCATAGAAGGCTATGGGGGTTGAATCATTTGCATATGACAGGTCCCTATGACATTGGGTATTGGCAGATTGCCTCCTCAGACATACCAAGTGTACATATCCTCCATACAGGAGTACATTTTGGGGACTTTTTTTTTGCAAGGCTTGACTATAAATACTACTGCTGGATACTTCATATTCCAGTGGTAAAAACTATTATCCAGGGACATCCACACCTTGCTCCATTGGTGTCGCCCCAGGCTACCCGGGTAGTAAATACAAAGCAGTACCTCCTGCCAGGCGGCCGTGAGAAAATAGGACACACCAGTCCAAAGCTAGAAGAGGTGGTGTTATTCATCCTACTCTTAGTCTGTACAACTCTCCCCTGTGGCCTGTGAAGAAGCCTGACAGCTCCTGGCACATGACAGTTGACTATCGGGAGCTGAATAAGGTTAAGCCTCCCATGCATGCAGCTACACCAAACATCACAGACATCATGGACCAGTTGCCACATGAACTTGGATGATACCATTATGTGGTGTACTTGGAAAATGCCTTTTTCTCTATTGTCATACTCCCAGAAAGTCAAGAACAGTTTGCCTTCACCTGAGAAGGGTAACAGTGAACATTCTTCATTCCTCCCCAGGGCTATCTGCACAGCCCTATCCTGTGCCATGGTCTTGTGGCTCAATATTTAGCCACATGGGAATGACCACCCACAGTGCACTTGTATTATTACGTTGATGATATAATGCTAACCTCTGATTCTCTTACATAACTAGAAGCAGCAGCGACCAGCCTGCAAAAAGCTCTCACCAACTGAGGTTGAGCAGTCATTGAGGACAAGGTCCAGGGACCTGTGTTCTCTGTCAAATTCTTGAGAGTTTTCTGATTGGGTAAGACAAAAGTAATGCCAGAAGTAGTAATTGATAAGATACAGGCATATTCCTGACCCGAAACCCAGAAGTACCTCCAAATCTTTTGGGGAGTGCTGGGGTTTTGGAGAGTGTTAATTCCTCATTTAGCTTCCTTGATGCAACCCCTGCACTGTTTAGTACAATAGTGTGCCCAGTGGGATTGGACCCCTAAGATAGAAGAGGCCTTTAAGGCTACAAAGCAAGGTGTAGCACAAGCCCAAACTCTACACAAAGAAGATTCAGCCCTTCCATTCCTGCTTATGGTGCAGGAGGATTATGCAAGGGTTTGGATGGGGCTCATGGCAGAAGCAATGTTCCTGGAAGGTACTGATAGGCTTCTGGTCTCAGTTATAGAAAGGCATGAAAGCATGGTATTCTCTGATAGAGAAGCAACTGGCTGCCATATATGCAGCCCCTTCTGGCCAGTGAGGCCATCACTGGCCCTAATCTCATACCCATGCAGTCCACATACACTGTGGAGGGATAGTTGTGAAGACTCCCCATATAGAAATTGCACAAACCCTTACACTGACCAAGTGGGGGATGTACTTGAAGTAGTGGGCACAATTCTCTGTGAGCCCTCTGTCAGGTCAACTGCACTCCCTATTGGGACTAGTGCAGTTTCAAGCAGAGTTCCCGGCAGGATATGCTGAGATTGGGGTTGTACGAGTTCCTGTGTAGAGGGCTGGGCTCCCATCACTGAGGACATCTGGTACACAGATGGCTCTTGCAATGGGCAGCCCCTGACATGGGCTGCTGTAGCATTATAGCCATCTACAGAAACCTTTTGGTATGAGACTGGTGCTGGGCAGTCCAGCCAAAGGGCAGAGCTTTGCACTGTGTAGTTGGTCCTCATGAATGAAACTGGCTCAGTGCACATCTGCTCTGACACTTGGGCTGTGTATTCAGGTCTAACTCTATGGCTGCCCCAATGAGCTGCTCAGGAGTGGATGATAGGCCACCATCCCCTATGGGGCCAGGGCTTGTAGGAAGACCTCTGGAAGCAGAGTCTTCAACAGGGGGGCCACTGTATACCATGTCCCCAGCTATCAATTCTTACAGGCCCCAGGCAATTATGCAGCCAATGCACAGGCACAAGTCGGTTCTTCCTGTCTACCACTGGTTCCAGCAGACATTGGCCTCTGACTCCACTGAAAACTGGGGCATATAGGGGCCCGTACTGTGGAACAGGTAGTGAAGCTATGGGGGCTATGGTTGGCCCAGGCACAAGCACAAATTGCAGTGTCACAATGTTCCTGGTGTGCTGAGCAGTGCCCAGAGAGACAGCAGGTAAAAAGTACCCCAGGGGTGGTGCCCTGTGGGGCTAAGCTGCTCCAGGAATGACAAGTGGACTACACAGTGCCTTTGCCTACAGACTGGGGACATCGCTATATGTTTACAGGTATAGACACAACTACTGGTTCAGGGTTTGCATGGCCAGTGGCAACTGCTAGTCTACACCCTACTATGACCACTTTAGAGCACCTTGGGGAAGTCTATGGCAGGCCTCTGGCCTTTATTAATCTTCAATGACAGAGGAACTCATTTTACCGGACAATAGGAGCAGACCTGAGCCCTCACCAATGAAGTGCTGTGGCAGTTACATGTCCCTTATTGCCCACAGGCAGCTGGAATGGTAGAGTGGTTCAATGGCTTGCTGAAGGACCAACTGCTTGCCTTGGGCCTGGGCTGGCACCGTTGGTACTCTAACCTCCCCACAGGCTATACACCTTCTGACTGAGTAACCCTGGCAAATGGAGTTGTCTCCCCCTTGACAAGGTTGTAGCAGTCTTGCCGTGGGCTATCAGAGTGTGCCTGGGCACCGCTGCTAAACATTTCTTGACCTGGGCCTACCAGGGAACTTTGCTCTTGCCAGCCCCAGAAACTTTCTTTGGCAGTAGGTAAACAGGTCCACTTGATCATGGCCCTGGACTATTTAAGTAACACAAGATTCATGGGTGGCTCTGGCGGAGCCCTGGGGACAGGGTTTACATAATGTGTTGCAAGTAGAACCTTGAATTTGCATTTGGCCCACGCCCTTGCAAGTGTCATTCTCGATGACTGTGGAAGGTTCACTATTAACAGGGAGTTTTGTCCTTAACCTCTCACCCATTTCTCTCCATATTATAACACTGGTGGAGACTTCCTGGCTTGCTACCCTTGTCTGGTACCACAGGCCAGGGGCAGTTCCTTTCCCAGCCACTCTTCTATCTCAAGTTGGGCAGGTAGACTGTATCTTCCAGGAATGGATGGGACTTGCCCCTAATGGTTCCTTTGTCTGCTCTATTCTATTGCCCAGGCTGACAACAGGGAACAATGTCATGTCCTGGGCTCATATGTTTGCTGCTGTCTACAATGTTTCCCTCTGCTGGGTGTGTACTGAACTGCCAAAGGACGTGGCCAAGGGACTGCCATGGCACATTATTACAACCACAGCTGAGAACTGGACATGGCTGCATACTGGGAACACCACACCTGAATGAGACCAGTGATGGTGGGCCATGGAAGCACTGCTCCACCACAATCATCGCAACTTCCTGCCCCTCATAGGCTATGCCATTTCCAATTCCATGTGGAATTACGGGAGCAGATCTCTCACTGCATAGAGCAAGTAAGATCTGTGCCCAACCATATCATGGGGTGGCTACCCCTGCCCCTGACTTGTGTGCTAACACCACCTTTGTTAATGTTCCCAAGGTCTGGTGGAATGAGCAACATTATGTCAGTACAGAGCCTACTGACTAGCTACCTGCAGGATATCTCTGGGTCTGTGGGCACTACAGCTAACCCTACTTGCCCACTGATTGGACCAGCCATTATATCTACGGACATCCCTATTTAGCTGGACTCATGTTATCCACCTTACTCCAATTGCCTCATAATTGAGATCCTATATATCTCCGCTGGCACCAGCAGAAATGGGCAGCCTGGTGGTTCTACCCTCTGGTGTTATACATTGCAGGGGTGGGATCCATAGATGTAGAATTGCAGGTACAAGCTTTAGCCCAGCACACTGCACAGGCAATGAACCTGAGTGGAAGCTATGTGTCAGGCTATACCCCTTTTAAAAGATGAAACCATGCAAATGTGGAAAGTAGTTCTGCAAAACCACATGGCCCTTGACCTCCTAACTGCTGCCCATGGTGGCACCTGTGCCCTGCTCCATGTAGAATGCTGTGTCTACATTCTTGATCATGACGAGTAGGCACAGACAGCTCTCTAGGAAATGGATGCTAAAGTCCAAGCCATCCAAGTCCTGAGAGAAGACTCCTTGACAACTTGGTGGAATTCCTTGGGGTCCCCCTGGAGGTGAAAAGTAGTTGTCCTAGTCCTTATATCTTGTAGCCTAGTAGCGTTTTGTTGTTCTTTTATTGCTGTTGTGAATTGTGGGCCCAGGCTAGTGCCCTTCAGGCCTGATCCTGTGCCACAACCCTATAGAGGTGGAGTGTGGGTTCCAGGTCTGGCTGTGATCCAGGCTCATGGCTAGGAACAGGACTCCAGATTTAAAATGTTACATTAATGTAGTAAGGCTCCTGTGCTTAATTTATGTAAGTATGACTCAGCTTATTGTTTATTACACACATGTGTCAGAATGCCACTATTATTCTCTGACATATATAACGCCCATGTGGTCTTCTAGCACAGAAGTGCATGCTCTCAGCAATAAAGTTGGTGCCTGCCATTTCATTCTTATGTTGGTTCTTCGTGCATTCTTTCAACTGGGCATCTTACCACCGAAACCTTCCCTTCTTGATCAGCTCGTTGCTTTCAATATGCTAACTGAAAACAATTTAAAAACTTTTTAGAGATTTGAACACACTATCATTTAAAAATATTAATTAAAACATTTTAATACATATATATGGGCCTAAGTTAGCTTATTTAAATCAAACAAATAATTAACATTGATAGAGTGTGAACATTTATCAGTGTGAGTAGATCTCAAACACATACTGTTGAGCAAAATAAAAGCAAGTTGTGAAATGCTTTATACTATTTTTTTCTTTCCTTTTTGTTTTTACTATTTGTTCAAATGTTTGAAATACATAGTAGTACTGTATATGATATACAGATAAATACTCATTCAGTAAAATTATAAAATCATGAATTATATTGAAATAATGTAACACTAGGTGTTCTAACAGATGAGCACTGATATTTAATGTTTTTAATGAAATAAATGCTTATTTATCCTCATTTGCATCACACTCTAATATAGGCCTTTCTAGTTCCACATGAACATTTAACGACCTGTCTATTTTCATCATGTGATCCTTGGTCCCTCTCACTTCAGGTGGTAGTTGAGAAGAAGAACCATGTGCATGACATATCTTCAAGTCACTACCTGGGTACAGAAGTGACATTGTTGCTTCTACCCAGGTTCTGATGGCCAGATTTCAGTCATGTTCTCACACCTAACCACATGGAAGTCTGGTAACTAGTTTCACATCCCATCCAAGAAGAATCATAACTAATTTTGGTAAATTGCTACAGATGGGAAGGGTACACAGTAACTTCTGTAGAGTTACTATGTGTAGTCCAAAAAAGGGGAAAACTAAAGTAAATATGCAAAATTTAACATTTTTATAACTGGATAAAAGGTATATAAGTATTGTATCACTCTCTGTACTTTCCTTTATGTTTAAATGTTTTACAGTTTTAAAAAGAACAAAAGGGGTACAAATGGGAAACTTTTCTTAATGCTACATACTGACTTGCTTGTGGTCTTTAACTAAAATAGAATTGGCAAACTAAAGCCCACAAACTAAGTTTTTACATTTTTAAAAGATTATAAAAAGCAAGGAGAAGAATATATGACAGAGATTGTGTATGGCCCACAAAGCCTAAAATACTTACCACCTGGCCTTCTTTGGGAAAATAGAGGTGGTCTATCCTTCTGCTAGAACAACAGAAAATATGATTTACTGTCTTAAAAGCATAAGTTAAAACTCACTATATGCCAGGCATGGTGCTCACACATACATTTTTTATTAATAAATAAAAAATATTCTTATAACAGTGTTATCAAGTAGGTAAACTCAGAGAGGATAAATAACTTTCACAAAGGCCACACAACTATTAAATGAAATTTAATGGAATTCAAACCCTGGCAGTCTGATTCCAGAGCCCAAGTTCTTCACTCCTAAACTATTCTTTTTTTCTAACTTATGTTTTGATCTCTCATATTTAGAAGTATTTTCTGAAGAAAAGTTTTTTCTAAATTATAATAATGAACCAATGAAATTACTGTTTACATTCAAAGTCATATATTTACATTCAAATTTTATTTGACATATACATACACACAAAAATATATAAAGTTACATTTTTCAGCAAATGAGACTTTTAGAGGTGCTACTGTTATCTTGATTCAGGAGAGTTAAGAGAGCATTATGCTATTGAAGGGGGTATCAGGTCTGCTGGTTGGGGAACCACTGTTGAGCTTGCCACTCTAGGTTACAAGAAGGATAAAGGGATGAGAAGTAGGAGGAGAATGTAGTAACAAGGAGATCAATGGAGCAGAGATTTTTCAAGGCACAAGGTATTTTAGTTGGTTCCCTAGAAACAGCCTGAGATAGAAAGTCTTGGTCAGGTAATTTACTGAGAAAGTGCTCTTAAGAAAAACCTATTAAAAAGTGAGGGGGCAAAGAATAGAACAGTGGAAGAAGCTAATTGAAGATGTGGCATCTGGCCTCAGCCTGACCCCTCAGAATACCCAGAAGCATAACCAGTCTGACAGAATTGAGGCACCCTCATCAGCCAGGTGTCACATATGGGCTCCCATCAGCTGAACATCATTCTGTAGAGAGGGGCTCTGCTACTAGCCCTTAACAGCCAATTCTTGAAGCTTCTAGAGGATAAGAGTATGCATGATGAAGAGGGTATGGGGTGAGCATGAACAGCATCACTATGCCTTCCGCTACAGCCCCAACAGCTGGTAAGAGAGAGGCTGTAAAGTGTTCACTGGAGTAACAATCAAACATAGGCCATGGTGAAATGAGTTCAGCCAGAGCAGCTCCTCTGGAGGTGTTGGGAGGGAGGTCTGACCTGGTTGAAGATGGATGTGGGGATGGCAAATTTAGAACACTTTTAAAAAATTCAAATTGAAAATAGAATCTAAAAAATAAGAGTATCAGCTAGAGGCAGATATAAAGATATATCTATTAAGTTTTAATGCCTCTTAAGTCACAATCTCTTTTGAGAAGGTCTTTGCCTGCAGGTCACCACATGTCCTAGTACTGGCTACATGTAATTGGATCTGAAAAGGGTTGGTGTCTAATCTTACATAAGCTGTCAATGGCCTGGCAAAGAGTCTTGCTGGTGGCACGGTGGTGAACTGCCAAACCAATCTGACCTTTCCTTTTAGGGTGCTTGAATGTGCTGTTGACTTTATAGAAGCAAAGCTGGGGCAGCTGAGTCTTGAGCTGGCACTAGGGTTGCTGCTGGGCCATCAGCACTGGTCACTAATGAGCCACAACCTTCTACTTCTCCTGGTCTGGACACACCTGGAACCATTTCTTCTCTCTCTCTCTCTCTCTCTCTCTCTCTCTCTCTCTCTCTCTCTCTCTCTCTCTCTCTCTCTCTCTCGTAGCTAATACTAAATCTTCATTAACTAAGATATCCAAAGTGTGTGTTTTTTTTTCTGACAATTTAAAGGCCTAACCCCAAGGCAGATGATACAGTGGGGGTGGGGAAAGGGACAAAGAAGGCCTTTGCCTTGTATTGTGTGTGATCTAAGATGCCATCATTTGTAAGGCACACCATTTTTTTAGGTACCAAGAAAAAATTTTTAAAAACTTTCAGTAGAACTGTAAAGGACCTTCATTGTAAAAAACATCCTGATTTCAGAGATGGTAAGTGTGAAAAATGTAAGCCTTAGAATTGATGAAATACAGCATATTCAGAAAGTGAGAGTTGGAGATATTTATGGATTGGGTAGAGGAAACTATTTGGCTGACAGAAGATGAAGATACATCAGGAGGGGGAGTGAGATAATAATGGAGCAAGGTACCAGCAGAAGCAGGAGGGATCAGCTCAAGGACAGAAAGGAAAGCTTTATCCTCATGAAATGTTTGTCGAACTGTGCTCATGTAGATAAAAATATATATGTCATTGAGAGAAGAGATGTTTAGAAAGCTCAAGACTTAGGCCTCACTTTTCTCCGGTAGTAGGGGGCAATTTGTAGTTCATTTTAGAATTACTTCAGGACTGTTTTATAAGTTCTTTTATAAGCTCAGACTTGTTTCTGGGTGTTAACTGCATTTTACCAATAATTTTAAGTAATGGCTGAGAGCATAAGGATGTAGAATTTAGTGTTTAATAAAGGACAAACAAGCTCCAATACAAGAATGCTGCTTCTATGATCACGCTGTACTTCAGCAGAATTACAGACAATAAATTTCTTATAACATTACCAAATGATATGATCTCAGATCATGATGTTTAATGAAAATATTGCAAGCTTGAAAGTGCAGTGCTAGAAGAGCCTGAATATTGTGAGATGATTATTGCACCTATAAAGGCCAGAAAGTTCAGATGAATCCATCACTCAATTTACAGATGAGAAAATGAGGCCAGGTGATATACCTTGTCTAGAGTCACACAGAGTATGTGGAATCAGGACTTCAAAGCTTCTCTTCCCAGACAAAGGGGTTTTTCCTCCATACCTCGCCATCACTCACCTGGCAGTTTTAAAAATTCTCTCTTCAAATTAAATATTTTCATTCATTTTGGAGCAAAGTTGTGTGTGTTCACAGTTTGCTTTCTACAAAGACAGCCATTTTACTCATAAGCAACCCAAAGTGAAGAGATTCCTGAGTCTGAGACTTTGGCATTCAGTGCATCAATGCCATGCCACAGCATGATTCTGATTTATTCTCAGTGGACATAGGCCCATCAGAAGACAGAAACTGTTCTGTGCAGCTTAACCCTGTTTTGTGAAGGATCTTGACCCAGGGGCCCACCTGTGCTTAGATCTCACTTTAGTGTTACTTTCCACATGGCTGAGTATTCAGGTGTCCCACCATCTCAGAGAAGCCGGCCTTGCCAGGCAAGGTTGGGAGGACCTCACAATCGGATTGGGGCAGAGCTTCCAGCCACATTCTCCATGGTCACACCTATGGCACAGGTTGTTCTGATTACATGCCATTACATTAACCTCTCTGTCTTTATTGGTGCTAATCCCTCAGGCTAGAAATATTTCTGCCTTCCAAACTCTTCACACATATTTCCAGCCAAGAAAATGTCCAATAATTAGCCAGTGCCTGCAGTTTGCAGGTGCTGGGGCAGGCATAGTTCCTCAGCACTTCTCCCAAATGACATGGTCTCTGCTATTATAGGTTTCACAGTCCAGTGGAAGAGAAATACACCAAACAAACACAGAGAGATGCATACGTTGTTACAAATAGTAAAAATTGATGCTGTGAGGTGAAGTAGGAAGGGAACTGACTTTGGATTGCTTTGTGGTCTAGAAAGTCTTATCTGAGGAAGTAATGCTCAAGATAAAACTTGAAAACCCTTTAAGCTCCAGCAACACTGACATGTTCATCATTCCCAGAAAATATCATTGTGTTTCCTGTTGGGTTCTTCTGCTCACGGTGTTTTCTTCATCTAGAACCTCTTTATTAACCCACACTGTCCCCTTCTAGTGTTTCCTTCTTCACCTGACCTTTTTCGTACTGTTTCCTTCTTCACCTGACCTTTTCGTACTGTGTTTCCTTCTTCACCTGACCTTTTCGTACTGTATGCCAACATTCAGCTTAGATGTCACCTCCTCAAAAAGACTCTGTCAGCCTACCTCTCTCATTAGTTGGGTTTGGTACCTCTTTCTCTGATCACAGGGCACCTTCTGCAAACTGCAATCCTAGCACTTGTTACGTCATGTGACATCACCTATACAGCTACCATCTCCCCAACTATGTTCTTCAAGGGCAGCAACTAAATCACACTTGTAGGACCAGACTCTGGAAAAGTATGTGATACATATCAGGCGCTTGTCAAGTGTTCTTGAAGAATCCATAGTTTATTATTCAAAGCATCTGAAGCACACTGGAAGTTATGGTTCTCATTTACTGAAAAACAATTAAAAGAGAACAACACTGAGTGGAAAGTTAGTTGTGACATCACATTTGTTTTAAACAATGTTTACTTGTCAATGTTAAATATTTACAGATCCAGGAAATATTTCTGAATTTGGAAAATCAGACTGTGAATCAGGAGGCAAATGGTACAGGAAATAAGTCACTATTGTGCAGTCACATGGTCTCAACTCAGTGTCCAGCTCCTTCCCTTTCCAGCTAGGGGTCTTGGGAAGGCAACTCCACTCCTCAGTGTCTTACACTTGGCATCTGTGACACAGGAAATATATTATCACCTACCTGACCCAGCTGCTTGAAAATTAGCAGAGAAACATATGCAGTAGTAGTTTATTATTGTAAAATTTATTAGTTTGAGAAGTAATATAACAAAGGCTGTGAAAACAAGTTTTCTTAAAAGCCATGAACCCTCAGAATCTTTTCATTGTACTGCCACCAAAATGCAAATACTAAGAAGTGTTTGATTTTTATCATCTGGCTTGAATTTTGGTAGCTATTAGGCAAATAACCAGGTGCATCAATTGAACCTAGGTTATATGTTTTTGGGGACAGAAGTAGAGGTGAACGGGTTATACCATTCATTTAGATATTGTTCCTTTTTAAATTTTAACATATTTAAGAACTGTGTTTCATAACCAGAAAGTACTGTTTAAACTTTTCACAATGCAGGGACAGCCGGAAAAAATGTCAGTGATCTAAGGAGGGGATTTCAAACTAGGTTTCTTGGAGACCTGGTTCTGTGGCCATCATTCAGGGATTGTAGGGTCTCTGAGACTTCAGTTTCATGTCTGTAGTCTCATCTAAGTTCTTCCATCCTTCTACGCGCTGCAAACATCACAGGCCCCATATTAGACTATGTTGAAAATGACCTCTTCCTTGTCTCATGATTCATGTATGCTTATGCATTTTCTTGACATTCCAATTAATTTATTCAGAGGTCTGGCTTGAATATGCACTGTAAAATGCTGATGGCTTACTTAACTTATTCTCAACTGCATCTTTCAGTCTCTGGCTCTGTACAGAAGGAGCCCTCTGTGCCCTTATGCATAGAAGTCTCTGCTAGATCAACCTTCTAGAGTTTTGCAGGACCTCTGAAACTCTATTTTGTGAAAGTGCCCTACCTGGACCAGAGTCTAAGCTGAAAATGACCAGGCAATGGGTATAGGTGCCTCAACTGCAACAGCTCAGTTGAACCAGATAATGCCCAGCATCCAGTAAGCAACAGGGAGAAGTATGACCATTATTCAGTCCACTCAGTAGGAATTCAGCTACATTTTTTTAAATTAATGCAGTTAGGTTGAGAGTTTTAGTAAATGTTAAGTATGTATAATTAGTGGTAAATATTTTGCTCAGAAACTTTCAACAGATCATTTGTGATTAATCAGTTTATTTTGAAAGTTAATCTTTTGAGTTAGCCATTTTCCTTGACTATCTCAACACACATGCACACACATGCACACGCACACGCACACACACACACACTCAAGTGCACACTCTGGCATTTCATATATTAAGCCCTAAAGAGGGTAATTTCTTCCCAAGTTTGCACTTCAAATGTTTCTTGAAATCGTAGTTTATTTCCACTTTCTCCATTCAGCATTACCAAATTCCCCATTCTCTCTTCTTATCAAACATTAAATATAAATAGATTTGAAAATGCAGCTTTATGTTAGAAGTAGCTTTTGCTTATAACTTGTACATTTCCATCAATATGCATTAAATCTCAGTGCAAAGATGTCTTTGGCCGTGACACACAGTGCTCTTGTCTAGGTTGAAAGCAGGCTGTATGGTGAGCAAGAGGATGAAAAGCACCGATTGAAGGCAAGGATTTGGATGATTAAAATAACAGGATCCATTTTAAACCAAATGTTTTTGCTGACCCATGGACATGACCATAAACTCACAACCCTGAAATTATTTTACAAATGCATTAGACTCAGAAAGAAAAATGACTAAATTGGTCTTTTAACTTTAATTTTCCATGCCAAGGAAAGTTCATAAAAGTCTTCTTTAAAAAGAAGCCTCATAATTTTAGCAAATATTTTATTCTACCCTGTTGTAGGACACATGTAAAATAAAACAAAGTGGCTGGAAAACCTGGGCCTGTATGGATCCTTAGGGAGAGCCTCAGAACTCTGGCTTTGGGAACTGACAGATCTGGCAAGGGCAGTCTCATGGCAGCAGAATAAAAACCTCTGCTCCCTCCCTCTCTACTTCCATCCTCACTGTGGTTCCCGAATCAGCCACTCCAAAGTCATACAGCTTATAAGTTGAGTGTTCTCACACTTTAATTGTCTTTAAAGTTTCTGTAAAACTTCTTAGAGTTTGTGGCTAATTTTAAAGAGTGGACTTTTAAAATAAGCAGAAAAATAATTTTCTTTGGAGCTTTTAAATGGCTTTGAAATCAAATGTAAATTCTTGCCTTTGAACTAAATATCTATAACAAAAATGACAACTACAAAGCTCTCCATCCTTATCCAATTGTTCTGGAAAATTTTTGAAGCATTGTCAACCATTTTTACCTTAATAATACTCTATCAGTATAATATGACCCCTTTGAATATTGGAGCCAAAATTAAAATGATAATAGAAATGAAAATAAGTATATTCACAGTAAAAAGTAGTATTTTAAAAATTTTATTAAATTTATTAGGGTGACATTGGTTTAAAAAGTAGTATTTTTAATCTAGCAAATAGTTGCCTACCTAACTTATGGATTCTTCATGAAGATCCAATAGGATAATGGAGAGACAAATACTAATAAATTATGAAATTGTATACAAATGTAAGGGACTAATTTATTATTATAATTATTATTGTTGTTTTTATTATTATTGTAGCTAAGAGTTTGAGTGAGCCTGCATTCAGTCAGAGAATCTTTTAGAAAAAATAATAGACAATCATCTAAAACTAAATATGAAAACATCAACAATGTTCTTAATGCCTTTCCCAGTTTCTGCAGAGCTTGACTGTCAGATAGTGCTGTGCTGCCTTGAGTTCCATTTGATTATGGTACTTGACTCAAATCTTAATGGGCAAGAAGGCTTATGACAATATTGTTCAGAAATTTATGCAACAAACATTTCTAGGTGGCTGCCTGTGTGCTAGGCTTAGATCTATTTGGACAAAACGGACAAAAATCCCTACTGTTGTGAAACCTACAGACTATAATCAACACAGATTAGAAGAACTAAGTGAACTAAATAGTTAGAAAATAGAAAGTAGATGTAAGAAAACACACAGAACAAATTGAAGAGGACCAGGAGAAGGTGTGGTATGTTGTCATTTTAAATGGGATGACCAGGATAGGCCTAACTGAGCTGGTGACACTTAAGCAAAGACTAAAACGAGTTGAGGTGAATTGTACAGATTCCAAGCAGAGTCATAGCTAGTGCAAAGGGCCTGAGGTGAGCAGCTGCACAGCCTGCTTGAGGAGTAGCAATAAGGCCCATTTGCTGGAGCAAAACAAGTGAACAAGTGACTATGAGCTGGATGACCTGGGGGTGGTTAGTAGTTTGGGAGGGCCTCTCAGGTCACCATAAATACTTGATTTTTTTGTTCTCTTAGTAAGTTGTGAATCTTCAATGGATGGAGAGCAGAAATGGTACGCTCTGATTTGTTCTTTTAAAAGATCCTCCTGGTTATAGTGCTGAAAATAAATATGGTTGTGTGTGTATAATTTTGGAAACACAGTGAGCAGCTAGAAGCAAGGGTATTGTAATAATCCAAGTGAGAAATAATGGTATCTAGACCAGTGTGGTAGAAGTGGAGGTGTCGAGAAGTAGTAAGATGCTGGATAGAATTGGAAGTTAGAACTAAAATGACTTCCTTTCCAAACGAACATTGCATAGGAGTCAGGGACCACTCCAAGCTGATAAAACAGTGTATTTTTCTTATGTGCAGCTTTTTATAAGGTTTTATAGTTATTGAACTCTTTAGGTTATTTTGTTAAAGTATCCTTTAGAAAATTATATAAATTTACATTCCTGCCAACTATTTTAATTTGTGTTTTTTGAATTAGTACTGAGTTTTAAATTTTTTCATATATTTATTGGACACTGTTCTTTATCTCCCACTGATACAAATATCAACTTGATAATATACTAAATTCATATATCCTGGGTTAACCATTACCTCTTATTTTCAGACATTTTGTGGTTATTTCACATGTTTATTTCTCAGATAAAATATGGAATTGTTTTGTTCAGTAACATCATTCTGTTGGAAAATATACAGTAACCATATTAAATTGAAAGATTAAATTAGGGAGAATTGATATCTTTACTTTCAATTTCTCATTTTTCAATATTTATTTTGTAAACCTTCACCTTATACGTATAAGCTTTCTATTATTCTTGATTTTTGTTCATTTGTTAATCTTAGGTTTTTGATAAATAAAAGTGTAATCAGAGAGTAACAATGATTTTGCTTCTTTCTTTCCATTGTTAATACCTCTTATTTCATTTTTGTTGCCTAATTACACATGTCCAAATTAATGTTAAATTTGTGTTAAGCGAAACCTAAACTGATTCTACTGTATGTAATTTGAAGGATTGTAGGGGGTTTTTTTACCATTATGTTTATTGTTTCTAACTTATATACATGAACATATAACAATGCTTTTTCAGAAAAAAAATAAAGAATTAGATTTTTTTTGTCATTTATTTAAAATAAGCATTTTTCTCTTGACTAATAGGGTAAGTTGTTCTAACAGTTTTTATTATATTAAACATCTTTGCATTTCAGGATGTTAAGAATGCATTCTATTTGGTTAATTATCAGTTTTAAAATATGATTAATATATTTCGATTAACACTATGAATAATAGTCATTCACCAAACCAATGCAATATGACATGATTTGTCTTGCTTCTAGTGGCTCCATTTTGTTAAATTAGTTATGAAAACTATGGCAGATAAAATGTAGGGAAGAGAGTTTATAATATCATGGCCTAAGTTTAATTATACATTTTGGTTAATTCTGAAGACACAAGACGCAATGATTGGCAGCAAAGTCTTACTATTTCAGTTTTACAACATAAGCTGAGAAACAGGATGAAATCCACTTTGGGTTTTAGATATAGTAGCAAATAATTATGAAATTCCTGGTAAGATAATGAAAGCAAAGGCATATTTCATCCTAATTCCATATTGGAGAAGGAGACACTTGACATGCTTTCCCTTTCCAAGTATATATTTAATTGAAAAAAAAAATCAACATATAAAATAGTTGAGTTGTTTGGCATTATATTGCTTTATCTTTCAACTTCCAAGAAAAAATTCTTATAAACATATTTCTGTAGGTAGCAAACTAAATAAAACTTACTTTCTCTCATTGTGTGATTAATTATATCAACTTTAAGACTCCAGTTTTGATTTAAAAAAAAAAATCACCAGGATGAGGGGTGAATAGGCAGGGCACAGAGAATTTTTAGGACAGTGTAAACACTGTATGATACTATAATGATGGATACATATAAGTATAGATGTGTTTAAATCTATAGAATATACACCACCAAGAAGGAACTCCAATGTAAACTATGGACTTATGGCTTGTAACAAATGTGCCATTCTGATGAGTGGGGATGTTGATAATGGGGAAGGCTGTGCATGTGGGGGATGAGGAGTATATGAAAAATCTGCTCAATTTTTCTGTGAACCCAAAAGTTCTCTATAAAAAGTCTTACTACACCAAAACAAAACAAACAAGGCTGGTGAAGAGCTTATCTCCCTCCAGCCTGTTTTGTTCTGGCTTCTTCAGCCTTACTCTTAGTCCCTTTTAGCCCCAATTTTTCCCCCAGCTGTCTCAAAGTGGCATACTTAGGTTTCCATCTGGTCCTTATTAGATTTTCTAAGCTTTAAACCCATCTCTCTATTCCTAGAAGCTATTCTTTTGTGTGGACTTATGTATCCACTCTGGGACTTCCTTTCTGGTCTTCACAGAAAAAGCCAGGGATAATACTTAGTGTAAAAACATACAGGCCAATAGGAGAAGGTTAAGGAGGAAGGAGTTCTTAGGTTCTATTAAAAACTGCATTTCAATATTTATAAGGCCAGAAAATGAATACAATTTTTCAACCCTGGGTCCCTAAAACTGATCAAGACAAAGTGGGAATATTGCATTCACCCTCTGAAGGCCTCCTGCCTCATGCATATATGCAGGACCACAGTTTATAACGGATCATCCCAGAAAGTGAGCTACCTATTCTATTATCAAAGTATGATAGAAAATTTATTTTATACTATAAAATTATTTCCCTTCAGAATATGTATTTTTAATCTTCCGATTCTAAATAATCTCTGTGAAGGCTCCTGTCTGAGAATTTCCTCGGCGTTTTTCATGTGCGGTAAATCACTTCAACTCTATGCTGCCTGACAGTTTCTAATAAGAACTTCCCTTAGGCCTCAAGATGACTTTCCTGGTAAAAAGTCATGATGCATCTATTCATCTTCTGTCTTTCTAGAGTCTCAGGGACACTGGGTTTGCTGTAAAGGGATACAAGTCTTGTACTTTCTGTCTCAACGAAAAATGATATGATATAAAGAGCTTGGAAATGCCACAAGCACAATTCTAGTAGCTGAATCTCTGAGAGCTGAATGCTATAAAGGAGACAAACCTCTCTAAGCCTGAGGCCTCAGATAGGGAATGTTTCCACAGTGGGCATGATGTGTGGCACTATAAAAAAGATGCTTTGTATAGTGTTTCGGTGATGTTGTGATTCTCTAGGCACCATTTCTAGGGATAGATGCTTCATTCTTTTTCATTCTGCCCTCTTTCCCTTTCTCTCTTTCCCTATTTCATTTCCATCACTTCCAACCTCCTTTCTTCCTTTTCTTTCTTTCTCTTTCTCTTCATCAGATACTTCCCAAGTACCTCCCGCATTCCAGGCACCGTACTTGACTCTTTGTATGCAATGTTGAGCAAAGCCACCATGGCTCTGCTCTCATGAGTTTACAGTCTAGAGAGAGAATAGAAATTAACTAAATGATTACACATATAAATATATAATTGCATGGTAACTACTGAGAAAAAAATCAAAGTAAAACTTTCATGCAGTGAAAAACCTTTTTTAAGAGGATAAGAAGATAAGCTACAGACCAGAGAAACCATTTAGAAACAACTATCTGGCAAAAGATTCATATATAGAATATATAAAAAATGCTTAAAACTTTGCAGTAAAAAAGGGAGCAGTCCAGTTAGAAAATTGGCAAAAGATATGAACAGATACTTCACCAAAGAGAATATTCAGATGGCAAATAAGCATATAAAAATATATTCAACAACATTAGCCATTAGGGAAATGCAAATTAAAGCCATGATGAGATTTCCTTATACACCTACTGGAAAAGCTAAAATAAAAATAATGACAATCCCAAATGCTGGGGAGGACTCAGAGAAACTAGATCTCTCATGCACTGGTGGTAGAAATGTAAAATGGTACTGCCACTCTGAAAAATAGTATGGCAATTTCTTTAATCCAAGAGAAATAAACATGTGTGTACACACACAAAAAAAATGTGTACATGAATGTTCACAAAATCATTTGTAATAGAGACTACAAATGATTTTGTGAACATTCATGTACACATTTTTTGTGTGTAGATACATTTTTATTTTTCAGTGTGTAGATGACTAAACAAACTGTGGTACAGACATACCAGAGAGTACTACTCAGCAATAAAAAGAAACGATTTATAAACTCAGCTTGGATGGAACTCAAGAAAATTATGCTGAGTGAAAAAGAGACAATCTCAAAAGGCTCCATATTATGATTCCATGTAGATAACATTCTTGAAATGATTACATTACAGAGATGGTAATAAAGAACTGATTTAGTGTTTACCAGGAGTTAGGAATGAGGTTGGGGGTGGTGACTATCAAAGTATACATGGAGGATTTTAGTGGTGATTAAATTGTTTTGTATCTTGATTTTTGTGCTGGTTGTACGATTATACACACGTGACAAAATCACATAGAACTTTTCTCATATATACACACCCCCTCAAAAAAGTACATGTAAAACTGGAGAAATCTGAATAAGGTTTGTGAATTGTACCAATGGTAATTTCCTGGCTCTAATTGTGTACTGTAATTACATTGCAACTGATGTTGCCATTGGAGAAATGGTGTAAAGTTTATGCAGAAACTCTTTACTATTTTTTGCAACTTCTTGTGAATCTAGAATTATTTCAAAACAGAAAGTTAAAGAATACTAAGACACAAACATAATAAAATAAAATTTATCTTACTCCTCAATACTCTGCTCTCAATATGATTTAGTTTTTTATTTTATTCATCTTTTTCTTTTTCTGTGTGGAAATATAAGTATATTTGCAAGTAGGGCTTATAATGTTTCCTCTTCTTGGTTACCTTTTTTAAATTTTTTAAACTATATCATAAATATATTTTCATGTTTTAATTTTTTCCTATAACTCCATTTAATGTGTTATTGGTATTAAATAAATGAAAATAACCCAGTTGTTTGCAAACTTTTCTAAATAGTAGAATGCTTCTTTCTTAAACCCTGGGATTATAGGAAAATAAATGTGGAGCTGCTCCTTTTAAAGTGGGGAAGCAGGAGGTCCACTGACGATTTGTGTGGCCTCCCCAATCATTTACTATACTATAATCCCTGACACATCTCCAGCAGACCTAAAGGTTCTGCAGGTGGAAAATCATATTTATTTTTTTTAAAAGTGACAACAATGCTGTATTGGATATTTTCACTGTTAAATTTTTAATTGTACTCAACTCCATCCCTAGCCTTTACCAGATATGGTAATAACCTTGGCCTCATATTTTGACTTTATAAGAAAATGATAAACATAAATGTTTGAGAGTTTCACTATGGTGATAAACAGAGTCAAGGGAATGGACTAGTTGACCTTTTCCATGTCTTCCAGAACTTTTAATTTAAAATTTCTACTTTCCTAAGCAGTGTCACTAAAGACTTGAACTATCTATCTTTACAGCTGAGTTTTATATTGTAATATATTTCATCTGTAGGAATTAGTTATTGGCATAACACTCCTAGCAATGCCGAGTTATTTTTACTGAAATTGAAAATACGTCAAGACCTCCAAACTCTCTCTGGCAGTAATTAACCTAAACATGCCTTATATATATGGTTTTTGATAGTATAGATAATTTGTAAATATGTTACAATTTATTTAACAAGTTTAAACATTTTTAAAAAATAGTCAATTCTGATATATAGATTCAGTTAAATATATTGCCCCTTACAAAGAAATGTACTAAAAATTATATTTATACTGCAGCTTCCTAAGAAAACAATTAATGCTTTATATCAAGTAACACATACTTCTGCTAAAACTGAATGAAAAGGCAATGTTCTCTCAGTAAGGCACGCCTTTGGCAATTCATCCCATTTGCAGGAGTCTCAGGTGCCCAATTTGCTGCTAATCGGGTTTTCTATCTCAGCTGACAGTCCTGGTGGAGTGCCATGCTTTTATATTCTTGTGCTATTTAATATCATGATTGATAACTTTAGAGAAAGTGCGATTGTCCCTGTCCTGGTGTACAATGTAAAAGGACAACCAGGTTTTTGATGCCCCCTGTTTTCTGGGGAAAATGATTATCGATAGAAACCTTAAAAATCTCTCCTAGAGGACTCTAACAATCGGACAAATTTTAGGGTAATCACTTCAAACATCACCCTTCTTACATGAGCTTATTAGAGCCCACAGCGCCCAGCTCATGCCTGTCATTGTGCAAAGCTCAATTACCTTGCTGCCTGCACTAAAATGCAGTTCCAGGGGGTCTCAGAGTTTCAAGATGGATGCAAAGGCATTTCAACCTCATTAATGTTTCTTGTAAATTTCCATTAATCGTGTTCCATTTCAAGGACTATCACAAATGCTTTCTGAAAAGCAGCCCAATGAAGCGATTAACACAACTGAAGCTTTAACTCAACATATTTCTGCAGGATCTTGATTAGTGAAAGCAAGTGAACTAGGAAAAGAGATGGGGCAAAGAAAATAATGTCCATGTGACTAGGCTTTGCTCAACTTCCATTTGACCTTGCTGCTTTTCATGTGAAAATGACACATTTTTCTGTGAAGATACTGGAAAAGTTATTGTACCCTTCTGTATAGTGTTTAAACTTTTAATGCATGGGAATCTTTGCTTACCCAGAAGGTAGGCAGATAATAGAGCAATTTTTCATATGTGAGATCAAAGTTCCTATTGTATGGTTTAATTCATAAGCAAGACTTGCAACAAAGCGAAAGAGGGTCTATATGTTCAAGAAATGAATGTATATGATGGATAATCTGGATTATACATGGATGCCCTGGCCAACAGGCTAGGATTTGCTTATTAGGGCCAGGCCATATCATTTAAGTTTGGTTCACATCATTGTCTCCTTCTTCTGAGTTCTCCATGATCTACAGTACATGGTTATCAATTTACAACTGGCACATCATGTATTCTGAGCAGTTCACACTGGCTGCAACACAAAGCACATACTTATTAGTAGCATAAATCAAGAGTTTCTATGCCCGAATAAAGAATAATCTGTAATCCATACAAGAAAAAGGAGAATCAGGAAGCAGTGCTGGCTATCCTGTGGTAAACACTAATAATCCCCTTCCCTTAATACTGGTCATAGAGTGTGGATTCCGTTTCCATGGCAAGAAAGGGCAAATAGTAAAGTCTGCCTATAGTTTTAATCAGGAACTCAGAGGGCTATAGATGTGGGAGCTATTTTTTCTTAACTGTAATATATTTTCATAATGGAGAGGGAGCCCTGGAAAAAAAGGCCCGTGAAGAGCATAAAATTAACACAGGGACCTTCTGTACAAATAAAACCCTTCTGTCTGCCAGATGTTGGACTAACAGTGATTTGTCTCTGTAAGAGACAGGCATGACCCAGGTGAGAAAGTTTGGCTTGAAAATGGCTGCTTACTAGGTAGCCAATGGGTTAATTAAAAATTAAATGGCTTTTAAGCTCCAAGTGAGTCAACTAGAATTTGGCTCCCAAATTTTCACTCAAGGAAGGTGATAAATGGTTACAGGTCATCTGAAAAGCTTGTAGGTTCTTGGAAGTGGAGAAGGAATTAATTAAAAGATAGATCATTGCCCATGTTGCCGCTTATAGACCCTACATTGGGTGAGTTTGGGGTGAGTTGCATCCCAGTGCTGATGAGGCCCAGCCCCTTGAAAGGTCTCCGGGAGAATCAGCTGGGGGCACTGTGGTCCATGGTGCCCAGGGCCTGAGAACCTAACAGGCAACTCCCAGAGATGATCTTTACCTACAGTGGGAGCAGGTTATGATTTCTCATCAGGCTCAGAATCCCATCATCTCTGCGATGTCTACCCCACCCACTTTGCAGATTAAGTTATGAACATGAAAACAAAATAAGTGTCATGAAAGAAGAAGTTATGAACATGAAAACAAAATTAGGCACTGCTTGACAGCTGATGAGTAAATTGCCTTTATAAGAAGAGAACAGGGACATATTGCTGACACATAACAACTGCGAGGTCAAAAGAATAAGCCACCTAAATAAAGGTGTCCCAGCCCCAAGAATGTAATTCCCTAAATGGTGATCTGTCAGGGATTAGAGAGGTTTAGTGTGTTAAGTGTAAAGGGTGTCTGTGTGTGTGCATGTCTTCCTCCTAAACCACTTGCTTAAGGAATTCCCTTGGAAGCTATCAAGCCCTTCCTGATGTAGTCAAATGCTGAATCCATGGTGTTCCTCCCTTATTTTACCTTTAGAATACTCTGGAAAGTAACTAATGTTTTGTTTATCAGAAAAAGCATTAAAATATTTACTGTTACCACATTTAGATCTTTCTCTTCCAACATACATTGGTTCACAAGACGGGATAAGCCATTTAATCTAGAACATGATCTTCTAGATTATTTTACTATATAGATTTACATTTCTTTCTTTTAACTTCCTTTTTTTATAATCCCACTCCAGAATTAAAAAGGAAGTTAGTCTCTTTCCCTTCATATGAATCAGATTGTTGTCTCCTATCCAGTTTAGGGCATCAAATCATCATCAAATAAAAGAACAAGCTGCAAGCTGATCAGTATTGCAATGAGAAAATAAGAAGCCAATAGAAGCACTTCCACCTGTTCTTATCACATTTTCACAAGGGCTGGCATCTGTCCCCGTGCACTTCTCATTCCTTCACTAGTAGGCTGAACTGCCCATACTTCTGTGTAAGATGGATCTCATCTTGGGCCCCTCTTTTCTATTCGTGGATATCTCTCTGTATCACACACAGTATTTCCTATAATCTTTTTTTTTTTAAAAAAAGAAACTTTATTAACCTCCACTGCAGGTTCTACTTCATCCCCATGCTTCCCTTTAAACAAACAAACAAAAAAAAAATACCAACAACCAAAAAACTTCAAAAGAATGACTGCTACTTTGTCTCACATCCTCCCTTCTATTCTCTCTTAAATTTTATTCATTTGAGCTTTGGTCCCCACTACTACACCAAAAATTATTCTTGCAAATGTCCCAATGACCCAAATATTGTTTACTTGGCCTATAAGTAGCATCTGGCACAGTTCTTTATTCTCTCCTCCTAGAAACTATTCACTTGACATTTGGGATAACACATTCTGCTGGTTTCCCTTCAAATTCTCTGCTGGCTTTCCCCATCCCTTTTATCGGTTTCATTTACTTTATTCTTTCCATCTTGCTAACCTCTTGCTTGGGATCCCCAGGGCTCCAATCCTTTGTGATCTCATCTATGCTCATAACTTTAAATGCTGTTATAATAAACATGTCTTTTATCTTCTGCATGCCAATGCTTTGACATTTGGGGTCTTGCTAACCCTGGAGGGACTGCCCCTGTCAGGGCTAGTCAATTCCTAGAAATAGTAAAATATTCATCTGCCTGCCAGCATGCCTTTCAAATGCAAACCAACAACTCTAGAGTCACTACCTACCTGCCCTCATCATTTCTAATCTGCCAGGTACCAGACATATAGTTACAACAATATCAGACATATAGATACACCCTTAGAACCTAGAGCTGGCTGAAATTATTCCAACCAGCCAGTCCTTCAACTAACTGGTTTACCCTACCTGCCCCTCACCTCCCACAGAAACCACAATTTCCCACAATTTCCTTCTTTTCCTGTCTGTCTGCCCATCTCCCATTGGCACTTTTCTATGTGATCCTGTATGTGATACCTCCTATTTCTAGAGAATTGTGAGTATAATAAATTTTTCCCTTCATGAATCATTTCTATGTCTATGTCTTACCATACCTGATTAAAACAAACCCCAGATATCCTTTTAAAAATTATAATCTCTCTCCCTCTCCAAACGTGTATCTCTATATTAGAGTTTCTCTGTAAACTCCAGACTCATGTATTCATCTACCTTTTGAACATCTCCACTAGACCTCAAATAGTATCTCACACTTAACACACCTACACCATGATCAGCTATTCCCCCAAAACCTGCCCCTCTCATAGTCTTTTTCATATCAGTTCATGATGACTCAATCCTTCCTGTTGCTCAGGCCAAAAACTATGATGCCATTGTTTACTCCCCTTTTTCTATTGTATTTCACATTTAATTCATTAACAAATTCTTTGGCTCTATCTTTAGGTAATATCTAGAACCTATCCTTCTTTTACAATTCCATGTCAAAATAAAATCCATTGCTATTACTTTACTCTTCAGTTCATAAAAATGTACCTAGAACACAGAATCTATTCAATAAATATGTGTTGAGTGACTGTCGCAGTAAATGTATTCTACTCATTTTATGATCTGATAAATTGATTAATGTATACCCTACATTATTGCAAATGGAATAATATAACACTTTATTTCAATCATCTTAGACTTGAGAAAAGATTAAAATGTGTTGTTCCAATATAAGTTGAGCCCTTGAGATCAATATGAGATGCTCCAAGTCCAATTCTGTTCTCTGTAAAAGTTCAAACCCTTTCCAATAGTTTCCATGGTTGCCCAAGGCACCTGATTCTCATGATCATCTGACTTTGGCTTCCATGGATATGGATATCTCTATAGACTTAGTCTTGCAATCCTTATAACTCTAAAGCATGGACATTGAAATCTAACTCATTTTTCACTCTCACAAACCATTTTGAGCATAGCACAATTTAGTGAATAATTGTGTTTCACAAAGGAGGAAATTATATTTCAGAAACACAATTTCAAATTGAGCACCACAAGTCATCATTCACTCGATACTGGGGATCTTTTAATGGCCAGGTGACTCCATACAGTCCTCAATGTCACGATTTTTCTCTCCCTGCCTCACCATCTTGTTTCTCCTCGATTGCCCTCTTTTTTACCCCTCACCCTTTAAAATGTTTTATCAGTCTCTCCAGGAGCAGAAAAAAATGGGCCTTCCATGTCTCAAGATCTTCCTCTTAAAATGATAGTCAGTTTGTTTGTTTGTTTTATTCTTACTTTTTATTATAAAAAAATTTTATAAACATAAAAATATAAAGAAGAGAACAATGCACATTTATATATCACACCTTCCCTATTTAATAATTGTTAATGTTTTGTCATAGTTGCTTTATCTATATTTTTTGCTGAAACATTATAATTTACAGATATTATGTCACTTTGTCTCTTTAGCATGATCTGCAAAAACTGAGGACATTCTTGTACATAACCACAATACAATGTCCACCTCTCACATATTAACAATATTCCTAACAGCATCAAACACCTAGTTCATTTTCAAATTTCTCTACTTGCTCCCAAATAGTTGTGTTTTGAAATAGCAATTTAATTAATTTATTTATTTGCTCAGTTAAACTCGTATTTTAAACAGCATTCTATTGTTATGAAAGATTTTAATATGATTGCATGCTTTTCCTAATGTTTCTCTTTGTACAAAGTGGAGATAAATACCAGTAGCCAAATGCTCTTTGTTAAATTACCTGTTGGTGTGAAGCAATACCATTAAAGTGGGGTCTCTGTTTTACACAGCTGGTTAATGGAATAAGATGTATGAACTCATTTGTTAAATTGGGATCTGTAAACAAAAACAAATGGGAGGAAGAGCAATGGAGACAATGAGTAATGGAAACACTTTCCAGACTGCAGAAGCTAGGGCTTTAGTAGAAAATATGTGCAGCCTGAGGAAAGGCTTTTCAGGGTCCCTGTGTCTGTTACCTAGCAACAAGTCCATTACACAGGAGCACACTAGAGTCCAGTTAACAAGGCTCAGGGAGAGCACCTGGGTAACAGGACCAAATTTCTTCTTTTATACTATGTTAATAACTCAGGTCTATGGCAGTGTCTGACAGAGATATCTGAAGACATCACCCTAGTATAATGCTTTCTCCATATTAAATTCCTAAAGGAAGAAAATGGCTTTAGCTTAATTTACTCTGCACATGTCATTACTTATTTGTCCATTGATCCATCTGATAAGAGTTAAATATACCATATGAAAAAGAAAATCATCCAAACTCAAATCAATTTGGATTTATGGTGAAAGGCTCCAAGACCCACCCAAATTCATTCCTAATAGCAAATGAAGTCTATGTTGCAAATTTACTATTATTATTTTTATTATTTTTTGCTTTTAAGGAAATTACTGCATTTTTCTGGTTTGTCCTCTTTCTTCTATTAGAGTGTTAATATAAGCTCACAGGATAGCTTCTCTGTCATCTGTTTTTGCCTCAAATTTGTCAGAAAAAATGTTTGTTTCAATAGTACAGCATTTTAATAATGTAATTATGGCAATGGTTATTAACAATGCCATCTTAATAACCATCTATGACAGATGATCACTAGAATTAGTGAGATGATCATATTGTAAGGAATAAAAATGTTGAATCACTATATTATACACTTGAAACTAATGTAACCAATATAAGATTGTATACCAACTATACCTAAATAAAAAATAAATTTAAAAATTATTAACACCATTTTTAAAAAAATGCTCAAAGTGCTTTTATCTCTTATCTTTTAGCTAAGTCAAGATAAGATATACACCAACCAAAGTTAGGATAGAAACCAAATCTCCTGATTCTTGCTCTGGCTTTCCATAAATTAAACTATGGGGTTTTTAAATTATTATTATTATTATTATTGTGTGTGTGTGTGTGTGTTAATTGTGGTAAAATACACTTAACATAAAATTTACCATCTTAAGTGTACAGTTCAATAGTGCTAAGTACATTCACACTGTTATAAAACCAACGTCTAAAACATCTTCATCTTTCTAAACTAAAACTCTCTACCTGTTAAACAATAACTCCCCATCCCCTTCTCCCCAGCCCCTGACAACCTTTATTGCACTTTCTGTCTCTATGAATATGACTACTCTAGGTACCGCATATAAATGGAATCATACAGTATTCATCTTTTTGTGACTGGCTTATTTCATTTAGCATAATGTCTTTAAGGTTCATCCATATTGCATCATGTGTTAGAATTTCCTTTATAAGACTGAATGATATTTCATTGTATGTATATACCACATTTTGTTTATACATTCATTAATCACTGGACACTTGTATTGCTTCTACCTTTTCAGTATTTTGAATAATGCTATGAACATAGGTGTATAAATATCTTTTCAAAACTGTTTTCAATTATTTTGAGTATATACTTAGAAGTGAAATTGCTGGATCATATATTAATTCTATGTTTAATTTTTTGAGGAACTGCCATACTGCTTTCCATAGTGGCTGTACCATTTCACATTTCCACCAGCAGTGAACGTTTTTATTTCTCCACATCCTTGCCAACACTTGTTATATATAGTTTTTATAGTAGTCACCCTAATGTGTGTGAGGTAGCATCTCATGGGGGTTTTAATTTGCATTTCTCTAATAATTAGTGATGTTGAAATTTATTCATGTATTTATTGGCAATATGTATATCTTCTTTGAAGAAATATTGATTCAAGTTCTTTGACCATTTTTAAATCAAGTTGCTTATTTTTGTTGTTATTGAATTGTAAGAGTTTTTTATATGTTCTGGATATTAATCCCTTATCAGATACTAATCCCTTATTTTATTTTTATAACTAAAGAACATTTATTTGTTTTCACTAGACTGTATCTTGAGAACATAACTAACCTGTGCCATCACCCCCCCCCCAAATTGAAGGATTAATACAGTGATTGTTATATAGCAGATGAGTTTTTGAAGGATTAAAATCAACATTATCTGACAAAGAATATATGTGATTTACAAATACTTCATCCCATCCTTTTCACTCTGTTGATTGTTTCCCTTGATGCACAGAAATTTGAATTTTTGATATAGTCCAATTTATCTTGTTTTTTTTTAAAGAATACTTTGATTGACTGTGCTTCTAGTGTCATATCCAAGAAATCATTGTGAAATCCAATGTCATAAAGCTTTGCTCTTACATTTTCTTCTAAAAGTTTTACAGTTTTAACTCTTGGATTTATTTTAAGTTAGTTTTTGTATGTATTATAAAATAAGGGTTCAACTTTATTCTTTTACATGTAGATACCCAGTTTTCCCAACATTATTTGTTGAAAAGACTGTCATTTCTCCATTGAATGACACTTCTTTAAAAAATCATTTGACCATATATGTGAGGGTTTATTTCTGGGCTCTCTACTCCATTAGTCTCTATGTCTTTATGCTGATAACACATTATTTTGATTGTTGTAGTCTTATAATAAATTTTAAAATTGAGAAATGTGAGACTTCCAACTCTGCTTTTTTTTCAAGGTTATTTTAGCTATTCAGAGTCCTTTGAAAATTTATATCAATTTTGAATATTTTTTTCTACAAAAAATATGGAATTTTGGTAAGGATTACATTTTTCAAAATTTTTGAGGTTGCAGAAACTCATTTGCCTAGCATAATGCTTTAAAATCTTAAAACTCTGCAGACAATGAAATGAGAATTAGAACTTTCTTAATAGGGAATGGCCACATTGGCCATATTTTTATTTTTTGGAAAAAATAATTCTTACTGATGCTCAGGAGTCTCAGATTTCATAATAATAGTAAACTTTTATATATTTTACTATTAGTTAGGCACTGCTATAAATGCTTTAAATGCACTAAGTTTCTCATTTTATCCTCATAACAGCCCTTTGGAATAGATATTGTTCCATAGATATTGTTGTTAACCTCATTTTATATGTGAGGAAACTGATGAGCAAAATAACTTGTGCAAAGTCACAGAGCTAGTAAAGGACAGAGCTGGGATTTGAACCCAAGCAACATAACCACCAAATCTATGGTTTTAACAATTATATAGTTATGTTGGTTGTTCATTCATTCATCCAACAAATCCTGCAGCAAAGTCCTAAAAATTCATTGATGAGCATTGAATTGAAGGTAAACATTGTCCCTCCCCTCATAGGCTTATCCTCATGACTGATAGGTATAATAGCCAAATGTTTATGATTGTTGCTGTCCAGTGTTACTCTGGTTATACCAAATTATCATAAACCTCCAGATAGGTCACTGCCAAGTTGTCAAAGATCAGGCTTTTTCTTAGAGAACTATGATTCATTATTCATTCATTGATTAACTCATCAGACATTTATAGAGTACACTATGTGCCAATGCTGGGTTGAATTATATTGAAGAAACAGGCATGCACAAGACTGTGCAATATGCTTAAAAATGGCATTTATAAAAAGAGTGCTCAGAATGTTGGAAGCATAAAGAATACACCAGCTGGTAAGTTAAGGAAAAGCCCCTCATCCTCCTCTTGTTTGCCTGTATGAACATTCATATATCACACAACATATATGCAATTGGTATATGACTTTCTTTTTTTCTGTAGGATCCATAGGAATAGTGTATAGAAATACTTTTACTCAAAGCCCCTCTCAGGGGAAGATATTAAATCTTCTGAATTTTTAGTAATTCTTGTCTACATAACTCAGAGCTACCATTTATAATCACTGCTAACCAAAGAGCCTCATGACTATAAATGTCATTTAATGTTATTATAATACAGAAATCAGAAGCCATGAGTGGTCTTCCATCTCAGGCTGTGACAGGGCTGTCAGCACTCTGCCCATGCCCACTGCCCTGGCCAATGCACCATGTTTTTAGCTGCCAGCACCTACATTTCTTTTCCTGAAGGCATTCACTGGCCTCCAGAGTGAACTTTGTCCACTCACAACAAAAGCCAAAATGCTATGGGATCCATGTGTCCTGCGAGCAGCCCTTGGCCAGTAACACCTACTGGGACATCTGGAAGTGCATCTTCCATACTAGTCCCCAATTTCCACAGCAGAATTGAGCTCTAAGCATTTGCCATGGGAATTACCTTGCCCTTTCTTGGCTACCTTTTTTTCTTTTTTCTGTTTTGCTTACTGTCTTATAGGTGCTTCCTGGGTGCCATCCCAAGTAAACTGATTGCACTTGAATCTTTGCCCTGGAGATTGTTTCTGGGATGCCCAAACTAACACAGAGCACAGACTGAGAACTCCTCTCCTAGAGGCTTGTCAGGGTTTTGGTGCTATTTCCATTAGGCTCTTACTCAACCACACGTACATCACAGGCATGACTGTTCCATGAAAAGTCTTCATGCAGAAAGCATCCTGTCTTCCTTCAAGCAGAGACAAAGAATCTCAAAGAGGTTTATATTTGCCGTTTAGAAGCTTTCCTTCCCAATTACTCTCATAAGTACTTGTCCTTCCTGTTTATTTGTTGACTCTTTCCATTCTGGATGTATTATCTTCAGAGGGCCGTGTGTGCTGGTCAGGAAGGTGCCCAGCAGATTTGCTTTCAGTGCCTCTAGTCTTCAGGCTTAACAACTTCTGAGGCAAAGCTGTTCACTGTGCCTTTGATTTGTGATTTTAACACAGAAGAACTCTGTGATGGAAGTTACCTTCCTGGAGGTGCCAGTGATCTGGGGATGTATTTCTCTCTATCTGTCTTCATATCTTCTGCTGGGTTTAGGGAGCAATATCATAATATTCCAGCACACACTAAATTTTTTTTTAGTCAGAATGGCATTAGTCTAGAGAAGAGCTGAGATATACTGTGGCAGCAAATCAAGGAAGAAGGCAAGCATCAGAATTTAGAAATGACTGAAAGGTGATAGAAGAGGCAAAGTTTATAGAGTAAGAGGGAGTCTGACAAAAGGGTGGAAGGAGAGAGACAGATAGGAGATAGGACCAAAAATATATCTAAACATGTTTTCTGTCCTAATTGCTGCTCCACATTTGACCTCTCTGCTTGGAAAACAAAAGAGGAAGAGGAATAAACAGATGATCAAACAGCCTCAATGCCGCAGTGAACAGCAGTCTGAGATTTTTCATGGGGCCTACTGAATCATTCCTACAGCACTTCAAGTCCTCCCCAAATTACTGCTTAATAGCTACACTATGATTTTTGTTTTTCATTACATTATACACAAACTGACAGTATCAAAATCAGTCTGTTTTAGACGCTGGGCTTATTAAGTAGCTGCTTGAAGCTTTCTTAGGAAATGGGAAGTAGTCAAGACAAGTATTTGGGCTATCTTAAAATTGCATTATTTTTTTATATTTTGCTAACCATTTATTTATTTATTTATTTGTCCCCTCAGGACTGAAAAATGACAAGCGTTTTATCTCCCTACCTTTCTGAATACTATTTAACCCAAAAGTAAATTGCAGCAAAGCAAAATGCTTTCCTGTTTTTAAATTTGCAGGCATCCTACTATTGAGGGAAGTCAGTTTTATCAAGCTGATGGGAAAACACAGCATCGTCCCCTCTGAAACAAAGTTCCACAGAAGCAAATTACCAACCATGCCGGTGCTGGCACAGGATTAAAGATGAGGATTCCTTCTCACGTTTCTGCTGCCCCTCATCATTTCTAAGCCAACAACACACAGAAACTACTTGATCTGCTTCTCATCTGAATCTCTTCAGGAGTAGGAGAGTAACAGCCAGGAACACAAATAAGGCACAATGAGTCTGAGAGAGGAGCATCAGCCCAGGGCCTGGGATAAACTGCTCTGTGGAAATCTCCCTGAGATAATACATTGACAGAAAGAGCAGATGAAAGACCTTCTCAGAGGTTTGTTCCAAAGACCCATCCACACGCAGGGGCTGGGGATTAGTACCAACACCTGCAGAAAGAGAAAAGGCTGTTGATATTGTTTCTGTTCCAGTCTGAGGTTTGGGCTCTGACTCTGACTTGGAAGGAGGGAAGCAGCCTGGGTAGAGAAAAGGGTTCTATTCATAGCTCTGCTGCTGGGGTGGGCTGCCCTTGCCACTCTCTGGACCTCTCTCCCTATCTGTGAAATGGGGAGAAGATGCTTATCTCTTATAAATGTTCTAGATTTAATTTATGTGGGTAGAGCTTTGAAATTAAGAACAAAAAGTGTAATCTGAACATAAGGCATTGTTATTATTTCTCACCCACTCTGCCAGTGCTCTATTGTTCCTTACTATAGACTATTTTCCAGGGTTTTATTCAGAAACTATGGCTGCTCATAGGACAACACCCATACCACCAAACCTCTGGCTTGTGTCATTCAGAGGGTGGCTGCCCTTACAGCATGGGGACAGTCTTGTTAGAAGCTCTGACATTTTTGCTCATAAATTAAATGAAAACTTTAAAACACACACAAAGATGGTGATTTTCCATAAACACTGGGAAACTTTCTACTTTAGAATCAAAGCAAAAGACCTTTTTTACTTTCTGTCCCAATGCAATGTATGCACACTGGTCATTTCACCTCTCTTTAAGGAACCCAAGGTGTGGAGGAGCGGGAGGCAGTACTGCTGGGGACAGAACACAGCCATGCTTGGGGTTTATGAGAATGAGAGGCTGCCAGTTATTCAGGACCACGGAGATCAGGGACTGACGAGGGTAAGGGAGTTTCTACTATTACCTCCCATACATTGCCTTCATAAATATCTTCTTTTTATTATTATTTCTGCCATTTTTAGATTTAATTTATGAATATTGTTAATTCTGTATCTGAATGTTGAGGGAATCACTGTCCTTGTTAGAATTCTGACTACTTGGAAAGATTTTCTTTGGCTTTTCCCCCTCTATAATAAACACATGTGATGAACAGCAAGGGGCTTATTTTCCCCCTGAATGCCCTGTTGTGTGGTGGGAGTGAGTTTTAAGCACCAAAGAGAGCATTCTCTCCAACATGTAACAAACTTTAATGTTTGCTAAGGAGGTGATCATCCCTGCCTGTAATTGTGGGGGAGTATGGGAGCCCTTCTGCAGCAGCCAGACTGTCTGTATGTTCATCCCCTAGGAATGATGAAGGAGCAACAAAGACAAAACCAACAGGGAGAAAGCACAAGGGGTGCTGAGCATTAGCTATATTCCTGTTCTGTCTGAGAGGGGTAGGTCTCTGCTTGGGTGGGTGACTAGTTATGAGGTGAGAGATTACTAACTATGGGGCTCTGAGTGTGTGGGGTAAGCGTGGGGATCAAAAACTAGATTTCTGAGAGAGATTGATCTAATCATTTGGATGTTAGATACCTTGAAGAGATGATTTTGGAAGGCAGAGGAACTCATCCAAAATCAAAATCCCAATTGACTGCTCTCAATTCCCTTGATAACAACATTTCATAGAATCATGTAAACAGAGTCAAGAAGTGTGTGTGTGTGTGTGTGTGTGTGTGTGTGTGTGTGTGTGTGTGTGTGTAATATCTCAGCCAGAACTCTTTCCTGCACTTCGGAAGTATAAATCGTATGGCTTATGACTCATCTCTCCTTGGATATCCACAAACACCTTTAGCACAACATCTTCAGAATTCATTCTATATTGTTTCCTTCCAAATCTATTCTTTCTTTTTCTTCATTTAAGAAAACCATCTGCTCATCTGCTCAAACCAAAAACATTGATGTTCTTCTTACCTTCTTTGTTTTCATTTACACCAAGTCTAGATTCATTAATTCATTAAATCATTTTGATTCTGGCTTATAAATAACCTTTCAAATTCTTCTGCCATTCTTTATTACAATTGCTATCACACTGTCTTGGCAACCACTCTGCTAATCTGGATTACTCGAACAAGCCTCCACTTCAGCCCCTCTGATCCATTCTCCTAGTGTAATAAAGGGTGACATTTAAATGTCATGCCACCTTCACTGACTCCCTATCACCTTCAAATAAGGGTCAGGTTGTATAACATGACTCAGAAGATCCGTGGTGGTCTAATTCCTCTCACTATCCACTACAGCTCCAATTCTCTGCCATATTAAATTCCTTCTAGTTCTCCAACCTGCATTTGTCTCTTATTGGGCCCATTATATATGTTTTTCTTGCTACCCAGAGCAATCTTACCCTCCCACACCTAATTCTAATTTAGCCTTCAATTATTGGCTTGGGTGTTTCTTCTTTCAAGAAAGTCTTTCTGCTAAAAGATTGGGCAAAATGCCATTTCAATGCACCACTCATACAACGCTCACAAAGTTCTCCTGAATCAGGGATAAAGCCCATCAGAAAGGTGGTGCAGAGAGAGAGTAAGGACTACAAGTAAAGACTTTTCTAAAACCCTTCTTGCCCCAGCTGATCCTCAGCCTTTTAAGAAGTCAAGAAGTCTTTGTTTGCAAGCTAGTACCTCCTACTCTACCCTACACACTGGCATCATCATATTGTGCCGTGCTGTAATGGCCTCATCACCAGTGAGTCCCCCAGATGAGATGATGCACTCCTTGAGGGAAGCAGACACTACATTTTGTTCACTACTTTATTCACAGGATAGAGTACAGTTTCAAGTACATCCTCAGAATTTACACATTTGTTCTACAAAAACAAGTATAAGTCTTTACCACCAGTTCAGTGGTTTGCAACTACATAATGATTTCCTTTCCTCTATTTTTTTTGTTTTATTTTAGACTTTACATTTTGCTGTCCAAGTTAATACATCTACATAGACCTATGGTTTTGTACCCTGTGCAAAACTATGGTTCATCTTGCCCGTCTGGAAAATAGGTTGTCAAGTCAGTTAGAGCAGTAACAGCAACAGTAGTGACAGGCAACACTTACTGAACACTTGCTGTATGCCGGGCACTGTCCTAAACTTACATTTGTTATTTTACTTAATTGTCACCAGAGCCATATAGAGAAGGTACTATCAATGCCCTCATTCCAAAGATAACTTAACCAAGATATACAGGAGTGGAGTTTATTCAAGAATTAGAAAGAGGTAGAGTTAGAATGCAAACCTGGCAGACAGACTTTAAAATTTATCCTTTGAATCAATAAGCTATGCTTTGTACAGTTGGTATTGAGTTAAAATATGATACTGTGAACATGTTCTCCTAGGAATTTTTTCTAGTGAAAATCAATTAGTCCCACTGGATTTGTGTTATTAATAATACATAGGAGTGGCTGGACTTCAGGGATTCCTTCCTTTCAGGAAAATTTTTGCTTTCCTCTGAAGATCTGGAACTAGAGAGGCAGTTGTGTCTTATGAACAAAGATTTCTCAGATCCCTTCAGGATTGGGGGGTAAGCCATGGAGGAAAGGGCATAAGAAAAGTCCTCACTTGTAGAAGATCCTTCACTTTCTAGCCATAACCCTTTGATTTTCTCTTTTGAGTGCTGTGCAAACATTTTAAGTATAGACTCTTGAGTGTGAAGAAGTGAGAATTTTACCTCTGTTTATTATCAAGCATGTAGGCAGAGAAAGACATTAGCAATAAATGTTAAGCGTAAGTTAGGGCCCAAAACAGTGCTCAGAGAAAAACTGCCTGGAACACTCAGGGACCAGGAGTACAGAGAAGATGGGTGAAATGACCCTATGGGATGATGAAGAAGGCATAATATTAGTACAGTCTTCGGGATGCCATTGTCCACATCACAACTATACCTGTTTGAGTACCTAGAGGCTTTGAGAAGGCCACTCCAAAATGGAGCTGCTCCAGGCACAGCTTCCACCTAGGAGTTGATGAGGAGTCCTGTGGCCTGCCCATCTTCTCATGAGCTGAAAGCCTTGCTCAGAGATGTCCTGCCTCCTATGACAATACCCTCCTTCACCAGTTCCAAGTCACCTAGTAGTAAACAACCTGCTTCTCTCTTTTCCCATCTCTTCCTACCTTTCTTTAGTTTCAGAAATAAAAGATGTAAGAAAAGGGAGAAATAATACAGCTTTCTAAAGAAGCTACAATTTTCTGCCTGAACTCAACATTCAGAACTATCTACTCCTAAAGCAACAATGCCAAATGCCATGGTGGAAATATTAAAAAGCCTTGATTAGAGCTTCAAGATTTTAACCAGTCAGACTCAAATAGGAATTACTAGACAGGCTTCTGGTGCTTTAAATGACCAAGTGTTGGGCCAACATTTCTACCAGGGAAGATGACTTCCAGATGAGACATCTGGCCTTTAAGCTTACATGAGCATATGTGTTTACTGTGTCTAAATAAGTTGGCATATTTATTAGTCACCTACGTTGTGCCCAGAACTGGAATCAACTCTGAGTGTTTGGCAACAGCAATATGTATGTTTGACTTTAGCCCAGTGACAAGAGAACAACAAAAGAGAAGAGAAGACAGCTGTGTTGTGAGGTATGAGTTCTGAAGGTTTCTTCCAGTATGTACATTTGTTCCACTCATTGGTCAAGTTGCTGCCTTTAGTGAATTTTTATTGCAAGACTTACTTCTTCCTCTTTCATAGATTAGTCAGGTGATGCTAATAGAACAATGCAAATAAGTAATATGAAGCCTGGGAGAAAAGGAGTTAAAAGTAGCCAGCGCCTGGACATGTCGCTGGCAGAAAATTACTTGTTTTTTAATTTTCAACACACATAGTACTTATTATATTTTCAGTTCCTGTTAAACATTAAATATAAACTTATTTAGTCCATAATGGCCCCATGAAGTAGTATTATTATTACCCCTATTTTATGGTTGAGGGAAATGGAGGTTAAGTAACTGCCCAGGTTTACAGTGATGGGGATTTTATTCACCCAACATCATGGGCCAAGTTCACTTACCAACTTTTACACACTGGAAGATTTTGCACATATCCAGATTTGTGGTATTTCTTTAAAAACTGGAAGATCTGATGACACTGGGCCTTATGGCAAGCAGAAATAAACTATAAAATGTAAACATTTTTAGCATGTGTGCATCAAAAGTCATATCTGTTTTGTAAATTCTGCAAAGTCCCCACTCTTCTCTATAGGCACTCTGGAAAACAATGTTTATGAAAGAGTCACTTTGAGACAAAAATGACAAAATGTTCTAATAACATATTCAACTCTCCTTCTTGTGAGATTAAGCAATATTATCATTCAATAAATTATGAGACAAAGGATCAAACAGAGTTTCAACCAAAGGCACTACTCCCAAGATGTTAGACTTTTGGGCTTGCTAGATTCTCAAACCTCATTCATGCAAGTATGGAAATGCATGAATAAAATTTACTCATTACATCAATAAGAAATTATTTCAAAGAATACTTATGATCAGGATAGCTATATAATCTACTGTTCAAACCAGAACACTTATAAATATAAAGGTGGTTGTTTCATTTCTCAGTGTTTTGCCTCTCATCTCCAAATTCATCTTTCATAGCCTGCTCTACTATAATACAGATGAACCTCATGGATATTTCTCCTTAACCAGCTGGAATGTGGTGATGTTTCCTCACTGTAGAACACAGGAGAAACATGGGAGGAGGTAGAATTTCTCTTCCTGATTCTGGTGTGCTCCTCTCCAGGATTTTACATATGTGGTTTCTCTAGCACCTGGGTCTGGCAGCACATGGTGGTCAGTAATGTCAAGTTGCCAGCAGTTTCCCCCAGAACCCTCTTGAACAGTTTGCAGCTGAGTGCCCCCAAGGAGGGACTTCTCTGTTCATGGCTTCCCTGGAATCCCTTTGTGGCTTTGTACCAAAGTTCTGAGGCATAGAACCTCTTCATGGACAGCTTCCCACAAGACAAATTCTGATAAGTTCCACCTACGTTGTACTACAATGGTTGATGTTCCCTTGAACCACAACCATGTCCTCTCCATGGAGGCCTGTAACTCAAGCCTGGCAGGTAAGGAGGTATGTTGCTTCCATGGGTGCTATATCCTAGTCTTAGGGACAAGGCTGCACCTTCTAACTGCAATTCTATAATTCTTCAGAATTCTCCTTAACTCTTACCAGTCAATTTCCCATTATCCCAATCTCCCATGATAAATCCTTTATATTAAACTTTCCCTATACAAATTATTATGTATTTCCTATCTTCTGATTGGACCTTAACTGATACAGAATTGGTACATAAAGTGGTCCCAGGTGATAGACTTGCAAAATATGAATTTGAGGATTGATTTTGTGCTGCCTTTGGTTTAAGCATAATGCTGAGTTCATTAACAATGGGAGATAGGATAGTAATAAGCCCTAGCACAAGTCACATCACAAATAATCAAGTTATTACCTGTGGTAAATTGTGATGAAGCACCAACTTAAGCACATGCCTTGGGAGCTCAAGTGACTTGCTGTACTTGGCCATTATAATTACTACACAGTCTATGGTATGAGATGTATCCTTTTGAGTACACTTAAGCATACATGGAAAGAAAGTGATAAGCTCAGGTCCTTTAACTCTTACCTCAGGTCATTATCTGAGAATCAAGAGCTTCCATGACAGCCCTAAAAGAATGTCTTATTTCTTGTTGCCATTGGGCTCACATTGCTGAAAATTGAACACAAAATTTTGTTGTATTGCTTGATTATGACAGCTGGATTCACAATCTCAACAAGTTTCCCAAGGCATGTAAAACCTAGGGTGTATAAAACCCAAGGCATTGAATAGGAAAAAAATAAGCTCCTGAAACTTAGAATGGGAACATCTGGTTGAATGAATTGCTTTATGAAACTGACTTCAGAGTCTCACCTAAAGTATAAGTGGCTTGCCCTCCAAGTTCTGGGGAGACTAGACTTGTTTGCTTGAAAACCCTGTGATAAGCTCACCCCAGTGAGGCTTTAAAAGGGTATGTTCATTTTCCTCAAGACCATTCAGAACCATACCATATTGTCACTAACCCATAATTAAATTCAAATCTTAGCATATTCAGGGATACAGACACACATTGTGGCCCAGGGAGAAATAGGCTTTATGCCAAAAGGATTGCAAGATTATATATATATGGAGAACATGTGTGGGGTTGGATTTTAAGGGTTATAAACTAGGGAGGGAAGAATATAATAGTGGATAAGACCAAATTTATTGGTATCAATGCACTTACCAGTTTATGGATTTCAAATATCAGCTCCTGCCATTGGAAGTGGCTCTAATAATGAACTTGTTTAGTTAACTGAAACTGGGATGCAACTTGATAAAGTTGAGATCTTTGGCATATGTAGAGGAGGGAATCCAGTACTTGAGGAGATAGGAATTTGAAACTGGATTTATCATGTGTGACCTAAACATCCACCCACCCGACAACTACTACAGGAAAGTTTGGAAGGCGTTCACTAAGGCGTTGAGAAATATATTAATGAGAGGACTGCCTGCATCCCTGAAAAGCTCTGGCGCTGGTATCTTTTGTAGGCCGGGCATGACCTTAGGGGATTTGGTTATTCAATGGGCTCCCTGATTTCAATGGGGCTGATGAAATCCTGGATCTGCAGAAGGCAAAGTGGGCTCATGTGTTATGCACGATTACGCTTGAACAGCAGGTTTAAACCAGAGATACTAGAAGGTATAGTCACCCTTCTTAGGGTTATTAATGAACCATTTAATGCAGATTCAGATAGCTATATTTGAAGTGTTTGTGTTTTGGATGTAGATCTTTGATTAGGGTCTTTCAAATGGTAACTAATCACCTCTGGAGTGTGGATTTCTAATTTGGAGGGTACTTCAAATGTTAACTGCACCTAAGGCATAGATTAAAATTAAATTGTATACACCTATGTCTCATACTGAATATGCTGGAGTATTTTAAATTATAGGCAATATAATCAATAGTGTTTCTCATGTGATAAAATCAACTTCAGCTGAGGGCCAGCCACTCTGTTGGATGGTACATGTATGCTGCAGCTCACCACAGGCCCTACTACTTCCTAGAATTTTCCTGTGATAATATGAGTTTCCATTTGTCATTAGATTTGTGCTGTCACTTTTTCGTAGACATGTTATAAGGAAATTGGAATATTTATTGTACTATGTCTCCATCAAAAGAAGGAATATAAAAAATAGACCTGAGAGAGTTGTATATTTCAATAAAAATAAGAGATATTATAGTTATTGTTTGTAAAGAATATGTCCATGCAATTAATGTGCAAAGCAAAGTGAATTCATTTGGAAAGAATACAATTTAATTAAGATACTATGGTGGATTGTCTCCATTCTCATAAGCTCTTTTATAATGTGACTGGCCACTCAATACCAGGTAGGATTTACAGATAAGGAAGTACAGGTGAAAATATCTTGTTCTGATGTTATCTGCAGGACAACAAGATACTAAACTCAATCTTACTGACTCCCAGGACAATGCTCATGGAAAAGTAAATAATAGTTGAATAACAGGGAGTCCTGGAAACTGGCTCTGTTTCTAGAGTGTAGTGCCTGGTGGATGAATGCAAGCTGGGAGTGATGTGGTAAAGAGGATGGATTAGAGATAAAAGCAAGAAGATCAGATGCAAGAATGTAAAGAGTAAAACATAAATATACTTAAATCTGGGCTGACTTTAGTGATTTGCTTGACCAATAAAATGTGGAAGTAACATACTAGAAGGTCTGGAGCTAAGCTCCTTTTGAGTCCAGTCAACCCATGGAAAAACAAGCAATAATTAGAGACCGCTGTTTTAAGCCTTTAATTGTGAGTGTGGCTGTTATACAACAATTGATACCTAAATACATTCTTTAGGAAATAACCTTGTTTTCTACTTACTACTTTTCTGCCTGGGCCCTGCAGACATATAAACTTTAGAACTCCTATTTTAGAATTTTATCATTATTGGAGACCCTATGTCAAACACCTATATCAACTAGCACTTATTCATCATAAATATTCGTGGTGCATAAGCACACATTAGGCTGAGTTCTGTTTAACAAATGTGTGTGTGTGTGTGTGTGTGTGTGTGTGTGTGTGTGTGTGTGTGTGTGTTCCTGGAAGAAGAAGAAAAATCTCCAGCCCTTCTTAATTATTCTCTACCTCAAAAATAGGTTCTTAGGCCTTACAGAGGCCCCTAACACAGGTATACAATTTATACTTAGGAATAGCAGTTAATTTTTTTTCACTTTAACAACTAGGTTTACTCTACATTTCCAAAAGACTTTTAAAAAGAGTTTAAATAATGCTGTTTCATGATGAGGTATAGTAACCTCATCATGGCTATATTGTGGTGGAGTAGAATCTAAACCTTGTCACTGGAACCCCAGTTGACCCACTATGAACCATCAAGCTGCCAGCACCCTTCTCCCAGCTCTGAACCCTCTCTGACCTCTAAATTCTTGAATTCAACATTGTCTTCACCTCCAATCTGCCCTTCTTAATTTGACCATCAACTCCCTTTCTCTCTGTTTGTCTGTCTCTCTCACTCTCTCTCTTGTCTTTTTCTCGCTTTCAATCACCAGTCATCATCCTGGAAACACAGTCAACCTCCAGGAGCCCCTGTTGCTCAACCTGCTTTTCCATGAGCACTGCACTGGGAGTGAGAACTGGGCCTGGAACCTGGGTGTGGTCAAATAAGCTGGGTGTCTTCCAAACAAGACTCTTCACTGTTTACTCATTAGAAAAAATGAGAGTCTCCTTCTAGCTCCACATTCTTCCTCTGACATTCTTCTTCCTGTTAAACTTTTGGTCTTCCTCAACAGAAAATATGCTTTTCTTACAAACACCCACAGGCTATTCAAACATTTCCTTACCTGAGCCTTTTCAGGGATGTACAGGGATGGGGTTTGACCACTAATATATTTTATACTTCTCTTCTTTATATATTATTTTGCCCTTTGCCCTTAGCTGTTTCAGAAATCCCAGTGAATATCTGTAAAGATTAAATCCAAACTTGTTGTAATTTTAGTATTTCAGAAAAGCAATTGCATCATCCATCATTTAGCTAAGCTCAATACTAATCAGATCGAGATCACATAATAACCTTTTTTTATAACTCAACAAAGCAGTTCAGTTCAAATAATGTCTTTACCAAAACCCTAATCTATTGTTCTAAACAATTAAACAGCATTCCTATCAGAGAAGGCCATCTTTTTCCTGCCCAGGCCGGTGGGCTCTACTTTGGGACACAGACAGGAAGCCGCTCCTCTTCCTCTAACTCCACCTGGCCTCAATGCCAGGACCTGGCTCCGGAAAAGTCTGTGGTGGTCCCATCTGCTCTGACCCCTCCACTCAGTGGGAACTTAGGGCAGCTGGTGCTGCGGGTGTCGCTTGAGGTCTTGCTTCTGCACAGAATCCGGTCACTGAAAGGGGCCCCTCCCACTCAGGCGTTTATCTCATTCTATTTCCTGAGACCCAGCAGGGCCAACACAGCTCACAAATGCTATCAGCATTCTGTTTTCTGCTTTGCAGATATGCTTGGGAACAACTTATGAATATAAAGACTTTAAACAATGCACAGCATTTGAGCTAGAATTAGTTCTAAGTCCTGAGCAAGCAGCTGGATGAAATATGCCTTTATCTGAGACTGTCTCTAATTTAAACAACTCAAAAGATGTTTGTTCAAAACACTGGCCATATCTGATTGTGCCTGCCTTTATAAATTCCACCCCGCCAACCCTGCTTCAACTGCTGGGAGAAAATGACATCTTTTCCTGAAAGTCTATTAGTTTCCCCTCATCTCAGGATGCACTCGCACCAGAGTCAGCACTGGGTTGGTTTTCTGAGGGGAGTTTCTGCACCCTGCTTTAGGTTGCCCTGGCAGCAGTTCCCTGGCAGGGCTGGCATTCATAGGCCAGCATTTTTTGGGTGACACAGTGAGGGGAATTCTGCTTTCCCCTGAGTCAGGAGAATTTGGCATTCAGCTGCCTCTCTGCCAAGGTCTTTCTCATCTTCAGTTCAGTCTTTATTGAATCCGTTGCAGAATATGCTAGAAAAAAAAAATTACATGGAGAAAATCATCAGTGTGAAATTTACATGTTATTAATAAGGTGAGTGAAGGGTCCCAGTGGAAAGTTGTAGAAGGGGAAGCAGAGAAGAGGGCTGGGAGAGCAGCCCAGGACAGATGTGAACTTGACCCCCAGATTTTATGGCTGTAGTGGGTTCCACACATCCCTGAGAGAAATGATGGCTTATTGATGGTATGAGTTCCAATTGACTCCCTCTCCTTTTTGTCTCACCCCACCGTCAGTATCATGAGAGTCTCAGAACTCTCTGACCAACCTTAACCTTTCCTTGTGTCTCCCAGATAAAGGGAAAAGCTGTGCGTGTGTTTCTGTGTAAACATGCATGTAGTTATCATCTTCATGGCCTCCCTTTAGACGCGTAGATCAATGTGTCACTAGCAAGGTGTTCTCACAGCCATTATCCGCCTGCCTGGCCCAATAACTGTAAACTCCACCACAAGGACAAAAAAAAAAAAAATGTGCCAGTGAGCCCTGCAGAGCCAGGGATGACACAGGCAGATGAGGGACAACACTCAATGGCCTCTCAGATTTTCTTTTTCACTAACTTTAGTAGTCTTGTTTCCACATCCCATCTTCTTTATGAAAGGTCTTGATGTGTATACCTCACTGGCCTCCTCACACTAAGATGTAAGAGGAGTGCGAACTTTTCTTGAGGTTGCTTTCTCAAGAAGTAAACTACTTCAAAGAAATGGAGTTTGTCCAGTGGCACAGAATAACAAGTGCATAAATATAAGGAACCTAAGATAGGGTGTTATAAATACACCTTTCATGCTATGACTTATGGGTCTTTCTGCCTCCCTTTCATAATAACTCCACTAAACTTGATGAGCAAGCTATACAGGGCACCTCTTTTACTTTCCTAATAGGAATATGTGTTTGGCTCTATACAAATGGCTATAATTATCAAGCATTGGATCACAGTACAGTAGTAGAGGATGAATATTCATGTTCCATTAAGAGAATCCCCTAAAAATCATCACATTGCTAATTATAAATATGGCCCCCAGTACCCCAGCTTCCTTCTATTGTTCTTACATCCTGCAGATGGTCAAACTTAGGAACTAGTCATCAGATGCCCCCAGAATGACAGGTGGCTTGATAAGGCAGTGTTTGGAGTTTGGGCTATGGCAGAATCTATGAGAGACTGCATCTCTATCATAGCATGAGTTCAATCTCTAACTGATCAGGACTCCACAAGAGCACAGCCCTGTGCCTTGGTATAGAGCCTACACTAGGATACTCCAGATGGATAAGTATGCCACCTTCTTGATCCCTGGGCAATGGACCTGTTCTCCTTTAAGGGTGACTCCTCCAAGTTGGAATGGTGGCATAGTAAGTATATCATTTTATCAACCAGGAAGCAGGATTAGCTATAGCACATAGTCTTGATCTAGAACAGCCTTTTTTAAAAGTAGAGCTTGGAATCACCTTTTAAGAAATATGGTGATTGACTGTCCAATGCAGAAGATGACAACTTGGCCTCTCCCCTCCTTGCTGGGTACAGAGCATTGTCACTATGTCCTTGCAGCCTTGAAGCTCATAGGTGGTTAATGGTTCTGGATTTTTTCTTCATATTTTTTTAATATGGCTGTAAATCTGCCCAGCTGTATGTATACAGTATAGAATCAAATGAGAAAATGTGTACTACTACTAGCACAGGTTTCTGTGAGCACTAGAAAGATCAAGGGACTCAGAGTCCAAATTATGGATAAGAAATGCCTCTGCCCCCTCCCCTGTGTGGCCTGGGATGGGTCACTCTAGTCTCCAGTTCTTTCTTCTATTAAAATGAAGGTGGTACTAGGAGCTTTTCTAGTCACTGATATTAAATATTAAATCATTTAAGAGCTGTCAGCCATCCACTTGTGGCAGGCAATGTACTAATCTACCCTTAGGGACGAATTTGCTGCCCAGCTGCAGAGAACCATGAGTTCAAGGTCATGTCCTTCTTAAGCAGCTGAATCCAGTGATTCAGAGAGGCCAGGGGTATAAAAGTTCAACACTGGATGATTCAGGGCTGTTTTAGCTCTAGAGCTCGCAGGGTGGGCCTAGGCTTTATAGGGCCTGAGTTGCATTTGATCTCTCATTGTCCCAGATCCTGGTTTGCCTTTCCTTTCACTGGTGTCCATCCCTAATCCACGTCTTGTCCTCCAAACTCTGTCTCAGCATCAGTTTCATGAGAAACTGGCTGCATGACCTCTAGAAGGGTCATGCAGGGTAGTCGAGGTGACTGCATGGGTGGAGGAGCTCAGGGAGAGGCTCAGAGCCTGTTCATATTATTTCTCCTCTTCCTTCAGTGCTGCAGAAAAGTTTCAGCCCGAGTACCTTCTGTCTAAGTTTGGATTCCCCCAAAAGCAGAGCCTGAGACAAGGCCTCAGGTGCAGGAGCTTTGTTAGATAACACCAGGAAGCACAAGCAGCAGGGAGAACAGGTAGGGGATGAGGAAAAGCTGTGCAGCAGGCAGGGTGGAGCAGCCCAACGACGCGGGTAACTGGTTTCCGTCCTTCTGGAGATCCGCTAAGGAACATGTAGAACATACTTCAGAATTTCCCTCTATTGTCTGACTTCCAATTTTGTAAGTTAGGAGTTGCCTGCCCTTTCTACACCCCCACTCCCCACCTTTTAGGCTGTCTTGTTCTTGAACTGGCCCAGCTCTGGGGGCTTTGGAGAAAGACCCAAGACTAAAAAAAGATGAAAGATGAATGGGGCATTTGAAGCGGCCCCACTGGCAACATCATAAGGACTATTTCCCATAGCAACAGCTGAAATAAGAGGTGGCTGGGGGGTGGAGGGTGGTCTAGGGCCCTTTGGTCGCCACAATCTATTAACTCTGGTCCCTGTATTGAGTAGCTGACATTCCTTCCTCAGGTGCTACCCTAACCTTACCATGGGGCCGACAGATGGAGATTTAGGCCAAGGTGGGCCACATACAGGCTGTTTGGACACCACATGGGGTGGGGCAATGATGCCTTAACCTGACCTGAGAACTCAATGCAGCACAAGACCCCCAGTGCCCAGGTCAATGCTTGGGCTGAGAAGCCAAATGTCACGGGTTCTGACACTTAAGAGCTGTGAGAGCTTATGAAAGCTACATATCATTTCCTTTTCTGTGTAATGGGGATCATCAAAGTTCTTGCCTTAGAGTGTAGTCATGAGGCTCACATGCACGGAGACTGAGGTCAATACTTACTGGCTGTTCATGTTATCAGACTTTTAACTGAGTGTCTTTCTTGCAATGAGAGTCTGAACTCTGCTTTCCCAACTGGGGGATATTGCCCTATTGTGCAGTATAATATCCCCCACAATTGCAAGCACAGAAATGCAGACACATTTCCCTAGTGGTTGTGAAAAGTAGCCCTAGAAGTATTTCCTCCTCTTCCAGTGTGTAGAAAGGCAAAAGAGGCATTGTTGACATAAAGAATTGACTGTGCCCCTTCCCCACCTCCAGCTTCTTAGGCAAGGTTCATTGCTAACTCAAGCTTCTCTGAAGTCATTTGTGTCTGGATAACTATCTTAATGCTTGCACCCAAAACTCCCTTTATTCTTCATGAAACAAACTGCTTTAAAGTAATCTTTCAGCAGCTTTTTGTTGTGTATGTATGTGTGTGTGTGTTTGCCAAATTACTTATCCTACAATAAACCTGATGAGAAGCATGCTTCATTATTCTTGAGTTCTATCCCAGCAGAAATATAACAATCATGGATTCAAGCACTTCTGGGTTGCTTGTGTTTTTTTGTTTATCCTTTAATTCATTCCCTCCTTCTCACCATCTTGTGAACGCTGGCACATCCCATCCTACTATGACTGGGGTCAGTTTGTAGAAGAAGGGAGCCCTCCCTGGTCCCACTGGCTCTCATCAACCCTCTGAAGGATAAAAAATCAGAATAAGAGAAGAGCATATAGTAGCACAAGAGAGTTATATCCAAAGACTTGGAACTCAGGCTAAGGTTCCAGGACTGACTATGCCACTCGAGAAGGAATTTCATTGAGGTTAATAATATCCATCTCCCTGTGTAAAGCACTTGGCACAATTCCTGGCACATAGAAAGCTGAAGACAAGCTTTGTTTAAATATGGCATGGTGTACTGGAACTAATGAAGATTTTGAATTTGGACACACGTGGTTGAAATCCTGGATAGAGCATGTCTAGCATGTCTTAGGTTTGAATTTCAAAACACTAATTAAAGTTTTTAAACTTTCCTTCATAACGGGTATTTTCTCCCCAAGAGCATTCAGGCTAAACCTAGAACATGATCAAAGTTTTTTTAAAATATTAATATTTATTATTATAATTGTTCATTACTATGCCCAGGCACAAGGGAGATAAAAAGAAAAATGTGCATATTGGATGGGAGACGGCGCGTGGCAAGGAGGAAAGGCCTGCAGCCTCTCTGCTGACCCTGGCTCTGTGTGGATCATGGAAAGAGCCTCCCCCATGAGGAAGGACATCCTGGACCATCCTCTGGTTAGGAGATGAACAGAGGTATTCCTCACAAACAAATGAAACAGACAAGCAGAAGAAGAATTCACAAGAATTAAAGATGCCCCATCTTAGAGTGGTTTGATCTAAATTGGTATCCACTCAGCTGAATTTATTCATCATCGATTAAATAAAAGCCAGAAATCTGGAATATTGTTTCTGAGTGTCCGGCCCTCAGCTTTGATGGTGGCTATGCATTCCCCATTTAATCACAGAACTTGCCAGGCTACTTTCTCTGTACATGGGGTCCACTGCCTTGACATAATTCTTACTTGGCATATTATTTATGGAAGATGGGATTATGCTGTGTGGGTCAAGTGACTTTCAATGACAGCAATTTTTTTAGTTTCTTCTTAAATGATAAGGAATTGAGTCCCTGTCATTATATGCCCCGTCATTATTGAGTCCTTTGCTCTTGGCCTCACAAATAGAAAAGAGAAAAGAAAGAAAGGAAAATTACATGTGGATGTTTTATAACTAGCTTGGAAGGCAAGGATACCATTTAGTCCACATTCCATTAACCTTTGTAGGTATGCTGGGAAATGCAGGTTTCTTAAGTGCTAGGATGAGTTAAAGGTACCGGTGAGCATCCAAATGGCCTCTGATACCCTGGACGTTATTTCAGTCCATCACTTCCATTAATAGTTAGCTAATGCTTTTCTCGGCAATAAACTTAGACAGTTTGCAAAAATGAATTTTTGTTCAAAGGAGTTCAATGAAATGTTCAAATTCACAGAGTTCATTGAAAAGGAAGAACAACTTAGTTTTTCAACACCCAATTGTATTAGTCATGATAGGCTAGGCAATGCTGCAGTAACAACCACCTCCAAATCTTGGTGGCTTGAGACACACATTTTTTTCTCACTCTAAATCCCACTGTGGCCTGGAAAAACCATTCAGCATACCACTCTCCTTGCAGTGGCTTTTCATTTCAGGCCACTTTAATCTCTGGCTTCTCTTTCTCACTATAAGAATTCCTTCGTGATCATGGCTGCAAGGGAAGAAAGTGTAGGAAATTGCATGTTGACTCTTACGTGATTCCACTTATAAGTGACCCACATTACTTCTGCTCCCATTTCATTGCTCAAAGGAAACCACAACTCATTTAAGGGGGCAAGAAGTGTGATTTTCCCAGAGTCTGAGATGGGAGGAGAGCAGGAAACCTCCATGAACACTAATATCTTCTGTTTCTGTAGATACTGAACAAAATGGCTTGTGAAGGCTTTTTGGGTTTGATTCAGATGATTGCTTACACTGCTTATTTCTATCACTAATTTTTTTAAGAAAACAAAACTTTGGAAGTCTCTTGGACATAGGTTATCTGATGCTTTTCAGCCCTGTAGCACCCTTCTTTATGTCCTAGATCCCCCTTTATCTTGACCCTTGTGTTTTTGGTGGGATTGTCTATCAAGAGATTTTGCATTTGTGTTAAAATACAAAGCTCATTCTCACTTTAAGGCAGTGCAGGTTTATGTTTTTATAGGATTACAAACTAAAAGGAGTGGGGCTTTAGTTGATGATAGCTACTTTCCCAAACTCCGTCTGTGGCTGGAAATAATGAGGACAATAAACAAAGGGGAGCAAAGCTAAGTTGCACAGACAGAGACAGGCAGACAGACAGACACACTGACAGACACACACACACACACACACACACACACACACACACACACACCGGGTGTGGGGTGTGCTCTAATGACATGGTTGGGACCCTAGATCCAACCACATCTGACCCAGCCTACCCTTGGCCTTCAGAGTTACAGGCTCCAATAAAGACCCAGCTTATACCGCTTTTCATTGGGCTCATTTAAGTTGTTTTTTCACCTGTAAATGAAAAATTCTTATTAATTACATGTATATAATCTCTCAAATAGTATTCTGGAGAAATGTAACTCTGGTACCTGGATGGAGGAGCAGCAGGTACACTGTTGTAAACATGAAAAGAAGCTGGAACGTTAATCACTGATCCAGACTACAAGAGACATAGAGGAAATGAATACATGTCAGGATCATTGGCTAAGAGCTGGAATAGGATTAGGAGCAGGAAGATAGGATGCCATGGCTCTCAAAGGAGTGTGAGCTAGTTAGGAAGAGGTGGCTGATGGGTGCATGCTGACTGTTAGATCAGAACAGGTATAAATGAGTTCGGGAGTTTGGTATTGCAATAATTATTTTTTATGTCATCTTTAGCAGAAAGTATAATATAGAATATTTCTAATGAAACTTAGTCTCTGCAGAACACCAAACTTCATTTAGTTTTTATTATAATTTTTCTAGTCATTATTTAAGAAACCAAGGAGGCATTTTCTGAAGATAGGTGTTAGGATGCAATCATATTTGGCACCCAGACCTTCTGGATGTTGGGGTGGGAAGGTAGGCAAGACTTATTTGGGTTTGAACAGAACTCCAGGGAGAATAATCAGGGAAGAAATGAAATAAGAGAACTAAAATTTATTTAGTATTTACTCTCTTTACATGCTGCTTTTTGCACATGTAATATGTTTAATCCTGTATGATCCTGAAAAAAAGTTTACTTTTTAAATAAGGATATTCAGGGTGAGAGAAGGTAAATAATCTGCCACTGTCAGAGCTAGCATGTAACGGACCTAGGATGGAAGTGAACTTTCTCTGATTCTAGCCTCATGCACTTCTGGAGAACAGTGTTGCCCTTTTAGAGACCCTCCACCCTTCTGACCTCCACCTTCATTTGCAGATGCCTGAAGTGTTATGACAGAAACTTAAACACTAAAGGGTTATATTTGTGATTAAAAGCAAAGATTCATTACATTTTGAATGAGAGAAAGAATCCTAAAATCAGGAAGGCTTGTATTCCTGGTGACACATTTCCTTCATTGCGTAATTTGTGTCTGGTGGCAGCAAATCATGAGGTCAAGGGCTGGGTACCAGTGTTGCTGGAGTAGGAGTAAACTACAAACCAGCCCAGGAACTCCGCAGCCTTGCTGGTAGATAAACAATGAACTGTACACAACTGAGAGAACAGTGATAAGAGTCAGGGCTTCCAGAAAAAACAGCTTGCATTTCATTTCTGCTCCTATGTATAAAGTGATAGAGAATAAGGAGGGGAGAATAGCAGTTAAAGCAAAAAGGTAATATAATAGCAACAAAACCAACATGTACTGAACAATATTTTGCAAAGTTAGCATTGGAAAGGATACTTCCTCTCTTGAGATGCTCTAGAATTATTGGGGTGAAAATGAGTTGGGGATATTGAATACGTACTGGCTTTACACAGGAAAATGTGGGAGATAAATTTCAAGGCGAGCAAGTTGAGTGGGAAATCATATAATGGAATACTATACAGCAGCAAAAAACAAATGAATTAGAGCTACAAGTAGTCATGTGGATAAATCTCAAAAACATAATGTTGAATAAAGTTTGCTTGTAGTATTGTATTGTTTACATAAACTTTAAAAACATGCAAACCAGTTAGTTCTATATATTGTTTAAAGGTTTATAAGCATGTAATATAAGTGTAGTCATGCATGAGATTGGTTAATATCAAGTCCAGGATTGACATTACATCTGAGGAACAGGACATTTGGGATAAGAAACAGTACAGGGAGAGCCTTTTGCTTTTGTGATGTTCATTGGTTAAGCCGAATAGGGACAATTAACATTTGCTAAATTAGTCTCTGTATGTTTTTGATGTCTGAAATACTTCCTAATAAATAAGAGCAAAATTGATGACAAAGATTAATTTAGTACATGAAAGTAAAGGACAAGGGAGCCATACAGCTGGGGAAGGATTCTAAGGTCCCCTTAGATAGGTTTCTACAAATGTAGGGTCCGGTATTGCATATCTGGCTAACAGTAAAAGACAGCTTAAATGTGACATTTGGAAATTGTTTTTGCTGATGAATCAAACATTTCATATATTCTAACTTCTCACTTTATGCAAATATAATGCCAGGCACACAATATAAAAAATCTCTTGTGGGTGATTCATTATAGGAAATTGATGTTTTCTTTTCTAGTCTTTTTATCTTGGCTAAATTACAAATATTTTAAATGTCAAAAAGGAGGAAGAACAATGTTATTTGCTGTCCTTTGGGAGGAGATAGCTAATTCAACAATAGAAGGCAGCATTCAGGATGAATAGAGGAATTACATTCAGTTGTAGCCAATCTCTATTCTCACAAATTTATAAAATCAGAAACTTGTATTATCATAAAATAAGAAAAGGAAACCCCTTTTATTTATATCTTTGGACTTTTTGTTGATTAAAATATCATAATGATCTTATCAAAGAGCTTTTATAAATCCAAAGGAAGACAAACACCCTTTAAAAACTGGACAAGGAATATGAAAAGATAATTTACGGAAAGAAATATAGATAGTCAAAGACATAATAAAAATTTCAACTCCACTAACCGTCAAAGATATGTAAGGTAAAATATTAACATTTCAGTTCCATTTTTAACCTATCAAATTGCAAAAGATTAGAAAAATTGAAAGACCCTCTTCTTCTCATGAGGTTCAGTGGCATGCTGTAATATTGTTTTCCTTGAGATAAGAACCAGTTCTATATGGAGAAGAAAATATGTTTGCCTTCTGAATTGCCATCGTAATATAACTGAAAAATCTATACCAAGTCTCTCCAAATTAGCCTAATACAGAGAATTTAACTTCTTCTCCTGCTTAATCTTTAGATAAGATGTTCAAGGAGTTTATTCAAATGTACCATATTATCTGAGTGTGGCAAGCCTTAGTCATGATCAACTAGTAAATCCATTGCTAAGATTAGTGTATCAGATTAGCTGCTAATAAACTCTTTTTCTTCTAATTTTTACAGTTTTAAGCAGAAAATAGCATAACTCATGATACATATACAATAAACTATGACAAAAGTGAATGTGTGTGTGTGTATATATATTTATATATTTATATTATACACATATAATGCAACATTGTAGAAATTTACTAACTTTAGATCTCTCTTCATAATAAATGCTCCTTTATTTTTTTTTATAATGAAATGAAATTTATAACAAAGTTAACTTGACATATTAAAATTACTGGAGTAATTACATTTTCAAATTACTATGCAGTAGTTAGGTGTAAGTGCTAAAAAGCCCATTTAAAAAAAAACAATATTTTAGTTTTCTCCTTTTTTATTTTATAAGTTTCAAATAGCTATAATCGGCATCAAGTTAACATTTTTTTAATGCTGTTAGTCATAGAATATTTGCCTTTCTTGTTATGAAAAAAAAGGTTCCCAACAAGGCTTTTCAACCCTGCCAGTTCCCTGACTTTTGATAAGGGTCTGGAAGTAGGTACTCAACATGACCAGGTGTCATGGGTGTGGTGGAACTTGATCCAAAAGTAATCTTGGCTTACAAAGTTATGAACTGTAGTCTCAGCATGATAGGAAAGATCTAATTAAAAATTAGCAGCATGGAGGAAGAGAAGGACCACAGGGAGAAGAGAAGCTGAATCCTCCAAAATAATGAATCTTGACAGTTTGAAAGATGGGAAGGGACAGACTAAGAAAGGGGAGAAGATGGACTGACAAAAGCAACTGACTAAGCACCAGAAGTCATTCTAGAAAGCCTATAACAGGTTTATAATCAAGCCTAGGCTTAGATGTCTCCGATATCAGGGCAAGACAAAATTGGGCCCTGCTGATTCCACATTGCTCCTTATCTGTTCTTCATGGGTCAGATTTCCTGTAGCTTTAGGCAAAACAGTGGGTTAAATATGCAAATAAATAGAATAATATACACTGTATGAAAATGACATGGAGTTGAACTATAATTCATGCATTGCAAATGTCTTGTTGGAGAATGGGGAGAAGTATCTAAACTAGTGGGGGAGGTAGTCAATAAGGCAGAGCAAGTTCCTGCAGAAATATCTACATTCCACTTCAAATACAAAGCTCTAATAAATAAAATAATTTTTAAACCTACATTTGCTCAGTAAAAAAAAAAAATAAAACAAAACAAAAACTTCAGTACTCAAGAAACAGCATAATCATCTACATGGACCAGAAATAAAATGGAACACAAAATGTTGAGCAGGGACCAAGTCTCAGGCCTTCTGGAAACCAGGCCTTCTGGAAAACAGAGATAGGCCGGGGTAGCCAGGAGTTCTACTCCAAAAAGAGAAGTGGGGTGGGATGCTCCCTATGCATAGTCAAGTGTGATGCTCTGGGCTCCTTGAAAAAAAAAATCCTGAAATGAGTTACAACTACTAACTAGAGCTGTGGTATAAAGTTTGCTTTCTGCCTGAGTGGAAGAAGAGAAATATTTCTAGAATATAAAATTGGGGCTAATTCTGCACTGGCAGAGGATTGGGCTTGCATGTAAGGATGCAAGCTGTTAGCATAAACCTTGATTATGCTAGGGACTGTGCATTGCTAGGAGGTGGCAACCTCAAAAAGACCTGACACAAAAAGTTGGACAAGAGGAGAGGGAGTGGAAGACAAAGAACTCATACTCAAAATTTCAAAATATATGAGGAAAATCAGTCATAAAAAATAGTCAAAACATTCAACAACTGGAGAATTTATTCCTAAAGAAGTAAAATTAATAGGGTAATCTAAAAAAATTTAAAATAAGTATGCTAAAATCTTCAAAGGGATAAAAGAAGGAAAAACTGTATTTAAAATATACAAAAACTGGCAGATATTAATCACTAATGGGTAGAGATGAAAAAGCATGTTAGGAATGAAACCAAAAACATAATTATTGAAATTTTAAAAAATCTCAACAGACATTATTAAATGTGTGTAAGATATAGCCAAAGAAGAGATGTAGTAAAATGAATTAAGTATTGAGTAATTCACCCAGAATGCAACACTAAGAGGTCAAAAAAAACACAAAAAACAAAGAAAAGAAAAGAAAAAGAAAAGTTAACAACATTGAGACACATTAGAGAGAGAGGCCTCATCATATATCTATTAGTAATCCAGAAGGAGAGAAGAGAGAAAATGGTGGTGAGGCAATATTTAAAGAGATGATGGCTGAGAGATTTCGGAATAAAGAAATACACAGGTCTTCAGATTGAAAGAGCACAGAATAAAGAATACACAGATATCTAAAATGTAACTACATGTCATCAAGAAAAAGAGAAATTATTAGAAGATATCAGAGAGGTGAATAAAAACTAAATGCAAATTAGCCACAAAGAAATAATATTTGGATTGAGAGCACACTTTTCAGCAAGAACACTAGAGACCAGAAGACAGTGGATTAATATTGTCCATGTGCTGAAGAAAAACCACTGTCAATCTAGAATTCCACAGAGAGCTAAATTCTCACTCAAGAATAAGGGCACAATAATTTCAAAGCTTCAAAGATAAAGGATGTACATCATAAAAAATATAAGTAACTCCAAAAGGAAGTAGTGAGATGCACTAAGCAATAGTCATTATAAATAATATAACAAAGACCAAACTCTAACAATGACAACACCAACACCCCAGAAAAAAAAATGCTCACCATGTTACACTGACCACTGGGATAACATTAGACATTAGAAACATTGTAACTGGAAGTAAAACCAACTTCTTATTAAGCTACCTTCATTTTCTGTAAGGAATGAAAAGACAAAGGAAGTCAAGGAGGAAGTCAGGAAGTTTCTCTGCTTGTCCCTAGATTCCTCTGGAAGCAAAAAAATGAGATGCTTCTCAAGAGATATAACTGCAAATGTGAGCAGAAGGGAGTTGAGGTCTATTGAGTTCACTTCTATCCTGGAGTATGTGGGGATTAGAGATTGGGGGACACAGAAGTATGAACCCAAGTATTTCTGGCTAAGGGGCAGTCACGCACTCCCTTTGACAAAAACTCTATCCAGAGAAAATGGCAGCACAGTAGGGCTCCATGGAAAGGGCAGCCTGGAACATGGGGACGGACAACCTGTATGGGACCCAGATAGAGAGTGGGGAAGAGATTTCTCAGAACAGGAGGAAGGTACAGTAGACATAGGCTCCTATTCTGTATCAAGCTATCCTTCATATAGGGCACCCCTCAGGCTTGTTAAGAAGTTCAAATGCAGCTCTCTGCCCCTAACCAATCACTGTTAGGAACTTGTAAAACTGAGGCAGCTGCTGTGCTATGATGAGTGGAGCTCTGAGGAAATAAATGGTAAAGAGAATTTTTAACAACTTTGGTCAAATTTATGAATGAAATCTTTTTCAGTCCTTTTTGAAAATGCATTAAGATTTTAAAATCTCTTAATTGCTTCTTTTGATATCTGACTGGTGTTTCTTTTGCATGTGATGCTGTACTGAGAACTTGAAGGTTCATTTTTATTTGAGTTACACACATGAAATGTAACTCCTATCCCTCTGGTGAAGGAAACATAAATCAGCAGTTCTTCCTGCCTCTTGGTTCTGACCTGCCCATGCACAGGCTGAAAGCCACCATCCTAGGACCATTGGGCTTAGAGAGCCAGGTGCTGGGCCAGCCTGAGAGTTTTCACAGTGGCTCACAATTTCTCATTTTCTAGACTTTCTCCCCAGCAGACCCAGCTCAGCCATCCCTGCACACAGGTGTTTTCTGTAGAACCATATTCCTCAGAGAGCAAGAGTACAGTATGCTGACAAATTAGATCAGAGGCCTGTCCTTATCTGTCGTATGACACTAAAATTTATATTTAATGCCTAGAATTGTGCCTAAATATTTGTTGAATGAAACCACATAGATGGGGGATATCCCTTGCTTTGATTAGCGTTCTCCTAGGCTCTTTTATAAATACCTTTAGAACATCCTAATAGCAATCAAACAAAAGTTGATGTTGACAAACTTGAATATCACATAGGATACAAACAGGCCAGGAAAACATGATTTAGAGAAATAGGTTCCTGAGTACATTGCACATGAAGGGAAAAAGGAGCCCATACTGTCTTCTGCTTGAGAAATTTAGTCTAAGAAATATTGTCACGCTATAAAAATTAATTACTATAAGAAAAAAAAGCCTTCAGTGATTTAAAATTATATTGTATATATCTATGTAGTATATTATAATACATTAAGAAAGTTAAAGTAAATTAAAAGCCCTAAAAAAATACACATTATTTCAAGATCCCAGTGGCACATTAATTATGCTTTCCACTCTACTCATTTTGTCTCTTTTGTAAATACAAGCAGTCTCAAAATTAAAACACTTGACTAATAAGAGCCCCTTGCCTAGAAACAGCCACTGATCCTCTTTATCCTTTTATACGGTTACTGAGGCTGCAGCCACAAAAGGTCCTGGCTACCACTGACCCCTCCAACACCCCAGAGTTGTTGCTTGTGGAGGCCCCAGGGCTAATTTCCAATTTCAACTTCTTGTCTTTCTGACTTAAGCACTTGAGTCTTTGGAATACCTTGAGTATATTCCAACTATGTTCATTCCAACTCTGATGAATTAGCCTCAGACCCTGCTCACCACTGAGAACATTTGGATCAATTGTGAAATAGTACAACATGATTACTAAGAATGTACTTCTAAAGTAGTCAGACCCCCTGTGCTGATTTCCAGGCTCTGATATTTGATAAGGATATAACCTTTGACAGTTTGACTGTTCTTTTCCTCAGTTTTCTCATTTGTAAAATGAGAACAATTATAACTGAACTAATAGGTACTACTACAAACTAACTAGAATCCCCTCAAAATTTATATGTTGAAGTCATAACTCCCAGTACCTCAGAATGTGACTGTATTTGGGCGTAGGGCTTTTAATGCAGTAATTAAATTAAATTTAATGCAGGAAAGAAAATGACATAAATGATAGAGGCTCTGTTCATCCCTCTAGTGAACAAATCAAAGTTGTGATGGAAACAAGAAGCAGCAGCAAGGAAAAATCACCTGGGTTCTAGATAAACAAGCCATATGACTAGAGAGAAATCTAAGAAATCACGCTGCAACACAGAAGGTAGTACAGGGCTAGAATGCAGGGTAACCCAGTCCCAAGTGGCAAAGTGAGACAGAGGTTCTGGCAGCCAGCAGCTGCAGATACCTCTTAAAGGGGCTGTGTCCATGAGTGGACTTTCCCGGTGATGGACCTGCTCACTCAGAGCATCAGTACTGGTTGGGCTACTCAGGGACTTACAGGGAGACACTGCTGGAGTGAGAGCCGAGGGGAGACTGACTCTATGCAGAAGTGTGGGCAGTATCCATTGTTCCTTGTTAAGCCCTCCCAACTCCCAATGTGCAAACTCAGCATCGCCATAGCGGAGACTTCATCAAACTGGATAACAGAAGTTTCTCTGCCCAGAGGATTTCCTGAAACTCCGCCTCCCCCAACTCACAGCCCCACCCAAGCCAGATCCAGGTGTGTCCTCCCTTAGTCAGGTGCCCCTTGCTGAGCTCACCTGAACTCACACTAGTAGCAGCTGGCCTTGGTTTCTGGTGTGGCTTTTTGAGGCAACTATAAACGTATCACCTGTGATTGGTTGATGAATTTTAACAGGTGGCCCCAAAGGGCCACACTCTTGGGCTAAACTTGGCCTGCAGCTGAACCCCTCTCAGGACTGTGACACTGGACACCTACTACACAAAGCCATGCTAATAAGACCAGGAGACTTAAGAGTTTTGCTTAGTACACAGAAACAGACACAGAAAGGCAGCCAAAATGGGAAGAAAAAGCAGAAACCATAAGAGAGAACAGAACAGAGATCCAGAAATAATAGAGTCAAGCAATCTAACAGATGTAGAGTTTAAAATACTGGTTATAAAGATGTTTAATGAACTTTTGGGAAATGTAGATGAATTCAGTAAGAACTTTAACAAAGAGATTTTTAAAAACATAAAAATGGAAATAGAAATTATAAAAGAGAACCAGTCAAAAATTAAGAACACTTTACCTAAGATGAGAAGTATATTAAATGGAAAAGACAAAGTGAATAAAGAAAAGAATAAAAGGACCTATGTAGAGAATGGTCAAGCTAAGGATACTCAATCAGATTGGCAAGAAAAAAGAAGCCAAGACTATAATAATAATAATTTAAAGAGCTTATGGGACAGTATTAAAGGTAAAAATATCCAGGTCATAGGAGTACCTGAAAAGGGAGAACAAAAAGTTGAATATATATTTGAAGAAATAATGATGGAAAACTTCCTGAATCTGGTGAAAGAAATAGACATACAACCCCAGAAAGCTCAGAGAGTCCCAGGAAAGAAGAACCTAAAGAAGCCCACACCAAGACACATCATAATAATGCCAAAGTTTAAATATATAGAGAGAATATTAAAAGCAGCAAGAGAAAAGCAATTAGTTACCTACAAGGAAGCACCTATAAGATTGGCAGCTGATTTCTCAAAAGAAGCTATGCAGGACAGAAAGGCTTGGCACAAAATATTTAATATGATGAAGTCCCACAAACTACAACCAAGAATACTTTATCCAGCAAAGCTATTATTTTAGAGGTGAAGGACAAATAAAGAGCTTCCCAGACAAAAATAAGCTAAAAGAATTTATCATCACCATGGAGGGGCCTCTTTAAGAAGAAATATATATATATATATCAAACACAGAAATAAAGAATGGTAATAACTACATTTCTATCAACAATACCCCAAATGGAAAAGAATTAAGTGCTCCAGTCAAAAGATAGAGTGGCCTAATGGAAAAGAAAACAAGACCCCTATATATGCTGCCTACAAGAGACTCACTTCAGATTAAAAGACAAACACAGATTAAAAGGAAGGGGATAAAAAAAAGATTGCCTTGATGGACCAAGAGGGTATTACATTGAATGGAATGGGTTGGATAGAGAAAGACAAATATTGCATGATTTCATGTACATGTGGAATCTAAAAAACAAAATCAACAACAACAACAAAAGTGGAAATAAAACTCATAGATATAGAGAATATTTAAAGAAATACTAGATGGGAGGGGGATTGGGGACAAAAAAAGGCAAAAAGATTAAGAGCTACAAATGGATAGGTGTAGAATAGACATGGAGATGTAGAGTGTAGATTGGAGAAGATGATTAATAATGGTGTAATAAATATGTAAGGGAAAAAAGAGGTACTAGATTTAGTGGAGTGATCGCTTTGCAAGTTATGTGGATCTCTAATAACTATGCTAAAGAACTGAAACCAGTATATTATTGTATCCCAATTATAAGTGAAAAAACTCATTGAATTATAAAATGTTAATACAAGCAACTAACTTCTATTATATTTCAATTAAAAAATAAAAAATAAAAATATTTGAGCCAAAAAAAATTAAAATAAGGTCCTACAGGTGGACCCTAATTCAATACCACTAGTGTCTTTAGAAGAAGTAGAAATTAGGATGCAGGCACACACACACACACACACACACACACACACACACACACAGTGGGAAGATCATGTGAGGACACAGGGAGAAGATGGTCATCTGTGAGACAATGAATAGAGGTTTCAGAAGAAAATAATTCTACTGCCACCTTGGTCTTGAACTTTTAGCCTCCAGAACTGTGTGAAAATAAATGGCTGTTGTTTAAGCCACCCAGGCTGCGGTACTTTGTTGTGGTAGTCCTGGCAAATTAAGTAACAAGTACTTTTGAGAATTCCAAGAGAAAATGCATGAAGGCAATCCTTAGAAAAGAGACTAGTATAGTCGGCACGGGATAAATGTTAGCTATCATTATTCTGAAGACAGATATGGTACTAATTCTAAATAACTTTCTTAAGAATGAATATTTAGATCACAACCTGTTCATAATGTGAGTACTATTATGCATTAGAATTACTTTGAAAATTGCCTTTTTTTACAATAAAATTTTATTTGCTCATTTGTTTATAAAATAAACATGTGTTTACTGCCAACTTTGATCCAGAAACTATGTTTGGTGCTAGGGATGCAAGACAGATAGGGCACAGCTTAGAACTCTTTCTTGAGGATCTTATGGTATCTGGAAATGGTACAACATGGTGCTTGGCATCAACAGAGTGACAAAACTAGTAGCTAGAGGCTGGTAAGAACAGTTAGTTGTCTGTCTGCAAGGTAGGTAGAAGAGGGACTCTTTGGACCAGTTGAAATCCAGCCAAGCTCTTATAAAGATGTGTGTTTTCTAGGGAAGTTCCACAGTCACCTGGTGCTGACCTGCAACATCCAGAGAAAGATGGCTCAGTCCAAGCAAAGTTTTCACACTAGGTTGGAGGTTAAAAGGTTGCAAATAAAGCCCAACTCTGCTGGTACAATTATAGTCAGGGCACAAGGGCTTGGCAGGTGCATAATAATCTAATGGGGAAAAAATACTGATACTGGTCTCTCTATCCAGCCACACTCTCTGACAGAAAGACTGGAATAGTCACTTATGTGTTCCTTAGGGAGATTGCTTACACAGACAGTTCAGATTTTTTTGAAACTATAATGCAACTAATGAGTTACACAATTTTTTTTATTTTCTTAAATCACTTTATTCAGGTATAATTGATACACAATCAAATACATATATTTAAATTGTAATATTAGATGTTTTGACATATGACTATTCCAGTGGATATACAAGATTATAAAATATTTGCCATAATCAATGTATTAAACATAACCATCATTTCCCAAAGTATCCTCTTGCCCCTTATAGATTCTGCCTTCTTGCCCCTCATCCTGCCTGCAGGCAACTACTGACTTGCTGTCATTATAAAATAGTTGGTGTTTCCTATAATTTTATATAAATAGAATCACACAGTATGTACTTTTTCATCTGTTTTTTATTCAGCATAATTATTCTGAGATTTGCCCATTTTGTTGGTGTATATTAGTAGTTCCTTCATTTTATTGTTTCTGAATAGTATTCCATTGTGTGAATATGCTGCAATTTTCTTTATTCATACACATGTGAGGAACATGTGGGTTGTTATTTCCTGGTTTGGGTTTTGCAAATAAAGCCACTATAAATATTTGTGTGAAAGTCTTTCTAAGAATATATCTTTTTTTTCCTCTTGGGTAAATACATAGAAGTGGAATAGTTGCATCATATGCTAGGTGTATACATACTTTCTTAAGAAAATGAATATTGTATTATGTCATTCAACTAAGATCAAACATATAGCACTCTACCCAAGACACAGAAATAAACACAGGGAGGCAGCCAAAAAGGGGAGACAAAGAAACATGTCCCAAGTGAAAGAATAGAACAAAGGTCCAGAGAAAGAAACAAAATGAAGAAAAGCAATCTACTAGATCCAGAGTTAAAAACACTAGCTATAAGGATGCTCACTGAAATTAGGGAAAGAGTAGATGAACTCAGTGAAAATTTTAAAAAGAAATAGAAAACATAAAAATGGGGATAGAAAACATAAAAAACAACCAGTCAGAACTGAAGTATATAAAACTGACATAAGAATACATTAGAGGAAATCAACAGTAGATTAGATAAATCAGAAGACTGAATCAGTGATTTAGAAGGTAACTGTAACTGTAAGAAAAAAGAATCCAAAAAAATGAGGATAGTTTAAGGGGCCTCTGGGTCAATATCAAGCATACCAACATTCACATCTTAGGACTACCAGAAGAAGAGAGAGTGCAAGGAATTGAAAACCTATTTGAAGATATAATGATGGAAAATTTTCCTAATTTAGCAAAGGAAATAGATATACAAGTTCAAACAAGATGAATCCAAAGAGGCCCACACCAAGATACATCATAATTAAAACATCAAAGCCTAAAGACAAAGAGAGAATCTTAAAAGCAGGAAAATAAAAGCAGCTAGTTACCTACAAGGTAACTACAGTTTCTCATCAGAAACTTTGCAGGGCAGAAGAGATTGACAGGAAATATTCAAAGTGATAAAAAAACAAGGACCTAAAATAAGATTACTCTACCCAGCAAGGCTATCATTTAGAAATGAAGGACAGATAAAGAGCTTCCCAGACAATAAAAGGCTGAAGGAATTCATCACCACCAAACCAATATTAAAGGAAATGTTAAAGAGACTTCTTGAAGAAGAAGGAGAAAGAGAAAGAGTAGGAGAAAGAGGAGGAGGGAAAGAAGGAAGGAAGGAAAGATCAAAATTATGAATAATAAAATGCCATTAACTACATATCTATCCACAGTTACTTCAAATGTAAATGGATTAAATGTTCCAATCAAAAGATAGGGTGATTAAATGGATAAAAAAGCAAGATTCTTACATATGCTGCCTACAAGAGACTCAACTTCAGATTGAAAGACAACAGACTGAAAGTAAAGGAATGGAAAAAGATATTTTATGAAAACAAAAACAAAAAAGTTGTGATGGCAATAGTCATATCAGACAAAATAGACTTTAAAAACAAAGACTATAACAAAAGACAAAGAAGTTATTCCACTTCTGGGTATTTATCCAAACAAACCTAAAACACTACTTTGAAGGGATATGTGATCTATTTTGAGTCAATATCAGTCAGGTCAAGTTGGTTCATAAATGTGTTCAAGCATTCTACATCCTTACTGATTTTCTATCTAATTGTTCTATCAATTATTGAGAGAGGGATACTAAAATCTTTTAATATAATTGCTGATTTGTTTATTTTTCCTTACACTTCTCTGAATTGTCACTTTACCTATTTTGAAACTTTTATTAAGTGCATATTGAAGATTAATTATTTTTGATGAATTGACCTCTTTATCAAAATAAAATTAATTCTTTTACTCTGGTAACATTCTCTGCTCTGAAATCTACTTTGTCTGAAATTAATATAACTACAGCTTTCTTTTGATTAATCCTAGCTCGAGATACATTTTTTTTCCTTTATTTTTTAAATCTATCTTTATCTTTATATTTAAATTGTGTTCTTTATAGGCTTCAGATAACTAAGTGTCCAATCCAGCAATTTTGGCCTTTTAATTGAAGTGTTTAGAACATTAACATTTACTGTGAAAGTGGATATGTTTGGGCTTATATCTACCATCTTTCTGTTTATTTTATATTTGTCTCATCTTTTCTTTATTCTCTTTTTCTTTTTCCTCTTCTTTTTCTTCAGACTTAATTAAATAGTTTTAATTATCCCCTTTTATCTCATTGTTGGTTTATTAGCTCTAACTCCTTATTTTGTTATTTGACTGATTTCTTTAGACTTCGTGATAGACATAATTAACTTATCCTAGCTGACTTTCAAATGATATTAGACCATTTTACATTCTGTCTTAGGTAGTTTGAGATGCTATAACAGAATACCATAGCCTGGGTGGCTGAAACAATAAACATTTCTTTCTCAGAGTCTGGAAGCTGGGAAGTCCAAGATTAAGATGCTGGCAGATTCTGGCCTGGTAAAGATACTTTTTCTGATTTGTAAATGGCCTTCCTGTTTCATGCACATATGAGGAAAAGGAGAGAGAGAGAGAACAAGCTCTCCTGTCTCTTCTTATAAGAGAACTAATCTCACTCATGAGGATTAACTCCCATGAGCTAATTACCTCCTAAAACCTTTAGCTCCTAATACCAAAATATTGGGGCTTAGGATTTCAGCATATGAATGGCAAGGAGTGACACAAACATTCATCTATAGCATCTGAAAGAGTCATACAATAGTATATTTCATTTCTCTTTGTCAGCCTCTGTGTTAATATTGACATATATTTTACTTTTATATGTTATAAAACCCATAATGCATTGTTATTATATTTACTTAAATTATTTATCTTTTAAAAAATTTAAGTGTTATAAATGATCATATAACTAATTATTTGTTACCATTTCTGGTACTCTTTATTTCTTTATAGATCCAGATTTTTATCTGGTATCATTTTCCTTTTATCTGCAGAACTTCTTTTAATATTTATTATAGTATGGGTCTTTTGGGATGATTAATTCATTCAGATTTGTATGTATAAAAATATCTTTATTTTGCTTTTATTTTTGAAAGATATTTTAGTGGGCATAGAATTTATGTTGTTTTCTTTTTCCTTATTGATGCTTCTCCACTTTCTTCTCTCATACATTGCCTCCAATAAGAAATCTGCTGTGATCCTTAAGTATGTGTCTCTGTATATATCTTTTTTCTCTGGCTAATTTTAAAATCCTTATCATTATTTTTGATCAATTTTAATTTGACTTGCCTTAGTGTCATTTTATTCATGTTTATTGTGCTTGGATTTATAGATTTGTAGCTTTTATCAATTTTGAAAAGTTATTGGCCATTCTTTATTTAAATAATTTTTTTCTGCTCTTTCTCCTATAGAAACTACAGTATCATGTAAATTAAGGTGTGTGAAGCTGTCTCACAGCTCACTGATGCTCTTTTCATTTTTTTAAAAAATATTTTTCTCTGTAATTGCTATATCTTCAAGTCCATTGATCTTTTCTTCTGCAATAGCTAACTTTCTATTAATTCTATCCTATTTCCATCACAGACAATTTAGTTTTTATCTCTAGAGGCTGGGTCTAGTTGCTTTTCTATCTTGTAAATCTCTATTTAACTTTTTGAACTTATGACATATATTTATAATAACTGATTGACCTTGTCTGTTATTTCTAACGCTTGTATAAATTCTAGGTCAATTTTGATTGAATATTTTTTCTCTTCATTATTTGCCTGCCTTTTGTATGCTTGGTAATTTTTATTGGATGCCAGAAAATGTGAAATTTGCCTCTTGAGGTATTGGATAGTTCTGTATTTCTATCAATATTTTCTTGAGCTTTGTTCTGGGATATAATTAAATTACTTGGAAATAGTTTGGTCCTTTCAGCTTTGCATTTAAGATTTGTTATATAAAATGAAATGATCATCCACTACTGAGACAAGACCCTTTTGAATATTTTACTCAGTGCTCTGTGAATTACAAAGTTTTCCAATCTGACTGGTGAGAACAGGCACTGTTCCTGGCTCCGTGTAAGTGTTGAGTACTATTCCTTCTTATCCTTTAAAATAGGAAAGTGTGGTTCTTTCTTCATCTTTAGGCCATTTTCCTTACCTACATATAATGACCAGCCCTCAAATGAACACTCATGGATACCTTCTGAAGACCTCTGGAGTTCTCTCTCTGTGAAGTTCTCTCCTCTCTAATATTCTGTCTTGCCAACTCTAGCCACCCTGATCTTCCTGCTCCCCCACTTCTTCTATTTGCCCTGGAAACAATCTCGAGGCAATAAACTCAGAAAGTCATAGGGCTCACATCATTTGCTTCCCATCTCTCAGCAATTGTTGTCCTTTATGACTTATGTCCAGGGTTTTAAAAAACAGGGCATCATTTGTTTTATTCACAAAAAGTATGATGCATTAAAACCAACCCAGCCTCCGAAGTTATACTTTATTGTTTTCACAATATCTTTCTGATTGGAGAAAGTACCCCTCTTCAGTGTGTGTGTGTGTGTGTGTGTGTGTGTGTGTGTGTGTGTGTGTGTGTGTGTTGGTTACCACCTATAGATTGGTTACTACCCCCAGGCTGTGACACCATCTTGGGGAGTGGGAAAATTAGATTGGATGAACAGAGTGAATCCAGATAATAGTACATATGAAAGAGTTAATATCCATCAGAAAGAGTTTTAACAGTAATAATACCTTCTACTCTTTATTCTAGAAACACCTCTGTCTCAACTGAGATTTCATCACATTGTGTCATGATTATTTAAGTGCTAGTCTCCTCCATTAAATTGATAATTTATAGAAGGCAGAGACTCTCTCTTATTCATATTGAATCCCCAAACTCCTAGTATCATGCCTGGCATATAGTAAAAGCTGAAGCATGATTTCTTAAGTGAAATCAGATTGAATGGGCTGGAACAATAAGTTTACAAATATCTATTACATGGCTCTAAATTTTGAGATATGCTAAACTGGAAAGTAGCATAATAAAAATGGTATTTTAGGGATGCTGATTAGAACCAAGAAGTTAGAGACAGAGACCAATAAGGTCTCTATTCCAAGTCTGATGTGGTGATAGGTATAAAATGGTAAAACTTGGAATAGATGAAAGTGAGAAGTAGCAAAAAGTAGAAGGCTTGATTCTCAGGGCCATATGAAGAAAATTATATATAAGACTTAATAACACTTGTGTTTGAAGAGAAGAAAGATACCTCAAAGTAAGGACACATGAAAATTGTGATGTCACCAAAAAATTAAGACAGTGCTCACACTAGATGCATAGTTCTCATTCCAAAATTGTTCTTCTTCCTTTATTTTCTATCTAAATGATCTATGCTAGAAATTTGGAATAATTTTCAATTTTTCCCTTTTCCTTACCTCTTTACCTATAAATCAAGTTGCAGCTGAGTTCCCTAGGAAGCAGACTTTTATGGAGTTTATTGTGCAGGATGTTCACTAGTTGGTGCTCCTGTGATCAGTGCTGCGAAAGAGAGGAGAATGAAGCAAGAGTGGACAGAGGAAGGTGTTGAGCTGCACACAAACTGTGTCATTTCATAGGGAGCACTGGAGCTCCAACAACCCTTCAGAGTGGCCTTGAATTGGACCCAGTTGGCCAAGCCTTGATGACCTCACATCAGTCAGTCATTGCACCATACTGAGGTAGAAAATAACCTCAGGTGAGGAGCTCTGTGCAACTTCACCAGTCCTTGAAGGGTTTGGCAAGTGAAAACTGTCTGTCACATTCCCAGTAACTGGGACAGCAAGCGCTTTGTTGACAGGGTGTCTGGGTAGTACATCACAGTGTCCACATCACTACTACCTGCAAATCTCCATTCCTATCCTTACAGGTTAGTTATTTAGGGTTCTCACTATTTTTGTTTTCTGAATTGTTATAAAAGGGTTCTAGTTTATCTCTCTGCTTATTGTCTTCACCTCTTTCCAATCCATTTTCCACACTGCTGTTATGATAATTATTCTAAATACAGACATAATCATGCCATTCATTTTAGCCCATTTCCTGTTTGCCCCAAAATTACTCACTAGCGGTGTTTGTGGCTGCAGCGTTTACCCTCATGGATTATAATTCTAATTTTACCATCAAATTTTGCCATGAAATATCTCGCTTTTATTATTATTTTTACATCATTATAGTATATTGATAGTCTTTGAAAACAAATGACATCGTCTTATTTATAGCATTCTGTTTTCAGTAGTGGTATTGTCTCTTACAAAATACAGTAATTCTCAATCACTGAAAATGTCAAATCCTAGAAAACAGAGCATTCCTACACATGATATTAACATTGTTCTCAAAGACTCATTTGATGAATCCAATTTATGTATACATTTCTGTTACATTAGGATTAGAAACTAGTTCTATTTAGAAATATCTCCAAGAACAGTTTTTATATTTTATTTTCACATTGAAAACCAGTCAGATTTGCTTTAGTCTCAAAGAGTGTGTTTATGTAAAATTAAATTAAAACCATTCAGTGACTTCTTGTCACCTATGAAATTCAGTCTGGACCTCTATCCAACCTGCACTCTGGCCCTGACGAGTTCCTCAGGCTCTTTTGTGTCTTCTGGTTCTTTCTCTGCCAAATATTTTTCTTCTTTGACCTAACTTTGACCTAAGGAGTCTGCTTAGCTAACTTCTCTTGCTCTGTTTTTCCAGACTTACCTTCTTTATGAACCCCCGTGACTCTGAGATCCTGGGTTAAGTGGCATTTCAGTATGTTATTATAGCCCTTATTATTCACCTTTTAAATACATTTATTACATGATACTCCAATTTTCTGTTACCAGATTTTCATCTCATTGAGAGCTCAGACAGACAGCTTGGTCTCTTTAACCCAGGATCTAGCACATGGCCTGGCATATATGGAGCTTTCAAATGTTTAGATAGTAAATGAATTAATAAATAACAATTTAAAAAATATAGTTACCCAGTTTTATTTTCTTGCTTACCAACCACCTCCTTTTGGACATCTGGAAAAGTTTTCAAAGGCAAGAATCAGTCTATAAAATGAGGCTTATTTATGGATTGGCCCTGAAATTCTCAGTAAAAGTTTTGCTGTCTATGAAGTTTAGCCAAAGAGCCACTTTGGCTCATTGAAGATCTTCCTGGTGGCTGCTGAGTAAGGTACTGTAGAGAAAGAAATTGCTGACTGCTCTGCTCTACTCTCTGTTTCTGCTCTTTTCCTCTCACACCCAATGAAGTAAACCCAAGAGCAGAAGTGAGTGGATTGGGGGAATGTGTGTGTGTGTGTGTGTGTGTGTGTGTGTGTGTGTGTGTGTGTGTGTGTGTTCCCCTCCCCAGGGGCCACAGAGCTATGTGAATGTCTTCTTCTGCCACTGGTTTCTGGTTTCCAGGTTTCTAGACTGGAGGAGATGAGATGGTGACTCTTGAAGAATTTCTCTTGCCCCAACCCCAGCCCAGTGTTGTGCAGACTTCATCTCTCACTTGTCTTCTTCTCTGGAGTGAGAGAAAATCTAGATTCCTCCAAGCCACTTGTTGTTGTTAACAGAAGTCCAGTATCCACCTCACTTACACATCACTGAGCTCTGGATGAGATTTATGCTATTAAATAGAGGCAATCCTGCTCTCATGGAGCCTTCCAGTTTTCCTCAGAGATTTAATGCTGGAGTTTAGAGATGGTTGTATAGATGACAATGATCTCTCATCTCATACCTCCTCACACTTTATTTATTTGTATTAGTTTAAGATGACCTGTAAAAGGACCTTTAAATAAAATCTCATATGGTTTCAGAGATACCATAGGCATTTTAGAAGTCACAGAGACACTTTGGGAAATTTTAATTTATTTTACAAGGCCATCCCCTGTCCTGAGAGGTTTTCATTTTGCATTCTAATAGCAGCTTTTTTCTTTGGTTATAATGCACATATTAACAATTAAAAACCATTTAAAATAATTAATTCAATTCACTAAGCCAACAAATTAATTAACTGATGCATAATTAATCAGAGCAGCAAGTTATCCCTTCTTAAGGGACCAGATATGAAAACTGTGATTTGTGTGTTTATGAACAGAGTAGATAACAGTCAGCTGTGTTCTTGAACCAGATACTAATACAATCAGAGTCATAATTTAAGAGCTGAAGGCTGTTCATCCCACAGAAAGAGCACTTGGCTTGGTCACTCTGCTCAGCATGAACTGATACTCTACATGCTCAGGGTTGGGTCTTAAGATAGACATAGAACTTTGGATGTCAGAGCAGGTTAGTGGGCGGCAGGAGCAGGATTCCTGAGAAAGCATTCTTTCCCACTGCTCAACACACACCAGCACACTCAAATTACAGTCTGAGGAAGGTTCCTGTATGCAATTCACTTCAGGTCCATGAGGAGATGAGCTCAGAAACTGAGTGTAAACATTTAGAAATGTTTATGGGAATTTGACAGAGTCATTTCATGTGTGCTGAATTTAATTTTTTTTTTAATTCAGGGCTTATGTTTGTATCTTTTTCTGTTTAATTTTTCTATAATTCATTTTTATTGTATTTAAAATAAATATCAGTATGAAACAGATTATAAATTGTAAAAAAAAAAAATGGTTCTTTAACACAGATTATTTTAGAACCACTGCCTTGGATCATTTCAGAAATTCTTAAGTCTAAACCTTACAAAATACTGTTTGACCTGAACATGTTCTAGAAAAGATAAAAGCAAATTGTAATATCACTCTGCAACTGAGTTGGAAAAAGGGATTTGAGATGTCTTGCGTTTGTCTCTCTGGAGGTGTTGCTGTGCTCTGTAAAGCCAATGCTATCTAGAGAACAAGATGAACAAAGATGAATCAAAGCTATGCAAGCTATGAGTAATACAGCTGCACTGATACTCATTTTGAACATGTGCCTACTGAGAGGGTCACAAGTTAACTATGAAAAGTAATAGTAATGTATAATCACCAGCCACAGCTGAGCATTAGAGTATGTTAGCATTACTACAGTGAATTAATTGTCCCAATTCCCATAGCAAGAGTGTCAAGAACTGAGGACCTGAATCTTGGGGCTTGTAGAAGTGAACAACAAAAAAGAAACCTCAGAGCTATCCTTTGGGCTGGTAGGATACACATGAACACTTTAGAAGAGAGGTAGTTAGCTATACCCAGCCTTCACTAGTAAAAGTGAAATGAATATAGCCACTTACTTAAAGTGGAACAGGCACTTGCTAGGGCCTGACTCTAAGTTGTTCTTGGGTTGTGGTAATAAGAACACCTCTTACCAATTTTATGTAAAGCCTTTTTTTTGGGGGGGGTCCCGAAGTAGATATAAGAGCTTTTTGACAGAGTGGGCCTGTCTTGGTGATTTATAGGTTATCGTATAAGCACATATAGACCACACAAGATGACTCCTCACAAAGCCATATGTCAACCTCATTTTTTGAACTCCTACCAAGTATAAGAGCCCTGACTTTGGAATAAAGAGGGCTTATATTTGGGTTTTTGCACATGAGTGGTCTTTGAAATATGATCTCAAGATTTAAAAAAGTAAAATCACTATTCTGAAAATAAAGGTTGCTTATTGCAAAACAACTACCATATTGCCTTATAATAATAGGAGAGAAAGTTCCTCACCTGAGATTGTATGTGGGATCCATTTAGTCATACAAATAAGGACAAATGTAATATACTGAATCAAAAATATTATATTTCCCAAACCAATGAGCCACTGAATGTAATGTACCTGATACTTTTGGTTTCACCTGAATGGCAATGGAGAAAATCAATAGTGAGGAACATCAGATAGATCTGGTTCAAATCCTAACTTCCCTACTTTCTACCTCTATTATCTTGAACACTTTACTTGACCTCTATGAGCCTCAGGTTTCAAATTTGTAAAATAGAGATAATAAAATTTACTCTGAAAGGTTGACACTTATAGAACACTCCTTAATGCTAGTCCCTGTGCTAAGTAGTTACATATATTTTTCACTTATCTTCACAGCAAATCTTTAAAGTCATATACTATGATAACCTGATACCCAAGTGCAAACATTCAAACATCAATTTTCAAAATAAATTACATAAAGGACCAAACACAATGCCCAGCACATAGTAGGTACTTAATAAATGGAGTAATTAGTCTCTTATTATTGCTACCACTAATCAAGGAGATAAAGGCAACATGGGAAGTAAAAATCCACACTTGGTATTTGCTCTGAATTCGCCCCTCTGCTCCACTTTAATGGTGCTGGGAGGGGAGCCAAGCTCCAGGTTTCTTAGGCCCCAGCCACATCAGTAAAAAAGGCAGATTTGCCTCAGGGCAAGCCTTAGGCCAAGAATAATTTTAAGGATAACTAGAAGGCTCCATAACCTCCCAAGTATCTCCCTTAAGGCCTAAATGTTGTCTAAAATTCATTTCAGGGGAGTTATACCCTTTATTTTGCTGGGATAGCAAGAAAGCTCAAATATGCAAATCCCCAGGAGAGGTTACAAAAAAGTGTGAATAAATTTCAAGCAAACAGTATAAAATGACATCAGGTCTTAATAGCTGTGACAGAAGAAAATATAGAAAAGCATGGTCACCTGGCATGAGTTAGATGTTATTGAAATGAGGCTAGAAACAATTTTTTGGGAGTGTTTCAGTTTTATATCTGGCTCTCCTTGCATATCCTCATCTGTGTGCAGAAAAACTTACATATTGTAAGCAAAGGAAAGAAAAGAAGCCTCTGGAGGGAGTGTGCCTGCACCTCAATGCACCACTATGAGGGGATTACACTGGCAATTTTGGCCCAGCCAAATTCTCCTCTGGGCCTAAGCTGTGGGCCTAAGTGTATGTGGTCACAAAACTTTTCCTCCATCTTCTCCTCCTCAACTTCTTACTGCATATGGCATAATGGTTATTAAAATTGGGCTGTCTGGATTCAAATCCCAAATCCTCTCTTACCTGACTTTGGGCAAGTACTTAATCTCCATGGACAGAGAACTCATGGAGGTGTGCGAAGATAAAATGATGTACTGAGTTAAAGCACTTGGTTCTGTGCCTGGTATGTGGTAAGCAACACCCCCGTTCGAGTGTGTGAACAACAGGGAATGACCAGCCCGTCATGCATGTGCCAAGCCACCCTTTCTTCTCAGACCAACTGTGCCATTGGCAGCTGCAAACATTTTACTACATGAGAAACAGTTATTCATTTACAGAGATTGTAGTTTCAAAATGTTTCCTTTATGTTTCACAAGACACAAACTCATGATTCATCTCTTTTACTTGAACATGGGTCTTTAAAGATATAAAACATCTAGGCAGGAGGTAGGGCTTCTGACTGTCACACATTTTCTGTGATCCTGGTGATGGGAGTGGTGGGGGAGTCACCTCACCTCACATCTCAGTGTCATGGTTTCCTCTGGGATGAAAAGGACTGGGTGTCTGAGACAATTCTCAAGAATAACTAACTCTCCTTGAATTTTGGTCAGGATTGCCATGTAAAGCCATATTGTATTTCCTGAGCCTTAGTTTGCTTATCTGCAAACCCATATTGCCACTTCCTATGACAATTTACTTAAATGAATATTAATGAGCTTCATATTTTCTTTCCAGCTCTCTCTAAGCATTCTTCCAGCTATGCTACCCCGAACCACATCCTCCAAAAAAGGAAATGAGAGATTTAGCTATCTTATGAGGACTACATATTAGCTTAAACTATCTGATGAAAAAGTCAGTAAGAAAATTCAGTAAATATACTTTTATATGCAGTCAATAAAAAATATTCAAAAGAGCCCGTGAAAGTATCATACAGTCAATAAATATCTACTGAGCACCTACCAAGTGCTAAGTTCCTTGCATAAATTGAATTCATATCCTTGTTCTGAAGGAATTTATAGCATATCATAGGGAGATAAATGCATGAATCCAAGTAATAAATTTTGGTTGTAGGGGATAAATATCACAAAAGAAATACAAATTAAATATGACATGAGTTCAAGGAAGAGAAAATAACTTGTATTTAGAAATCAGGCCTCCTTACACTCTAAATGCTTGTTGTAGGAAGGTCTTGTGGAGAAAGAGTTGGAGAAATGAGCTCTGAGGGTAGTTAGGATATGGCTCTATGAAGATGGGATGGGGACAGGGGGTCTTGTGGAAAAAGAGGGAAAATAACAATCCAGAACAGGCATAGAGGAGGAAAAGGAGGTCCAGAATGGATCTGTGGGCAGTGGATGGTGCATTCCAATGGCCTGGTTCCAAGCAATGATGTTATAAATGTTGTCTGAGATCTTAGAGAGCTTTGAACTCTGGGGAAATAACATATACCCTACTCTCTAAGTTATTAGGAAACTGAAAGTTTTGCAACAAGGAAAGATACATAAGATAAAACAAAAGGGGAAAGGTAGGGGAGAGGGAGCCCTGAGAGGAAAATGTGGCACCAACCCAAACTGGAGAGAATGTTGGCTCAGATTAAGGCCCCACTAGTGACATGAAGAGGAGAGATTTAAAGACAGAAGGGCCACACATCACTCCAGTTTGCCAGGGACTGTTATGACTTCAGCCTGCTCTGATATAACTATTAATAATGTTGTTCATATTCTCTTTACAAGTATATCAATTTGGACAATGAGTTATATGATCACTCTAGTTAAAAGTGATATTGAGATGATTAATTAGAAGGGTGAAACAGCACAAAAGAAACAGGGTTTGGAGGAGAATGAGTCTTGTTGTGGATATACTAAGTTTGAGGTAGTGTTTGGGCTTCTAAGTGGAAAAAGGTAATGATAATAATAATGCCAACATTTCTTGAGTGCTTATGCTGTGTCCAGCAGAGTATTAACTCATTTTTTTCTTCACAATAACTTTGTGATATAGGTACTATTATTATCCTCATTTTATAGATGATGAAACTGAGTAGAGTCATATGACTAGTAAAGAGTTGAAAATCCAAAGAGAATTTAGAGCAGAAACAAGTATCTGGTGGCAGAGGCCAAGAGTTTCAATTAGGTTGCCAAAATAGAGAGTGAAGCAAAAGATCAGAGTCAAGAACAAAAATGGAAAGAACATGAGGATGAGAAGATCAGGAAGACTCAAAAAGAGCAATCAGTTCGAGAGGTAGAAAAACCAAAATGACAGCATCACAAAAACGATGGCAAGAGAAAAAAGAATGACTAGCTCATTAGTGCAGAATGATAGAGAATTGGGGGAAGAGGAGGACTGGGAAAGAAAGTTGGGCTGGTGACTTCTGACCCAACAGCATGTATGTTAATTTCTCCATTGTTAAAGTTGTTTCACTTGTATCAGATTGCTGTACAACCACTTGAGAACAGATGTCATTCTCTTCCTGATGTTCTGCATGGCATGGGGATCGCCCCTTAGCCTCATGTTCTTGGGAACAGGCAGCCAACTTGGAGGCTACTGCTGGCTCTGGGAGGCCAAATGACTAAAACAAAGAGTGAGAAAGGCTGTGTGTATGTCAGGGGTCATTTCTGCCTGGAGCTACCATCAAACCAGGCTTTTAAAGAAGAAAAGTGATCAAACAATTCCCTCAAATTAGGACCAGTTTGGAGAATTAAATGAGAAAGAACTACAAGGCTTATCTCACCTTTGACTATTGAAGAGACTTCACTAACCCCTAAAGAAGGAATTTCACTAATCTGTAAACCTAACTTGACCAGAATCTCACCAGACTTAACATAGGAAATATTTTTGTGCATGCCAGATGACAAGGAAATAAAATCTTAGTGTTTTTACTGTATTTTGTGGCCTTTGGTATTTTGAGTGTTTGTTTTGTGTATTATTGAAAGTAGGATGCAATTATCTTTCTTCCTCTTGGTGTTAGATATCATAAATTATCATGCTGAAACTGCTAGTACTTCAAATCTGGAGTAGACCAGAATTTATTTCTCTCTGTTTCAATTCATATTTTCCCACCATCTGTGCTACCTTCCTCCCTGAGGAATTTGGTCCTTTTCTGATGAACCTATCTTTTGATTCAGGAAGGAAAGTATGGGTTTCTCAGTCTCACTACTATTGACCTTTTGGGCTGGATAAATCTTTGTCATGAATGTCTGACCTGTGCGTTGTAGGATATTCATCACCTTTCCTAGCCTCTTCCCATTAGACGCCAATAGCAACCAACCCCTTTCTCCAAGCTGTGACAGCCAAATATATCTTTAGATATTGCCAAATGTCCCTCCCCAGCAAAATCTTCCACTTTTGAGAGCCATTGTGATAAGATCATTCATACTAAGATGTTAGTGACTTAATGTTACTTTTTAAATGAATATTTCAATTTTGCAAGTGGAACTAAGAAGAAGCAATGCAGACAGAAATGTCAATTTCTCTCTTTTTCTGTAAACCAATTAATCTCTAATTTAAGCTTCCTGATGGCAGAAATACAATCCATGTAATAAATAGACTTGGTCATTTTCAGAATTGGATTTGAGCAGTTCAAATGCCCTGGGGGATTTACATGGTGTTGTGATGTTCTTTAGGAGAGAGGAGCAGTAGATCCTGGGAAGCGGTTTGCCTCGTGCTGGCACTGGCTGGCTTCTGCAAGCGTCCTCTCTATTCCTCCTGCGAAGTCATTTCTGCTGCGTCCATGGAGTTCTACCATCACTTCAAACGGGCTTTCTCCATTCTGCATCTTTCTCGTCCTGATCACAGTCTCCTCTAGGACACAGGAAACTTGAGAAAGCTCTCCCTGACTTCTCTGAGACTGAGACAGACCCTCCTGGCCAGGAACCTATCTCGCTGTATTTTTGTTCTACTGCTCTCATTGCGTGCTGTTAAGAATTCTCTCTGTCACTGGGTCCTCGTGACTATTTGGATTTCTACACCCCTGATATAACCAGTTTTAATATCTCTTGCTTTCCCTCTTCCCCAGCTTGGGGGAGGGAAGGGTGTCAAGAAGGCTCTTGAATGTAAAAACCAAGAATTTACTGCCTTTGTTTGGTTTCACAAAGGCAATTTCCCTCTAAGACAGTGATGAATCATTGCTAGCTGCCAGGGATGGAGGAAGGCCCTTGGGGCCTGTGGAGAAATTGCCTGGAAAGAGAACACATGGCTTAATATCCTCCCTACCCTCCTCACTTGTCACTTCTTTATCTACAGGTACCACATCTCTGGATGTACATACAAGGCAATGTTTTCCCCCATAAACTGCAAGACATTGCACAAGGCGACTTAATTTATCTAATTCCACCAGGGTTTTTGACGAGTAACTATAGGCCAGAGGCATGGAACCTTAGACAACTCATTTCTCATTTTCAGTTATCAAACTACGTTAAAGTAAAAATAATAAAACAGTGTCTCCTCAACATCTCTAGAGATCTGAGGATTACAATGGGAAATCTGAGAACATGTCAATAGGAAGACAAATATTACTAAATCTGTGTGTTCAACCAATACAAAATAATACTCTTTATACCAGGGACACATATAACACAGTGAAAAATAACACTGCCTTCCCACATTTTTAATGAAGAATAAATAGCATCAAGCATTTATTCAGCACTGAAAAATAGCTCATGTGGTCTTATAATTACCATAATAACTATCTCACACATTCTTTTTCTTTGAGTTTCCATCAGCTCCTTACTCTCAATGCTGCACTTGCTTCCAATTTCACTGAGGAAATAAAAGCAGAGAGAAGGGAAGTGCTCACACTTCATCCTCCTGCACCTGCATTCACTTTCTCTGTCTCACTCCTGTACTTTTCACTAGACCTTATCTCTTTTCCTTTCTAAGAATTCTTTTATTCAATTAATTCTCCTGGCTCTTTCTTGTCTTGTCAAAGCCTGCTTTTCTACTCTTTTTTACCTAGATATTTATCCCCCCAAATTGAAAACACTTATTCATAAATATGCATGTACCTCTATGTTCATTGCAGCATTATTCACAACAACCAAGACATGGAAACAACCCAAGTGTCCTTCAACAGATGATTGGATAAGGAAGATGTGGTATATACGTACAATTGTATACTATGCAGCCATGAAAAAAGATAAAATATTGCCATTTGTGACAACATAGATGGATATTGAAAGTATTATGCTAAGTGAAATGAGTCAAATGAAAAAAGACAAGAATTGTATGATTTCACTCATTTGTGGGACATAAAACAAAAAGCAACAAATGAACAAATAAAATAAACATACATACAAATGAACGAGCAAATAAAAAACCAAACTCATAGATACAGAGAGCAGAATGGTGGTTATGGGAGGGGAAAAGGATAGAAGGAGGGCAAATTGGATAAAAGGGGTCAAATATGTGGTGACAGACTAGACTTCAGGTAGTAGGCAGACTATAGAGTATACAGATGTCATAGTGCAAGTTGTACACCTGACATTTACATAATGTTATCAACCAATGTTACTCCAAATTTAATAAAAACTCAAAAAAAAAGAAAAGTAAAAATACTTTCTCCCTTCTACATCAAAAGAAAAATAAATTTAAAAATCCTCTTTAAACTTTGTTTTCCTCCACTAACACCTGATTTTTGTCCTTCCCATTACAACAAATTCAACAGTTGTCCATCCTCATCTTCTCCATTCTTTCACCAACTCACTCCATCCAACTTTCTCACATCCATCCATAGAAAGTGCTGTGATCAAAGGCCCCACTAACCTCCATATGCAAACTCAATAGTCAGTACTCACTGCTCAAGACTGGCAACCACTTTTTCTTCTTGACATGCTTTCTTCCCTTGGAATTCAGAACCCCATGTTTCCTCTTTCTCCCCCTTTTTCTGTCTCCACTCCTTTCTCCTCCTCCCTCTTACCTCTGGATGTTGCAGCATCTTTGGATGTGTCCCTTTCTCTGTCACCACACTCACTCCCCAGGAGCTCTTAACCAGTTGAATGACTTTAAATTCACTATATGCTGGTGACACCCTGAATGTGTATCTCCAGCATAGATCCCTCTCTTGGACTTCAGACTTATATTTCTATCTACCTACTTGAAATATCTACTTGGATATCAATAGACGCCTAAAATTTCTCATGTCCAAATCTAAGCCCCTGGTCTTCCCATGCCTCCCCTCCTTGCCACCCACTCACCCCATCCTCCTCACTTCAGTGGTGAGTGAAACCAAGATCAAAGAGTAATTTTTGACTCCTTTTCTCAGATCTACATATGGTCCACTGGCAATTCTGTCAGTTTTACCTTAAAAATATATCCAGGATCTAAACACTTCTAGCCTTCCACTGCTACCACCCTAATCAACCCACCATCCTGTCATTGATAGTGCTGCCTCAGTTTCCACTCAACAGACAAGTTCTCTTTCAAACCTTTGTTAGACGAGCGGTGCTCACATGTTTGCTCTTGGAATATTTTATACCCTCAGAAGTAATTGATGACCCCCAGAAGCTTTTACTTTCTGAATTAATGTCTATTGATTTTTACTGTATTATAAATTAAAACTAAAAGTTTAAAAGCAATTAATCCATTTAAAAATAATAATAAACCTATTGCATGTTAACATAAATAAAACAATTTTATGAAAAAATAACTTACCTTCTAAAAGAAAACAATAAAGTGAGAAAAGTTTACAATTTGAAAAGTATATTTTGAAAATCTCTTTAATGTTTCACTTAATAGAATATAGATATAGAGATGGATACACCTCCCAGCTCCTGCTTTTAATCTGTCAAGTATTATGTGTTGCGTAGTCTCTAGAAAACTCTACTGTATACTCATGAGATGGTGAGAATGAAAAGGGCAAATTATGCCTCCTATTACTATGAAAATATTTCTACTTCATGAAGAATCTCCAGACAATGTTGTAAAAAATGCTGACGTCGCTCACATCATGTCTCTGCTCAGAACCTGGCAATGGCTTCCAGACACAGGGAGAATAAAAGCAAAGTCCTGACAAAGGTCTTCAAGGATCCACATGTACTGTCCCAGTTACCTGTTTGACCTTACCCCCTCATCCACTCAGTTCCTGCCATACCAATTTCCTTCCTATTCCTAAAATATTCCAGGCATGGTCTTTCCTCCCTCAGGACATTTGCACTTATTGTTTCCTCAACCCAGAATACTTTTCCTTAATGGCTCTTTCCCCCAACACCTTCAGAAATTTACTCAAATGTCATCTTTTCAATAAGATCCCACCTGGCTACCTCTCTAAAATTGCAACACCATCCCCTCTCTCAATACTCCTTTGATACTCCCTATCCCCACTTTCCACTGTATTTTTTCTTTAGCATCCATCTCCATCTAAGTTACTATTTATTTTACAACATATTTTGTTTACTTCTCCTCTACCCCAACCACATTTTATAATTGTTTACAAATGTAAGAAGGAAATATTCTAAATATCTAACAATGAAGTATAAGTTAAATAAATGATGTTACATCTGATCTATATATCTGTAATGATGTAGATATAATTTATTGATGTGGAAAATATACACAATGTGCTAAATAAAAATTAAAAATAATTTTCAGAAAAAGATATACACTAAAACGTTATTTTGATTTTTAAGCATGTATTTGTATTTTAATGCTTGCATTTATCAGTATTGAAAATAATCTAAAAATATTCCTTGAAAGCTTAAATTTGCATACTTTGATAATACATAACTTTCAGAGTAAAGAGGTATCACCATGGCTATTAAAGTCTTTTACATTTTTGAAAAGCAAGCCATAAAACAGCATGTATAATGTGATTATATTTTCATTAAAAAGAAAAAATGGAAGGACAAAGGAAAGACTCAGAAGTAGAACCTAGACGTAGGATTCAGACTATATCTCAGAATTACAGGACCAGAGTTAAGCAGCTGGAAGGTGAATTTGAGAGAAAAATCTTGGACCAGACATATTGCTGGTCACACAGAACACGAGTGCTCTCCCACCCCAAGACTGGAAAGTGGTTTTGCTGCCCAGTACAATACAGGGCTCAGCCAATATTTGCTAAATTTAAAAAGCTCCTCTGTTCTGCTCCAGGAATGTGCTTTCCTTGAACACAGAGAGAGAATTGAGTTATTTATTCTTCAGATTGGAAAGTTCTGATGGAAAAATGTCTCATTTGAAGAGAGAAAGGCAGCAAGAAGAGAACAGCAGGGGAAGTCAGTCCTGGGAGTATAACTGGCATCTGTCTGGTGACAGCTCTACAGAAAGATGAGGTGCAGCTCCTTCCAGGGGTGAGTTAGCGGGCACTCTGGTGCACTTTTACTCCAAGGCAAGGCCAGAGGATAAAGTAAACCAGTGCATTAGAATGCTGCAGGTGCTCAAGGAGGCTGTAATTGCAGCAGCAGATTCACGTTGTCCGGCTAAATGGAAAATCTGTAATTCAGACCATGCAGTAGGCAGCCTGGTTTGTTGCTTTAGATAACATAAATCTAAGGTCAGAAATCTTACCCTGGATGGGCTACAGTGTGAGGCTCTCATCCATATCCTTTAGCCATCAAGTACAAAGATAAGCTAATATGTCAATGCCATACTAATGGTACTCTGCGGATCTTATTACTCAAGTGTCTCCAATCAATTAGGGGTTTTAACTTAGTCATCCTAACACAAATATCCTTTCATACCAATTAAAGCCACTGTTTATCATGATAGCTTTATCATGGAATCTGGGGTTTGTGTTGTTATTGCTGCTGCTGAAATTTTAAAAGAGAAGAAGATGAGATACTTGGACTAAGTAGAAGATTTCTCAGCCCCCTTGACCCACACCCGTGTCAGGGAATCAAGATCACCCTGTACAATATATGTTCCCGATTCAAGAACTCCTTGAGCTCAGGAGAGAGTAGGCACTCAATGGGACAGATATTTTTCAATAGTCTATATTGAGCAAGAAACTTTGCTAGGCCCTGAATTTTATTTGTTACACTGGATAAATAAATAAGTTGAAGCCCATCATCTCCTGACAAGGGTTTCCAAGTTAAATAACATCAGTAAATGTCTAAAGGCTAAAGAAATGCTGACTTGTACTAAACATTACCACCTCTGATTTAGAATTAAATTGCATTTATGGTAAAGAGAAAAACAACTTCTAAAATGATTTTCACATTGTTCGTACTATCACACTCTTTCCCTTCTTCCCCATATAAAAATCTACACGAGGAGCCCTTTTCTGTCCCAATTGCCCTCCCACAGTGTAATCTTGTTACATAAATCATCATAATCAATAAATATGATCAAAAGAATAAAATGCTTTTAAGTACCTTGAATTACATTAAATCATTAAAAAATCTCTAAAATTTTTCCTAATATTTATTAAGCAGTAATTCTTAACCTCTTAGGGATATATTATATGCAACTTCAGGGAAGTCCTCAGAATTCCTGACACCCAGGCAAGAACCCCAGATTAAAGTAAGTATAAGCAAGCACCACCCATCCATTCATCCTTCTACACACCCACACATCCACAGAATCTCATCTATGAAATTCATGTTTACTCATCTTAAGAAGAAAAAATACCCTAAGAATGGAAAGAATCATTGATAAAACACAACTAATATTTTACATGTACTTAAATATTTATTAGCACTCATTCAGAAGTTATATACAATTCAGGTGCTACATAGAAATATTCAGATCAACACTTTCCAAACGCTTGTATTGTACCGCCTTTATAACAAATTTTAAGTATCCTTAATTATACATATTTACACATATCATTGTGCTAACATATTATGTACTATGTTAAACACATAAAATATTTAAAAAATTAAATCTGATATTAAATCAATATAAGGCTCTGATATTTTCTTTCCTTATCCAATGATTACAATGTATATCTTGTATGGACACAGTCCCCTTAGAGGCACTGGGTGAAAAGTTATTTTATGCTACCTGCTTGAATGAGTGGCAAATCCCATATTCCACACTTGAACAGATATAAAAATAAACACTGGCAGTTCTATTTTCTCATGGAATCTCTTTGGGAAAGTGATATTTCTCTTGTTATCTCATATAAACTGAGAGATTTTCTTGAAAGGTATGGGTGTGGTTAAACCTTTTTGTCTTCATAGATTTAGTTTACAAGCACTGGAGACATCATGATCAATAGGACAATGTCCTGCACACATGGGCTCAAAAGCAATCCAGAAGCAGACATAGGACCGAGCAACTAGTGTTGTATATTCTGGAGCCACAGAGGAAAGTGCTACAGGGCTCCCACAACCTCCCCCAATTTTCCCCCAAGACAGCTCACAAGATCCAGGGCTAACCTTGATGAATAGCCAACACACCTCTATGAACAATTGCTTTTTCAAAAACCTCAGTTAAATCACAAATTAAGATTTTAACATCAGAATTCCTATGTTGCATTCTTTGGCCACCTTGAAGCAAAAACAAGAATGTACACAGAATGACATAAACACTAAACTATATTCCTACAATTTTTCTATCCATTTTTTTTTTCACCATTATCAGTGCTACTATTAACAGTGTAGCTCTTTCCACAGTGGATGGCACAGCTCTATGCCATTTATCAGTCGAGAGAGAGAGAGAGAGAGAGAATGAGAGAGAGAATGAGAGAGAAACAGAGACCACTGGTGACTTGTGATAAAGCAGAGCAGTGTGGGAGAGCTTTGTTTTCTCTGGGAAGATAAGCGTCATTCATTTTCTTTCACCTCACCTAGCACATAATGGAATTTCTGCAAATGTTGAACAAAGGCACATAGACATTGGTAGATTTCCTGGATGCAAATTAGCTTCTAGAACAGAAGTGAAAAATTAGGTTGGCGACATCTAGAGACAGTGATAGAGTTGGGAATGCAATACTGCTGAATGAAGACCTGAACATAATGGTAAGTTTTTGAAGCCAAAATGGGAAATATTGAAAATTGCTTTTGAGAAAGATAATAATGGTAATGTTATTGCCTATCTCTACTGGGTGTTTACCATGCCCCAAGCACTGTCTAATGGCTTCATCTTCATTAACTCAATCCATCTTCACAGCAGCCTTATTAAGTGGATATTTTCATTTTCATTAATTTACAGGTGAGGAAACCAAGGCACAAAGAGGATAAGTAACTTGAACACTAATGATGGGTAGGGCACTCGTCTACGGCTCCCAAACCCCACTTGTCATATTAACCATCACATCTGGGATGAAGTCAGGTAGGAGTTAAGGACTGAGGAAAATGCAAACAAACAAATGAGAGCGAGCCATGGGCACCTAAGACATTATGAGGTAGGGGAATGGAGAATGCTGGAAGGGGAGAGGCAAGAAAACTACAAAAGAGACAAATAGTTTCTTTTTCTACCCAAGATCATCTTTGCTGTCTGCTTAAGCAGACTTGTGCAGATTTTCCTGGATTCTCTGCACTTCGCCAGGAAGTCAGGATGACATAAACATAGCAAATTCCCCTCCACTCAGCATGCACACCAAGTAAACCCACAAATCCAGGCCCATTGCAGTTTCCTAGAATGCTTCAGCCACAGAATGGCAAGAAGCATTTCTCCTGAAGGAGTTTTAAATACAAAACAATCTGATTGTATCTAAAAATGTTTTATCCAACTTAACCTTAGCAGTGTTCAATGGAAGAAAAATTTGTGGCTGTTAAATGACATAGCAATGATCTGCTTAGAGAGCAAGCCAATCATTCCTTTTCTCAGATTTTATTCTTCAGTTTTTCTCCAGTGGATCAACATGGACTTTTATAGCTGCTGATGGATTGATTTGGAACTCCCTTGGTATGGAATTTTAACACAAGTGGTGACTTTTTTTATTTTTGAGAAAATGGAAACAACCTAAATCTGTTTGTTTCCTTTTGTTGGGCTCTTAGATCTGAAACCAGCTTCTTTCTTTTATTTCTCTACTTTGTGTTTCCAGAATATAATACATATGTGAGGACTGCAAACAGCTGAGCTCTGTCTTCCATCCTTGAGTGAAAGTGCTGGGCAAACATTAAATGACCGATACTGGGCCAACATGGTGCTTCATCACCTTTCTCAAGCCCACAGAAACCCCAATGTGCACTGCTTAGAGACAGGTTTGGCAGGAACTTTGAAAGAACCAAGCATGGGGCTTCCTTGTAATCTATGTCATCTGAGATCCTGAGTATTGGCAGATTTTTCTTTCCCGCAATTGTTCCCCATTATCACCCTATCTCCCCTGACGACAGCTCCAGCATGCCTCCATTCCTCTTATTCACTACTTCCCTAGCATGATACACTTTTCCTGAAAAGTGTTGAGTGCAGGGTCTTCTGGCAAAGACCTGGCCCCAGTCCCAGCTCTGACCTGTATCAATGTGGGACCTTGGGCAAGTCAGCTCCCTGAATTTCAATGTATTCATCTATAAAACAAGTAAAATCATACCAGCTCTGTGTACTATTTGGGCCCCCTTCATTTTCAAGAGACAGAGACTCAGATCATATTTGCTTAAGCAGAAATAGGCTTTGGCTCACATACCAGAGGGCAGAAGTGTAGCTGAGGACACATGGACTATGGTTTCAATCTCTGTCCTTTCTGCCCTCTTTTTATGTTGTCTTGTTCTCTCCAATGGGGATTTGCAAACTGGCAGGGACAAGGCCACAGAGATGTCTACATCCTTTCAGTTCTGGGTCTGGGCAGCAGAATGGTGTCCTGCCAGCACCAGACACAAGTGCCCAGAGTGAGGTACTGATCTGGCTACCTTGGGCCCTATGTGCATCCTTAGACCAAATACTGGTTAGAACTGAGACATAATTTAGTGACCCTAAATTCTACCATGGGCCTCCTGCTATGGTCAGGGGGCCATAGGAGAAAGGTGTGCTGGGTCAGCACAGACACAAGCCACCATATTCTTTTTACCAGGTCCTAGTGAAGCAAAAAGGCAGATGTGCAGAAAGCTCTCAGTCATATTATCTGGAACAAGGTTGGTTATTGTTATTAAAAGAGCAGGTAGAGGCCTAGAGGTGCTGCTATTGGAGAGCCCTGGGAGGCAGAAGAGAGAATTTTCCATTGGTAGGAGTGGGCCAAGAGGATGATGTCCAGAAATGACGGGCAAGCTAATGAAGCTGTGCCTGAGAATTTTCAGGCCTGCACCGAAATCCTACTTGATCCACTGCTGTGGGAACACATATATACTCACATTACACACACTTGCGTGCTGTCTCACACACATTCACACACACTTATGAATACCATTATACACATATTTATATACCCATACCCACACACTCACTCACTCTTGCTCATACACTCACACACATGCTCACACACTCACACTGGTACACATTCATGCATATAACTTGTACACACTCACACCCAGCCCTTCTTGATACTGCATTGTATTGCACTGTGTTGCTGAGACAGGAAAAGAATCTCTTGGGAGCTGGGAACATCCTCCTGAGGGCATCCTAAAATACAAGTTAGTGTCTGTCATTGTTTTGCCAGAAAAGAGGCAGCGCACTCTGAAGAAGGACCAAGAGGACTTTCATGATTGGACAATTTATAGTGTTGGGCCTAATTTAGAAGAGGAATTGCCACTCAAAAGGCTAACCTTATAATCAGCTCTTTGTTCTGTTTCTGTAGATACGTTTGCCACATAGGCCAAAGGGCAGTGTGCCCTCGAGATTAACTAAAAACTCATCCTCCCTTTTGCTTGTTCTGTCTAGATAACAAACATGTTGCCTAAGTTCCTGTCTGAAAATCTCACGCTCTGTAACTGCCTGTAACCCATAGCAACTCCTGTGCTCTGTAACCGTTGGAAGACAAATTAACCAATCAAACCATGCCCACTGTAACTTCCCAGATAAGCCCTATAAAAACAAGGTTACCCCTGAACTCAGGGCCCAGATCTTCAGAGCTCTAGCTCTTTTGTGACCACTGGCATAATAAACTTGAGTTCTCCAACTCTCCACGTGGTGCTTGGTTTCTCGGTCTGATTTTTCTGCAACAATTTAAGAAAACCAGAAAGAGGTGTTGGAGCACTGGGGCTAGTAACAGCAGAGCAAGGGGCCTCCCTCAAGCCTGAAGGAAATAGGATGGAGTGGGACCACAGCCTGCGGAGAGATGGCTGCTAAAGATGGCTGGCAGACAGAAAGTGGGTCTTTGGTAAAAGAATCAGAGAAATAAAGTCCTCTTGACTTTACTTTTCTCCCATTCTCTGATCTCCTGCCATTGCCACCCATTGGCCCAAACCAGCTGGCCCCCAGAGGAGAAGGCAGCCAGTTGAAGTGGGCCACACAGGTTGCTCCTCAGAACTCAGAGCAGGTGGGGAAAGTGAAAAACAGGTCCAGAGGAAGAGGGAAACCTAGCCAGCAGCAAGCCCACAGGGAATGTGTCCGGGAATGGAGTGTCTCCTAATAGTCCCTGAGATCGGAGGGACATCCTGATGCCATGGCAATCTAATTCTCAGGACCCCAGATGTGCAGCTAGCTCAGGAGACTTCTCACCTCCATCAACCCTAAAATTGCAGTCAGAGGCCAGATCAAGTCCTAGCTCCAACTATCTAAGAGGCAGCCCACCCCGGCAGCAATCAAAGTTTAGAGGCTTGTTACCAACTGTGCTGGAAGCTTCTTCTGCTGTGTGACCTTGGGCAAGCCAACTAACCTTAAGGAGTCTCATTTTCTCCTCCAGATAATGGGATAACCCTACATCGCAGGATTATTATAAGGATTAAACAACACAGGTAAGGCTCCCAGGACAGAGCTGATAGATGGGCACCATACTGTAGCATTATTATTAGGTTCAAAGGGAAGATTCCTGGCTGGTAAAACTTTGTTGAACATTTTTTATGACTACCAAGATAGAAGGGAAAACTTTCTATAACACAATGCATGTGTCCTTCCACTTAACATTTGACTACAGAGTTAATGCCTTAACAGGGGTGCCTGAAACTATCCAGCTAACTTTATTCCCTACTATTTCCAACATAGGAACAAAACTCTTTGGTGCTTTTGTGTTCTAACATGAAGCATTAACTGGTAGTTCATCCCAATCATAGTAATGTAAGTATTTCTACTTCCATAGAGAATCAAATAGTCTAAGAATTGAAAGCTGGAAAGAATGCTAGAGATGGTTTTATCAGTCTCCCAATTTGCAAAGGAGAAATAGGCTGACAGGAGTTAAGGAGGAGTGCAGACAGCACAGCAAGACCCCCTGTTCTCTCTAGCCCTCCATCCTCATCATCTCCTCTGCCAGATCTCTTCTTGGCCATAGATCCTCCAAAATGGCCCTTGTGGTTCAGGGCCTCCCATACCTGCCTGACTGTTGGGATCACCTGGGAACCTTGGTAAGCCTCCTTGAGCCCACCTGTGAAGATTCAGATTCTCTAGCTCTGGGGTCCAGCTTGGAAAGCTGGATTTTAGACAATCACCCCATGTGTCTCTGATGTGCAATCAGGCTGTGACCATAATAATATAATGATGCACATTTAGGACATAGAAGGACTGTGTCAACATGAAATAATGCAAAGGATATCTATATTCTCATTGATTCAGAGCAGAGGGACCGGTTGGTATTTCAGATAGCTTTTATGTTTTAGCACCTTTCTCTGGTCCAAACTGAGAACATTTTGGTACATGTGCTCATGTGCTTCACATCACCTCCTAACATCCTTTGATTTGACTGTTGGTCTTTTCTGGAATGATGTCCTGGCAAATTATTCAACTAGATTAATGATGGTGACATGACTGACATTAAACTAGAGGTTAAGTTACTCTGTATTGTAGCTTTTGGCTATTATTAAAGGTATCCTAATTTAAGAAATTATGTTACCATTCTTTAACTCAGTGGTTCTACTCTCTTTGGAGAAATGGAAAAGTTTCCCCCTATTGTGGCATATGTTAAACTCACATTTTTCCTTGCACCTACCAGGGAAATATGTGGCACATCTGACCCTGGTCCTTCCCTTCTCCTTGGCCTCTCGGCTGCTCTTGTTTCATCCTTGGAGTGAGTATTGAGTAACCTCTTTTTAAAATGCAAATCAGACTTTATAGCTCCCCTGCTTAGATCTTGGGATAGCTTTCCCTATAAGTTCCTTTGTGATTTGCCCTCAAAATTCACCACTCCACCCTGCCCCCTCACTCTTCAGGCCTCTTTCAGCTCCTTGAACTTGCCAAATATGCTCCTGCCTAGAGCAGAGATTGCATTGATTCTCCAACATCCATTCCTACACATTTATTCCAGACCATTCACAGTTAGGGATAGGCTCTGGAATGGACAAGCCTAAACCAAATTGGGCTAATGAGAAGGGAGGGGGCATTTGAAGAGTATCTTCACTTCTAAGAGAGAACTGGGAAGAGATCAGTGTAAATTAAGGCTGCTGGTGGCAGTTTAAAAGTCTTATAGGATAACAGGCGTGGGATGAAATCAGTGCTGAAAACAGCCAAGTAGAAAGGACTTCATCATATTACTTCACTGCTGAGTCAATCAACCCTGATATTGGGTATATCTCTGGACTTGCTGTTATGTGAGAGGATACATTTCCTTATTATTTAAGACCTTTTTTCTGAGTAGAGATTTTTGCTTGTAACCAAAAGCATTCTAAATGTTTGATGCTGTTCTCTTTTTCCTTGGCTCTTCTATTGCTCACTTATTTTCATGACCCCAAACTCCCTTTATCAGACAAGCCATCTCTACTAGTCTTATTTAAAACAGTAGCTTCCACCTGGCACAGAGATTACTCTGTGGCTTCTCTGTATGTCCTTTATAGCACTTATCACCATCTTAAATTATATTATTTACTGTAAATAACGAAAATTGTTTGAGTTTGCCTTCCCTAGTAGATGAAAACTCCATAAGGGTAGATACTTTCTTTTTTTAACCACCATATTCTATCCAATGAAACAGTAGCTGGCACATAGTAGGTGCTCAATAAATATTTGTTGAATCTTTTCCAAATAAACACTGTTCTGCAAGCAGAGCATTTTGCCCGGTGCTCTACTGTAGGCCAGGGCAAGAAGGAATATAACAAATGTGGCAGGTATTTCTTTCCTATTCTGGAAAGTGTTCAGATGGTTGGTTGTATGTTTAATAAATATTTGCTGAAAAGAAATAAAAATTTAGAGCAATGGGCTATAAAATATCAATGTATATATTATTTAGTATTTTTTGAACTTAAAATCCATACTTCCTTTAATTAACATAAAAATCTCCCAGCACTACTCCCTCTGGAAAGCACCTGACACACACCCCCTGCTCCTAGGGTAGAGAGGGGGAGAGGGAAAACCCCCTTCCTGGGAACCCCTGTCTCCTGCACATTCAACTAGGAGGCAGGAAGAGTTAGTGAGGTTTGCTTTTGGTCGTTTGAATTATAAATCTAATAGCCCCTTCTCCCTCACTTACATGTTCCAGATACATAGTTTGAGAATCATCATTTTTCAAGCAAGCCAAGATTTGGGTGCATTTCAAGAACAATATGGTTTTCCAGTTTGTTTTAGGACCCAAACTGCCTTGGCCTCACAGGGAAGGCTGTTATCAGGCACTAGAATGACTTTGTGAATAGCTTACAATGTTCTTGGCTCTGTAGCTGCTGATCTGATTTCACCCTCACATGAATCAAATGAGATAGGTAGCAATATTCTAGATGCGACTGGATGTCAGACTTAAACAGATGCTAACTAATAGTCAAGGCTGGGTCTGCACCCATCCTACACCTGCACTCTGAGTTATTTCTCCATTGCTCAGAGTGTCATATCAGAGCCCATGTGGCCCCAGTGTCCACTGGGGCAGGGCAGAAACATTCTCTGGTGGGAAAGAAGTGATTGAGATGTCTGCTCTCCATCTCACACCTGAAGCACAGCCCATCTTAGGAGGCAGCTGCTGCCAGCATCACAGCCTTATGGTGGGAGGTCTCCAGGGAGCCATGCTGCAGGCCCACTTTAAGAGTGACAGCAGTGTCATTGAGATAAGAAATAATGTAATTCTCCAGGAGAACTGCTGTCTTCCAGCCGATATAAATGATTCCTCTAGTAATTTTGCCAAGGATTATGTGTTATGTGTGCTTGGGGAACCAAAACAGTCTGAGAAGCCGTCGATATTTCTAGAGAAGGGTGCATATAATCAATCAAGCATTCAAAAAAAAAAACGTAGTCGATGATTTTAACAGCAAGTGTTTTTAACAGCAAGTGCTTTTGAATGAAAAGATTTAACTATAGTTTTTAATTTTGTTTTCTTTTTCCCCAAGAATTGCTCTAAGCAATTTCTTAAAGAATTAAAATGAAATGTTTCTGAGGTAACAAATCATCCAGTCTTATGGCTTGGAGCTTTACCACTCTCCAGCTAATGGGTCTGAAGAGAGATTTTAGAATATTCTTGAGTCTACTGTAGAGACCCTGAAGCCAGAAGGGAACACAGGGCACTACTGTCAGGACATAATCCTTTGGGTTCCAGTTAGCCTCTTCATAATGCCCTGGGAGCAAAAGAAGGGGCATGCAGAGAAGGGGCAGTTCAGTCAACATGGAGTAGCAGGGTACGGGTCTCAGGGGAGGGCCCAATGAGTGGGGACTGGCATGACTGGGCACTCAGTTCACGTCATTCACTAAGCTCTCCCTCTGTTATGCATCAAGATCTGGTTCAGTTGTTATAGTGGCTATCTTAAGATGGGGTTATTCATCATTTTATGAAGAACCAAAAGCGAAAATCTGTCCTGGAAGTGACATTTTCTTTGGAAAAGAGGGTATAATGATTTATTACCAGGTTATGTATTGTGGAGACTGGCTCAAATTTGTAGTCCTGCAGGAAAGATTACTGACAGAGCCTTACCAGTTTCTGAAAAGTATCCATTAATGCCTTTGCTATGGGAATTATCTTTGAGAGGGAAAGAAAAGAAGAGTAACAAAAGTCTAAGAACAGGACCAAATGATGCCCTCTGGGACCGAGATAAAGTTATTACAAACCTACCAAGATTTGAAAGGAGGGGCTGATGGCTTTGATCTTAACTGAACAATCTCAGGCATCTCTGAGAAAGCAAATTATTGTGAGCGCTGCTGGGAGTGGGCTCTGGTTTCCTTGGTTTCTCACTGACTGTGTCTCTTCTCCATACATCCTGGATCTTGTCCCACAAATCATATCAGAAATCAATGCCCAGGTCCAAGTTCCTATTTTCCCATGGTGTGCAGACCTTTATGCACTAAACATGCTGACTCCTACATGTCATTGATTCACCCTTCCCTCAGTTCTCTAGCTTTCTCCAGGCCTCTCCCGCTTTGTTCTCCAGCCTAGACCCCACAAATGATATAATGGCTTTTTCATCAAGACGTTTCACCCCTTGTGCCCTGTCTTGTAGAGTTCCAATCCTGGAGCACTCCCACATCTGTTTTACCTCCCATGTCAGTTGAGATTGCATTTAGTTGTATGTGATAGAACTTGACATTAGTGCCTTAAACAAATGGGGGTTTTACTTTTCCTCTCATAAAAGAAATCTGCAGGTCTGATCGGTACATGTAAAATGCTTACAACAGACTCTTTCTCCTCTTTTCTCACTCTTTGTTAATATGTGGCTTTTGTCCTCATGTTTGTTGCCTTGAGGTGAGGTCACAACATCACTGCTCTATCAAGCATTATGTCTGCATTCCAGGGAGGAGAAGGGGTAAAGGGCAAAGTGTATGTACTAGCCAAGTGTGCCCACAAACAAACAAACAAGTAAAAAAAAAAAAAACTTCCTGGAAGGACCACCTAAGAATTTTGACTTATATCTCATTGGCTGCTCACAAGCCATCTTTGCATACAAGGAAGGTTGATAAATATGCTTTAATTTGTCATATTGCCCCTCTAAACAGAATGGGGCTCTATTAGTAAGAAAAGTGGGGAGTGGATCTGAGCTAGACAACCAGCTGTCTTGTTCCCCATCCCCAGGCTGCTGCAGAGGGGAGCCTCGGCAAACACGTCATCTCCTGTTCAATGTCTCCCTCCCCACCCTCGGTGGCAGTCCCACCCCTTGCTACTATTCTTGACCCTCTGCTCAATCCCACCCAATTCACTGTCCCTCTTTTCACAAGAATATGCTGGCCATTGGGCAAGTCTACTGATATATTTCTTGAGTCTCAGCAGATGAGTTTTCCTTGTCACCACCCCATGCCTGTGCTTCTATATTCTACCTCCTTGTCAGCTTTGCCCCATTCATGATTCATTCACAATCCACTGGCACTTAGATTTCAACTTCTTCTCAGCCTCTCAACATGATGGCACTTCTATATCTTCTTTTGAGGGCCATCTGAGTTCATATATGTGAAGTATTTAGAATGGTGGCTGACTGACAGAAATTGTTCCTTAAATACTAGCTGTTATATAATGACTATTTTAAAAAAATGAAGACAAAACAATACAAACATTCTTTGACCCCTTATATATCTGTTTGTGAAACCCATTACTCTTATATTTTAGAAATACCAGCTTCAATACATCCTAAGCAAAGATCATCTTTCTCCTCAGGCTTCTTCACTATTTCAATGAATGAGACCAACATCCAGTTACTCAAACCAAAACCTGAGAGGCACCTTGAGTTCCATCTTCTCTCACTTTGTTCCAACCCCAGAAACCATGATGTCAGTGAAAAAAACCTAAATACTTTTGAATTGGCTCCTTTCTCTCCATCCTATGCCCATGGTTTAGGTGAACCAGCAGTGCCCTAATTAATCTCCCTTGGCTTGGGGCATAGTCTCGTCAAAGCTCTCATCCACAACACTACCTGTTAAGCACATAAAATGTGGGCCTACATTTGGTGATCTGCAACATTTCTTGTAGAAAGCTTACCTTCAAGGCAGTTAAGAAAAATTTAAGTAAGAATTTTGTTTTTAAATACTAGTTATTGATGAAAATTTAAAAGTAGAACGCACTGGTTCTAAGGGCTGAATCTAGTTCTAGAATGTAAGCCCAGTCTATTTGAGGTAAGAGATGGTATCCAGCTAGGACAGCAGTGCTCTGGTCACTTTTCCCATCTCTGTCCTTTCTTACTACTTGCCACAGCTGACTCATCCCTCATTTTGATAATAAGCATTTTGATAATAAGCATTCCTTCCCCTCTGGATGATCAGGACAGAGCTACAGAGTCCAGAGCTGGAACTTATAATATTTATAAATCTTTGTTAAGCCAGAAATCATCCTTGTAAGTATAAGAGATAGTTGTCATTAAGTGGGAATATTTTTTCAAATAGCTTTCTGATACCAAGTCACTTTTCTAAAGTCTGTATTAGGCCAGAAAGTGGCCGAGATCATCACTGCCATCTGACAAGCGAGGGAGCTGAAATGCCAGATAGGAAGGTTAGTAGTAGCTTGTTCACATTGGTGGATCCAATGGATTTGAGCCAGATTTGATCCCCCCACAACATTCTCTTGACAGCTTACATTTCTCAGGTAAAGTGCAACTTGTCATAAATCTGACAGTTTAGACTGTTTCATGCTAGAGGGTGAGGCGTGAGAGCAGAGTGGTTATGCTATCAAATTAAGAAGGTTTTCAGAATGAGTGGAGAGAAAATAAAAGAAGAAAAATGTATACTTACGGAGGTTAGCCTATTCCAGTTCTCAGACACTGATGACTCCCTTTCTGTTTTTAATCATATTGATTCTATCAATGTACTTAAATAATGTCTTTATGTTTACTCCAAGAAAGCACACACTGGTTTCAGGCAGAAATGGTATTCTAAGGCAAGAGCTGAGGATCACATTCTTCTCAGTGGTCAGTATAAGGCTGTGTGGCCCTATCTAGTGCTCCCTTGGTCTATCTAGTGCTCCCTTGTTCCTGAAGAGAAGAAAAGAGAAGGCAGATGGCAGATTGTGACATATAGATTCCAAAAACTGGGGAGCAATTTGGCAACTAGAGATATATAGATAACAAAGGGAATAATTATTCCATAGCCACAGTTTTTCCCTATTATGATATAAAACTCTAAAATTAAAAGCTAGAGGTAAATAATCTGGATATAAGGCCAGCTATAGTTTGGTCACTGCCTATATCCTCTTTCTGATTCTCACAATGCTTTCTCAAGGGAAACTTCTGTCTCCAAGCACACTAAGCTACGCTTCATGGACCATGTTCTCTTATGCTTCTGACCTCTACGCTGCAGTCCCCAATTTCTGGACCACTTTTCACTGCCTTCTCTACATGCTTGACTTTTACTTGCATTGAAAGATTCAATTTTCCAGGACAGTGGAGTAAGAATTTCTGTAAATCCCCTCCTCCATGAAAGCAAAGAGAACACTAGTTATAACTGGTTAATTCAACTATATCAGAATTCTAGAAACTAACTAGAAATTTGCAACAGTTTGTAGAAAGTTTATTCCAGAAAGCTGAATCTTAAGAAAAATAAAATATGTAGCATTTTTACTTGCCCTAATCCCATCCCTCTCTCATCAGCTCCATGGTAATCTTGAAAGCCAACAGCTTCAGAACTATGATAGCTAAAATATCAGCAGCCTAACAGCCACTGGAGGAGACAGAATGGATTTGGAGGTCCCTCAAACTCCATCCTTGGAGAATGGTTATTATTTAAACTGTCAGGCCAGTCTCTGCAAAACTCCATTCTTAGGACTTGATTTTATTTCACCTGACTCAAAATTCAGCCCATATAAATAGTAATATTTCTAGGTAATTAGTAGCATTTGTTTTATATGGAAACTTCCTGTGGCAGTGTTAGAGGTTTGAGCTAAGAAAAAGCTTAGAAGTTTAAAAAGCAAAACTGGGTGTGGGAAGACTGTGACAGGCTTTGAAAAGTTTTAGAATACTCCTGGGAATCTAAAAGACAATGTACATGTGCAGGACTGTGTGCCTGCCCTGAAAAGATAGAAGGCCTTAAACTCTCACCTCTGGCTGATCTTGAGGCTCTATACCAGCAGTGAGTAAAGGCTAAGTCATAGTTGTAAGCACTGTATTGTTGAAGACATCACTCAACATGCATATAGAGTACTTCAGTAAAAGCTATGGGAACATATTGGTTCAAGGTATCCAAAGATATCTCTCTCTAAACATTAGCTGAACAGTAAGTTAACCAAGCAGAGTATTCATTGTCACACATAACAAAGAGTATAAATTTTACAGAATTAGTCCATGAAAGTCACTAGGCAAACAAATAACAGCAACAGCAATAACAAAACCTGAAAAAGAAAGAATTTGAAAAGAAAAGAGTTGCCATATATTATTATTTATAATGTGTACTTTTCAAAAGCAACTACAACGAAAATTAGACAAATCAAAGAAATAGGATGATACATCCCATAAAAAGGTTAAAAAAGTTAAAAGATAAAAAAATTTTTTTAAAGCAGTTAATATAAACTCTCCCTGAGGAAGTCCAGACAACAGACTTACTAGAAAAAGGTTTTAAATCAGCTGCCATAAATTCATTCAAAAAACCAAAGAAATTATGTTCAAATAATTAAAATATCAATAAAGAGAAATTATAAGAATGAACCAAATAGAAATTCTAGTGTCAAAAAGTTAAATAACTGAAATGAAAAATCCATCATTGCATTCAAGATTATATTTGAACCAGCAGATAACATAATAAGTGAACTTAAAGACAGGTCAATTGAGATTACTAATCTGATAAACAGAAAGAAAAAGGAATGAAGAATAATGAACAGTCTCAGAGACCTGTAGTATACCATCAAGTGTACCAACATATGCATAATGGGACCCCAAAAGAGAAGAATGGAAAAGGTGTAGAAAGAATATTTGGAAAGATAATGACTGAATATTTTATGAAAAATATTAATCTACACATTCAAGAATCTTAATGAATTCCAAGTAGCATATACATGAAGAGATTCACATCTGATCAAATTATAGTCAAACTGTCAAAAGCCTAGGCAGGACACCAATATTCATATCAGTACTATTTATACTAACCAAAACATAGAAACTACCCAAATGTCCATTCATTGATGAATGAAAGAACAAAATGTGGTATATGCCTACAATGAATAATTATTCGGGTTTAAAAGGAAAAAAAATCTGACATATTGTAGCATGGGTAAACTTTTAAAACAGTATGCTAATGGAAATAAGTCAGACACGAAGTGACAAATCATGTGTGAATCCACTTATATGAGATACATAGTCAAATTTATACAGGCAGAAAGTAGAATGGTGGTTTCAGGGGCTGGGGGGAATGTGGAAATGAAGAATTATTATTTAATGGGTACAGGATTTCAGTTTAGAAAGCTAAAATTCTGGAGATGGATGGTGGTGATGGTTTCACAACAAGGTAAATGTGCTTAATGCCACAAAACCATACACTTAAAAATGGTTAAAATGATGAATTGTATGTTGTGTATATTTTACCACAATTGTAAGAAAAACAAGACAAAGAGAGAATCTTGAATGCAGAAAGAAAGAAGCGATTTATGACATACATAAGATTTTTAGTTTTAAAAGCAGACTTCTCATCAGAAACCATAAAGATCAAGTCAATGAAATAATAAAGTATTAAAAGTAAAAATAACTGTTTACCAAGAATTCTATATCTAGCATAACTATCTTGTTAAAACAAATGAGAAATTAAGACATTCCCAAAAACAAAAGCAGAGAATTTGTCACTAGACAAAGAATACTAAACAAAATTATTTGGGCTAAAATGAAAGAACACTAGCGAAAAACAAATTAAATCTATACAAATGAACAAAAAACTTCGGTAAAGATAAATGTATAGCTAGATACGAAAAATAATATAAATGTATTTTTGTTTATAACTCTTTTTTTCTCCTATATGTTATAAAAAAAACAACTACTTAAATCAATAATTATAAAAATGTTTGAATTGACTTAGAACATATGAAGATGTAATTTGTATAACAATAATAAAAAGCAATGGAAAGGGGAATGGAGTTATACTGGAGCAAATTTTGTATATCATTGAAATTAAGTTGGTATTAGTCTCAGAGAGACTGTTTTAATTGAATATAGATGCAAAAATCCCTGACAAAATATTAGCAGATATAATTAATAACATATAAAAAGTATTATGTAACATGACCAACTAGAAGTTATCCTAGAAATGCAGGTTGACAAAACATGCAAAAATCAATCAGTGTAATAAAGCACCATATTAATAGAATAAAGAACAATATTATGCATAATTATCTCAATAGATATTGAAGAAGCAGAATATAAGAGAACTTTCTTAACCTGATAAAACTCATAGTTAACAAAATTATGAAATCATAATCATAGTGATTATGTTTAGTGCTTTCCCCCTAAGATTAAGAATATGACATAGTTGTCCACTTTCATCCCTTCTATTCAACATTGTACCTGAGACAGGGAAAGTAGGTGAGAAAATAAATAAAAATCAAGATTGAAAAGGAAGAAGTAAAACTATCTTTATTCACTGATGACATAATCTTGTATTTAGAAAATCCTAAAGAATTCACAAAAATACTACTAAAACTAATAAATATATTCAAGATTGCAGGATATAAAACCAATACACAGAAGTCATCTGTATTTCTAGACACTAGCAATCAGCAATTCAAAAGTGAAATTAAGATGAGAAAAAATGGTGTAGATGATAGAGGCTTTGTTCATCCCTCTTGCGACCAAATTGAAGTTGTGACAGAAACACAGAGCAAACAGCAAGGAAAGTCAACTGGGATCTAGATGAACAGAAGCCCTACAACTAGAGAGAGAAATAATTAATAAACTTGAAATGGTCAAGGGTAGGAGAGGGCAAAGATGTGAAGCTGCCCGGTCCTGAGCAGCTGAGTGGGACAGAAGCTATGGCAGAGACAGCTAGCAGCTGTAGGTGCCTCTTTAAAAGGCTGTCTGCAGGCAGAATTTTGTGGTGACAGACCTGCTCCCTCTGAGGGCCAGTGCTAGGTAGGCTGCACAGTGGGCACCAGGAACTTACAGGAGGACACTAAGTTGTCAGAGTGAGGGCCTGAGATGAGGCTTTCTCACATGCAGAAGTGACAGCAGTATATTCATTGTTTCTCTATTGAGCCCTCCTCACCTCCCAGTGTGCAGATGCAATACCACCATAGCTAAGACATCATCAAACTGGGTAACAGAGTTCACTCCACCCAAAGGATTCCATAAAACTCTGCCTTCCCAACTCACAGCCTCGCCCAATCACATCCAGGTGTGTCCTCGGGGAGTCCAGTACTCCTTGCTGAACAGCACCAAGACTCACACTGGTGACAGTTGACCTCCGTTTCTAGTGTGGCCTTTTGAGGCAACTATAAGCACAGAATCTGTGGATTGTTTTTCTGAAGCTTAACAGGTGGCCCTGAAGGGGCACACACTGGGGCTAAACTTGGCCTGCAGCTGAACTCCTCTTGGGACTGTGTCACTGGATACCTACTACACAAAGCCATGCTAATAAGACCAGGAGACTTGGGAGCTTTGCCTAGTACACAGAAACAGACACAGAAAGGCAGTCAAAATGGGAAGACAAAGAAACAGAAACCAAAAGATAGAACAGAACAGAGATCCAGAAAAAAATGGAGTCAAGCAATTTAACAGATGCAAAGTTCAAAATAGTAGTTATAAAGATGTTCAATAAATTTAAGAGAAGTGTAGATGAATTCAGTGAGAACTTTAACAAAAAGATAAAAAACATAAAAATGGAATAGAAATTATAAAACAGAACCAATCAGAAATGAAAAAAAACATATTATCTTAGATGAAGAATATATTAGAAGGAATAAACAAAGTGAATAAAGAAGAGAAATAAACCACCAATATAGAGAATGGAGAAGCCAAGGACACTCAATCAGAATGATAAGAAAGAAGAAGCCAAGACTATAATAAAAATTTAAAGAGCCTATGGGACACAATTAAATGTAAAACTATCCATGTTATAGGGGTACTGGAAGGAAAATGAGAAGTTGAAGAGCTATTTGAAGAAGTAATGATAGAAAACTTTCCTCACCTAGAGAAGGAAATAGACATAAAACCCAGGAATCTCAGAGGATCCCCAAAACCAGGAACCCAAAGAGGCCCACTCCAAGACACATCATAATTAAAATACCAAAGGTAAAATACAAAGAGAGAATCTTAAAATCAGCAAGAGAAAAGCAGTTAGTTACCTAGAAGGGAGCACTCATAAGACTGGCAGCTGATTTCTCAAAAGAAACTATGCAGGATAGAGGGCTTTGCACAAAATATTCGATATGATGAAGACCCACGATCTACAATCAAGAATACTTTATCCAGCAAGCTTCATTTAGAGTTGAAGGTCATAAAAAGAGCTTCCAAAACAAAAATAAGCTGAAAGAATTTATTAACACCACACCAATATTACAAGAAATGTTGGAGAGACTTCTTCAAGAAGAAAAAACATATATCAAAAACAGGAATAAAGAATGGTAATAACTACATTCCTATCAACAAGTACCTCAAATGGAAAAGAATTAAGTGTTCCAACCAAAAGATAGAGTGGCCAAAAGGATAAGAAAACAAGATCCCTACATTTGCTGCCTACAAGAGACTCACTTCAGATTAAAAGACATACACAGACTAAAAGGAAGGAAACAAAAAAGAAAAAGATATTGCCTTGATGGACCTAGAGAATATTGCACTGAATGAAATCTATCAGATAGAAAAAGGCAAAAATCACATGATTTCACGTACATGTGGAATCTAAAGAACAAAATAAACAACAACAAGAAATGGAAATAAACTCATAGATCCAGGGAATATTTTGAGGGCAGGGGAGTTGGGGAGATGGCTAAAAAGCACAAAGGGATTAAGAGGTACAAACGGATATTTGCAGAAGAGACATGGAGATGTAGAGTGTAGCATGGAGAAGATGGTTAATAATGTTGTAATAACTATGTAAGGGGGAAAAGGAGTACTAGATTTAGTGGGGTTATTGCTTTTTGAGTTATGTGGATCTCTGATTACTATGCTGTACAACTGAAACTGGTATATTGTTGTATGCCAACTATAATTGAAAAAATTATCGAATTGTAAAATCTAAATATGAGCAACTAATTGTTTATTATATTTCAATAAATCTTAAAAAAAGGAAAAAAAGTGAAATTAAGAAAACAGTTTCATTTACCATAGCATCAAAAAAAGAGAGAGAACAATTTACTAAAGAAGTGCAAGACTTTTATGTACACTGAAAACTACAAGGCATTATATAAAGAAATTGAAGAATACCCGAATATGTAGAAAGATGTACCATGTTTATGAATTAGAAGACTTAATATTGGGAAGATAGTAATTCTCCCCAAAATGACCTGCAGATTCAAGTGGTCCCAATCAAAATTCCAAGTGCCTTTCTTCAAAAATTGACAAACTGATCCTAAAATTCATATAGAAATGCAAGGAATCCAGATTTACCAAAAAATCTTGAAAAAGAAGAAACAAGTTTTTTTATATTTCAAACTTAATATGCAGTTACAGTTATCAAGACATATTGTATTGGCTTAAGGATATACATATGCTAAACAGAATAGAATTGAGGGTCCAGATATAAACCCACATATACATAGTCAATTGATTTTTGACAAGGTTCAGAAGAATGCAAGAGAATTAAGTTAGATCACCACTTCACATCACATATAACTTAAAATAGATCACAGACCGAAATTTAGCTAAGCATCTAAAACTATAAAACTCTTAGAAAAAACATTGGCATAATCACTGTGACCTTGCATTAGGTGATGACTTAATAGAAATGACACCAAAAGCATAAATAATGAAAGAAAATATAGCTAAATCGAATGTCTTTAAATTTAATAAATTTCAGCTTTAAATAATATCATTAAAAAAGTGAAAAGATAATCCAAAGAATGAGAGTATATATATATATATACCTGTATGTATAAAAAATGTCACAAACATAAAAAGACTATCCAATTTAAAAATGGGCTAAGGATTTGAATAGACAGTTTTGTGAAAATATTAAGTGGCAAATAAGTACATGAAAAGATGCTAAATATCATTAATCATTAAGGAAATGCAAATCAAAATCACAATAAGATACTATTTTATACCCACTAGGATAGCTATAACAATAATAAATTTAAAAATGACAATAACAAGCATCAACAAGGATATGGAAATTTGGAATATGCTACTGGAAATCTAAAATGGTGCAGTGGCAGTGAAAAACGATTTGGTTGTTCCTCAGAAAGTTTAACAGAGGGTTACCACATGACTCAGGTGATTTTAAAACATATTAATACAAAAACAAAACACCTAGGTTCATAGCAATATTATTCATAATAGTCTAAAAGTATGGACAATCTGAATGACCATCAACTAAATAATAGATAAACAAATTGTGGATCCATACAATGGGTAAAAGGCGTGAAGTACAGATACATGCTACAACATGTGTCAATCCTGAAAACATTATGCTAAGTGAAAGCCAGATACGAGAGGCCACATATTGTAGGATTACATTTATATGAAATATCCAGAATAGGCAGAGGCATAGGGACAAAAAAATAGATTAGCTGTTGAGGGGCATGCAGAATGGAAAATGACAGCTCATGGATAAGCATTTATTTGGGGGGCGACAAAATTGTTCTGGGACTAGATAGTGGTGATGGTTATTGAACTTGGTAAACATACTAAAAATACTGAGTTCCACACTTTAAAATTGTGGATTTTATGGTGTGTGAATAATATCTCAATAATATTGTTATACATACATTTTTAAAAGATTCTATTCAAACTTCATCTTCTAATTTTCCTTTATAGTTTCCCCAGGCTTAATTAATTATCCTTTCTCCTGCAGCATCCTGTGCTTCTGTCTCTTTCTTATTTCAGTGAGTTGTAATTAAGTAACTTCCCTGCTTTATCTCTGAGTCATCAACACTAAATATACTGGCTAACATAGCACAGCAAATAATAATTTGGGGAGACATGAATGACCTGTACACTAATGCTCAGATTGTATCCAGGGTGAGAGGACCAGTTCTGTCAGGATCTGCGGGAACTTGTGAAAATCTTGCAGAACTCTTTGAGTAGAAATTTCTCCATTTATGAAGTAAGAATGATAATAATATCCACCCTGGTTGTGTAGCTGTTCTCCATCCTCATTGGTCAAGTGGGTTTCTGTGACCATGGGTTTGAGCTGGGATTTGGGGATCTGGGCTGGCTGAGGAAGCAAGAGTGATTCCTTACAGGATCAAAGGGTGATCAGAGGTGAAATCAAAACAGAAACTCCACAGGCAAGCTGGGCAGAAAGATAAAAATATTCAGACAGGCAACAGGGTATGTGTGGCATGGGATCCCAGCCCAAGAGGAACAAGAAGGCTTAGTAGAGGGCAGAAAGTGGAACCTGGGGAGACTTCCTGTGCAGCTGGATGTCATCTGGTTGAGCCTGAAATATTGGCTGAGAATGAGAAGAGCTGGCTGAATCATGAATGTCTTAAAGGCCAGCCAGACCCCTCATAGGTGAGAAGGGGGTGAGAGTCTTAAAGCAATGGTTCCATGTTCCTATAGGAAATATGGATAAGAGACGGAAGGAGTTAGGGTAACCATGTTGGCTGCTGCAAGCCAGGGGAGACTGAAGTGGAAAGCAAAGGCGGGCAAGAGATGCAGATCTAAGCACCATTATGTTTCATCTGAGGAGGAACCTTTAGAGGGATATGGTGGATGATGTGGGAATGTTTACATGTTCCTGTCATGATGTTAGACATGTTCCATGGATTCCTCATTTAATTCCCATAACAATTCTATAAGAGAGATACAATTATATTATCATTTTAGAAGTGAGACGATTGTGTTTATGTAAGGTTAAGAAGTTGTTTAGCCTGGTTCACTCAACCAATAGATGCAGAGCTGGGAGATACTGGCCAAATCCTACTCAGAGGAAGGAATCTGCCAGAGCCCTGCAACAGAGGGGTCCCTCTAGTGACCTGAGAAGTGTGGGTGTAGACAAAGGACACACACAAACAATGATAGCACCTGGCATATTTCTGGGTCTTCATTAGTTTAGGTTTAAGTTTCAGTCTGTATTCCCAGCCACTAGCTCTGGATTTGATACGGGCAGGAAGAATACAGGATTGAACATGGGCGTGGCACCAAATCCACGTTATTTCTCTGTGATTAAGCACAGAAAATAATAGCCTGTAAGAGTCTGTTTTGAAAACTTAAAGTGTTCGCCCATCCAGAAACACTGAGCTTTGAAATTCAAAATGAGTTGAATTAAATGTGTTTTAGAGCCAAAACAGAAAATTAATCAGCTTATAATACAATATATACCAAGGCACCTGCAGTTTTCAAAAGGAAGGGGGAAAACCCACAGATGGAACAGATCTTAAAATTCCTGTGATTCTGACAGATGTGTATTATGTGAAAAGAATTATTTGGGATCTGTTCTGCCTTTTCTTTTGGAAGGAGGGAGGGAAGGAGGGAGAGAGGGAGGAGGAAAGAGAGGGGCAGAGAGAGAGATGGAGAGAGAGAGAGAGAGAGAGAGAGAGAGAGAGAGAGAGAGAGAGAGAGAGAGAGAAGCAAAAACTCTTGAATGATGATGGGCGTCATGGGTTCATTTTCCTTGTGCTCTTGTGTATGTCTCCCAAAGCCTATGTGGATGATATGGCAGGGGCTGTGGGGAGAGGGGAGATCTATGATGCTTAAGTAATTTCTTTATAATCTTTCCAAAAGCATGTATCGGTGTTCATGATATCAAATTAAAAGCAGGTAAGCCATTCTATACTGATATTTATAATGTCACAACAGTATGGAGTATGGAACTGATGTGGACAGGATATATAATTTGATGATTAAATAATATGAATTTCACAGTAGAGAATTTATTTTCAGATTCTGATTAGAAAGAATGAGTTGTGTGGGTCTCAACTCAGATGGGTTACATTATACATTATATTAATAAAACTCTTTCTTCATGTCATTTCTAAAGGAGCGAAGTAGCCAAAATGAGTGATCAGAGAAAAAGGCTTTCTTTCATGAGGCCTCGATCCTGTGGTCTGCGAACAGGCCTGTGCATGAGACAAACACAGGAACCCTCACAGATGGTCACTGGAGATGCCTACAGAATGCTGGGCATCAGTCATCAGATGGGAGCTGAAGAGATGACCTTGAATTTCCTTACAGTCAGCCCATGACCCTAGTAATCTATTGTTCTTGAAGAGGTTATTTTGTGACGTTCCTCCCAGGACAATTCCCTGCTCCACAAGGAGGGGAGAGACAGAATTTACTGTTTCTGTCTGAAGAGAGGATTCGTTCTCAGTTTTGAAAATGTTCAATCATCAGAATAGCTATTTGCTTAAGTAATCTTTAGCCCAGCCACAGGGATTTTCTGGCTTACTATCATACACTTTTATTTAAGCTCTCAGTACAAATACCCCTGTGCCAAAACAAAGCAGAGCCTCAGCTAATTGAATGTACAGATTTAGCCAATTTACCAGAGTCATTAGTACTAACCACTCTCCCTTCCTTTTAAGCTCCTGCCTGTGAGGAAGGGAGAGGCTTCCTAGGCCATGCCTGTGAGTCAAAGATATTGGTTGGCATTATCCATCATACTCTTGGACACTAAGCAAGGCATAAGTCTTTGGTTCATCAGGGAAAGGAGAAGAGAAGAGAGCTTTTAGTTATTTTTTGTTGACTAGCTATGTCCTCTGCCACTTGTACATATGTCCTCTCATTTAGTTCTCATGAAATGCCAAAAGGTGAGCATTGCCATATTTTCTTTACATATGAAGAAAATGAGCCCAGGGAGGTTAAACAACAGTCTCATAAGTATGTAGCTCTAATCCAGAGGTGAATTAGAGAATGGGGCTTCCGTTGTGTGTAGACAAGGTGATGTGGCTATCGGCAGTCACTACTTTCCCCCATCTCTCCTGAGGTAGTTAGCAACCCCAGTTTTGAAAGAGGGGACTACTTATACCATGCTGGAAAAACAAGCTCCAGCCTAAAGTACCAGTCATGGGCTGCCAGAAACTGGCTGGCTTGTAATGTGGGCCTTCCCAGTTCCCCTCCCCCTTCTCCATCTTTCCCATCTTTGCCCATCTCATCTAGATATAAATAAATAATTGGGAAAACAAACATGTCTCCTGAAGTTTACCTAGTTTCTTGTCTCTGCAGACTATGAGAACATGGACATTTTTCCTTTTTGCTGAAGATAGTTTTCATATAAATAAGGAATTCAGTGATTCCTTCACCAATGTTAAAATTCCATTTAAAAGTAAATTGGCTTCCTGAAATATATGTATTGGCAGTAGTGGCCACCACAGCTGCTATTACATTTTATATTTAACATAGTGCTGTTTGCCTTGACAGATTTCATACTTTTTCATACATAAATCAATAGAGTGATGTTTGAAGAACTCATATATTTCATCATTTCCCTTACTCCAACTCTGCCTTCTGAAACCTATAAAGCAGTAACTTTTTGGCAGGTGTCATTTAGTTGGAGACTATTATTTACAGCATTTGACTATAACACTGTCCACTATAAAGTCAAACATGAAATGCTAGGAAAGAGAGCCAGGAATTTGCTTCTGAAAGGAAGTATTTTTTTTAATCATATATGTGTATATATGTTCATGTGTGTGCATATATCTATGAGTACATTTGTACTTGTAAGACCAACTATATATATGTATGTATATACATGTGTGTATATATATGTGTGTATATATACATATGTGTGTATGTGTGTGTGTGTATATATATATATATATATATATATATATATATATATATATATATATATATATATATATATAATTATATTCATGATCCTCTGACCTGAAGACATGTGTGTATGGCAAGAAGAAACCAACCTAGGCAAGAATCATCAAGCTGAGGGGCTGGGAGAATCAGGGAATGAGCAGTAGTGGCAGATGGGTGGGTTGGCAGAACAGCAGAAGTCAGAGTATATGCGATGAGAAGTGGGGGCATAGGTGAGAGCTCAGAGGAGGTATGAATTTGACCTTTTCTTGTTGAGCTTCACCCTTGGAGATTAACATTTGGCATTGAAAGGAAGAAAGCTATTTGTGCCTCTAACCCCTACCTCAGCATCTTCTTTGACCCCCTCAAGGAAAGCTGATCAGATACTCACATTCTACTCAGTGAGTGAGTAGAGCTTGGAACTATACAGAAGCTCATGCAGACAAATAGAAGTCTCACTGGTTCCTTTTTTTTTTTTTTTAATGCATCTGGAAGGTAAAACTTTGTCTAGAATCTCTTCTTATTTTTTTAAGACCAATGACCCATAGTTTGTTGTTATCATAGAATGATATGACTTATAGCCTTATTTTCAGGAACTGGTTAATCAATTTAAAGCAAAGAGTAAGTCAAGAACTCTCTGGAATCTTTTACTGTTTGACATTTTAGACAATGCCAAAGATGCCTAGTCACGATGATGGTAGATGAGAGCTGTAAATGCGAGCAAGGGTATAAAGGGTAGAGTTGACATTTTAAGACAGGATCTGACCCAGTTTTCCATATTTGGTTGGCCCAAAGCACAAGCCAAATACAGAGCTGCTGTAATAATTCTGATATTTCAAGGGGTCTCTTGTTCCCTTCCCTAACTTGCTTTTAAAAAAAGATTTCTTTTATTTTAATCTGAAATATTCTGATGGTTTACATATATAAAAAGTTTACAGAATATTTTACATCTTTCCTAGGTCTTTGTAGTACCTAGATTTTTATATCATTTATTCTTTTCAATAAGTGATATTCATTAGAAGATCTTATGAGACTTAAGTTTTATTCCTTTGCCAGCCCAATGTGGTCTAATCTGGGGGCAACTGTGACCCTCTAGGGGAGAACTGTCTCTGTCCCCTCAACTCCACGGTCAGGGAGGACACCACTGGCCCAACAGATAAGGCCACATTTTCAGTTGAGTCAGGCTTGAAGATAAGCATTAACCTTTTTTAGGAAATGAGAATTCTATGTTCCAGTTCTTATCTGTCAGGACTATCTATATTTGGCCTGTCTTTGTGGAGCAATATAATCTGAAATTAAGGTTTGTGCAGAGAGAAAAGTTGCTACTCAGTACTGAACAAATTAGTCTTTGCCAGGACCAAACCCAGGCTATTTGAGTTCTGCTGGAATTGGGTCAAAGCCATGTGCAACAAAAACGTTTCTTAGCCCTCGATTTGCCAATCATTGTCCTTAATCCCCAGAAACTTAGGAGAAAATTGTGACAAAGGGTGAGGTTTTAATAGTTCTGGCTCCTTGAGCAAGTGCTTTCTCAAAATATCATCTGGGAGTTTCAACTCTATAACAACTCTACCAAGAGGCCACATGGTATTGACAGTTGGGGCATAAAGAGGATTTAATCAACTAGGATAAGTGGCTAAGAATTGAAGTTAGAACAACCCCATTTATGTTCACTGGCCAGAAGATCACAAAGAGAAAAGATCTTGTGAAGGCAGAGAAAACTAAGCCTGTCTACTCATTGTCCCTTTGATTCTCTAGCTGTTTTACCTAAAAGAGGTTGGAAAGCAGAGGAGAAGCAACCAGCTGGCCCCAGGGGGTCTCAGGTGAATTTTCACATGAGAGCCCCCACCACCAAGGTCCAGATCAAGTTCAAAATTTCCCCTATGGTTGCTAGCCCATAGTGATCCTTCCAGAATCATTTGGAACATAATATGATGGTTTCTTCTGTTCGCTTTTATTTTTATTCTATGTGATTTTTCTTTTCCACTAAGTTATAAACATCTTAAGAGTTATTACCACATTTTATATTTCTTTGTACTCTGCATAGAACCTAGCACAGTAACTTGTATACAGCATGTGTTCATACTCAGTGAATGGATTTTTGAATGAATAGTTTTAAAAGCCCAAGAATAGGAAAACCTGCTTGGATTTTTAGTGAAAAGGAAAAACTAACTCCTCAAATCTTCATCTGAAAAGCTACTCCTGAACTGCAATGAGAGATTCCTTTGACACCTTCTTGGCATATGATTACTCCCAGCCACTTATTTCAAATTAGTTAAATTAGTTAGAAAATAATCTAAATTTAGAAAGGAGGTATATATTGTATTCCATCAATTCTAAGATGCACAATTTTTTTTATTTTTAAAACTGATGGCTCTTATAATTAGCAGTATTTTTTCCTTTCTTAGTGTTATACAAAATAATAGTGCTTCTTATAATGGATGATGACTTATAGCTAATGGAATACAGTGTGTTTGTATCTATCATTTGTCATATGCCTATCAAGTAATTCATCTATAACTCCATGCAGTGACCTTTACTTGATGGATGAATGTGGATGGAGTCTATAACTTACATCAAAATGTGATAGTCCCATACCATATTCCTTCTCCCTGCTGCCACTGACATGCATATTCTTAGATGTCTCCTTAGAGCTTTCAGAGTGTTGGTGGGCTCAGAAAAGGGAAAGAGAAGTTTGCCTAAATAGAAAGAGTAGTAACAAACGCATATCCAGACATAGCCAAGCTCAGGCACAGCTGATTTGCTTGTCATCTTATTTATATTTCATCTTCCCTTTATTATTTCTCTATGTTCATAAAATCTGAAACTTTACCAGTCTGTGATTTACTGGTATGTTGTGAGTAGAAATAATCATCTACTTTAAAAACACAAATACCTGAGTTAGTGACTCTAAACTTTAGTGTGTCTTTATCTAGCTTCTTCTTACTAGTCAATTGAGATCTACAACACCAGTGGGGGTTTGGGATGTGGAAGCACAGAACAGGTGGCATAAAGAACTCATGGGAATTAAACAGGTTATTCTGCACTAGTCTTCTTTTGACATGGACTGCTTTGGCCTCAGTGAAAGCCTCAGTGTGCTGAATAGAGGCATCTAGTGAGGATAGATGAAATTGGAAGTTTACAAACTGGTCTTGTACAAGGAGCCAGAGAGAAAACACTTCTTTATCTTGCTTCTTTCTATAGCACATATATAGTGAATAGGGTGCTTTATGTGGCTATCTAGCATCCTCCCTTCTTTTTCCTTTTGTGTTCAGATATTGCTCCTTCCACCTTTTAGTCCAGGAGTTTCAGGGAGACCTTACATCACCCTCATCCTCAACTGGCTGAAATCAATTAACACATTCCATCTCAGATAAAATGTTTGGAAATAAACATATGACCCAATTGGGGGAAATGTGTGTTTTTGAGAAAGCATCTTTTCTCTGCTTCTGAGAAAGCTAGTAGGAAAAAACACTTCCACTTACTTTGAACAAGGTGGTATTAGGTTGTGGTGTCTCCTCTTTCAGAATTGTATGAATTTTTTTTGTAAGTTTACCTGGATTTAACAAACATGTATATCATTTTTATAATAGAAAATTTTTAACTTGGGAAAGACAGTTAACTTAAACAAACTTTTGGAAACCAACCTGTTCATCAATCAAGAGTAATAGTAGCAATTTTTGAAAAATAAGAGTCATTGATATGGACTAGAGAAATGGAAAATGTTTTCTATAATACTTCAAAAATTCTAGAGTGGCATTGTGTCCTGAAGTGATATATTAGATTAGAAGGAAATGATACCCTGATTATATATATAAACTAAATAAGCTAAAGTAATTTATGAAGTGTTAGCAGCTACTTTCATGTTAACTCTAACTGTGAAGGCACTAAATTACTCTGGACATTTCAGTATGGCATCCTGTGAAAGTACTAGGTGCATGGTCCAGTGGTTGAAGGTGGAAGCTCTTGGGGAAGAGGGTCTGCCCAGTATATTGTAGAACAGGTCTCTTTCAACCCAATTTGGCCCAAGGAGGGTGTTTCGAGATATCTGAAAGTTGAGATTCATTTGGATCTAAAATGGTCCTGAAGGTTTTGCTTTATCTGTAGGTAATCTTCACATTAGTAATAAATAAATAAAATAATGATAACAGCCAATGATTTTAGAGGACCTTCCAGTCTGTGAAGTGCTTTTATACATGTATCTCAGCTGTTCAGAGGAAATGGCCATCCTGTTCCACAGAGCAGCACACATGGGGTGCTCAGGGTCCTGCAGCAGAGCTGGAATCCCAACAGCTTTTATGACTCCTGAACGTAAAACTTGGGTTTATTAACTAATCCAGATGTTTTCATTTCATTTTTCCTTGACCTTTACCTAGAATTTTGAAAGCACCAGGTGTGAGTTCCCTTCTTTTCCATCATCTACATTTTAATACATCTTTGCAATCATCTGCACTCTCTCCATCTTCTCTTGTCTTAAGTGAAAAATTAACACTCCCATATCTAGAATGAATTCACTTGCCTGTGTTAATCCCTCCTCTGTACTTCCCTGAATCATTTTTGGTTTCTTTGTCTCCTGCCTCCTTCCATTTTGTCTCCAAATGTATTGAACTCTGCTCTATACAAAAAACAAAACTTATCTATGGTCATTATATTTATCCTTTTTCTTCCTTCTCTTTCATTTTTTTAGAAATAGCAAGCTTTGCCTACAGCCTCACCTGGCATTCTTCTCCCTTCACCAGATACCCAGCCTTTCTCCATAAGTTATCATGGCTCTAGATGTATTTCTTCTTCTCCATGCACAAAGAATCTATCCTAATTCAAGCCCTTATTACTCTTGTTATGGACTGAATGGTGTCTTCCCTCAAATTCATATATTGAAGTTCTAAAGTAGCCCGCCTTGATTCACGGGAAATATGTTCCAGGACCCCCAGTGGATGCTTGAAATTTTGAATTGTACCAAAGCCTATATATATACAATGTTTGTTGTTGTTGTTGTTGTTGTTGTTGTTGTTGTTGTTGTTGTTGTTTTTTACATACACACCTTTTCATTAAAGGAAGTACTTTATGTCCCCTCTTTGGCACATTGCCAGCATTACTACTCTTGTGCTTCAGGACCATAAGTAAGTACAATAAGAGTTACTTGGACACAAGCATAGTAATACTGTAACAGTGGATCTGATAACCTAGATAGCTATTAAGTGACTAATGGGCTGGAGCATGCATAGACTGGAGATTCACACTGGGCAAAGGAATAGTTCATGTCCTAGGTGGGTCGGAGCCGGTCGACATGAGATTTTATCATGCTACTCAGAATGGTGTGCAATTTAAAACTTAATTCTGGAATTTTCTATTAAGTATTATCAGACTGCAGGTAATTAAAACTGCAGAAAGTAAAATTGCGGGTAAGAAGGAAGTACTTGGACCACAGAATGTAACAGTATTTGGAGACAGGGCCTCTACAGGAATAATTAAGGTAAAATGAGATCATATGGGTGGGGCCTAATTCTATATGGCGGCCATCCTTATAGGAATAGGAGATTAAGATACACACACACACACACACACACACACACACACACACACACAGGAAAGGCCATGTAAAGCCAAAGAAAATAATCAAAGCCAAGGAGAGAGGTCAGAGAAGAAGCCAACCCTACTGACACCTTGATCTCTGGTTTCCAGGCCCAAAACCTGCAAAAATAAATGTCTGCTGTTTGAGCCACTAGTCTGTCATATTTTATGATGACAGCCCTAGCAAGCTGATATAACCCCCAAGCTCTAATAAGCTTACTAACCACTTCTCATGCCCCCATTTTTCCCCTTCCAGTGACAAAGTCCTTCTGTTTGACCAAGGACAAGAAAAACTTTCCTAAGACACTAGATGGACTATAGTACGCCCCTTCTCAAAAAATTTCTACTTGAATTTTTGCTTCTTATATACTCAAATATTTGCCACACCCCTCCACGCCTTTCTTGCATGTACCCCTTCTCTGCCACCCCTTAGCATCTCTGTGTATAAATCTTCATCCACGTTTCAAGGCCAAGACCAAATGACACCTCCAAAAAGTTTTGCCTTAACTTTTCCTTTCTTCTAAATTCCAGAGGAAAATAGCATGCATTCTACTCATTGGGCATATAAGCCACCTGACTTAATCTTATAGTGTTGTGTATACTGTATGTAACTTAACTCTTCAACTAGATTCTAATCTCCTGGAGGACAAGGATCAAATGTTTTATAGTTTGGGGTTTTTTTTGGCGGGGGGGAGGTATTCTATATATTCTTGTCAGAATGTTTTATACATAGTAACTGATGAGTAACTATTAGTAATAAATTAATAAATCAAAGTCCACTTAAAAGTATCCACTGTTTCCTCATACTTAGGTAATAAAAATAATATTTTGAGGAGTATATAAATGTGAATCTAGCTCAATGTTCAAAAGTGGACCTTATTTATTTTTATATACCTATTGTCTTGGTTTTTATTTATCTACCTTCTGTGTCTTGCCTGCAGATTGTTTTTTTTTAATCCAGTTATGAAGAAGTGTAGGTATAGAATACTGTTCTACTTCACTTGAGTTCTCATTTAATTACTTTTGTAATGTATTCATTGCATTATATGAAGTAAGCAGCTCCCCTATAACTTCTGTGATTGAGTGTATTCATTTCATGAAGATTAAAAATGGATAGCAAACCATTTTTATTATCATACATGTGTTATTAAGGAAAGTATGCAATTGCTTTGTAAGTTTTGATTCAGAGAGAATTTCCTTTTGTTTACTGTGCTACGAATAATTCTCCTGCTTCCTAACCTTACTCCTCTCAGAATAGTTCTGGCTTTGGCAGTGCTTGCTGGCTAGATAAATGTATCGTTATGATTGGAAAATATCACATCACTGTGATTGGAAAATATCACAAGAGGGATAGTTCCAGGCTTGAAAATAGGACAATTAGCTCCCACCATGAAAAGGTGTGTCAGATGTTCCTGAAACTGAGTGACAGATAGTGTTGGCTTGAGCCAGGCATAATACCCAGGGCTGGAATGGCCACATAGGATGCCCCACTGCATTTTCTGTCAGAGAGGAAGACTTTTGAACCGAATTCCACTGCTCACCCCGGGAGAACTTGCTAGTAGTTGTGCAGGGCTGGATACATATATTCAAATATTCATTCTCCTAGTGTTTAACTTACTGGTATGAGAAATTCACTTCACAAATGATATGTTGACTGTTCAAAAAAATTACCATAGCAGACATTCAATATGGGTGTGAACAGCTGCTCCTTCCTTGGGAGAGCTGCTTTTCCTTAATTCTACTCGATTCCTGATAGCCTGCCTAGAGATTCACAGAGCCATCTCATATTCAATGACTGGTCACTGCAGTGAGTGTGCTACCCTCACCAGCCAGTGAGAGACCTTCCCTGGGAATCATATATACCGAAGAAGAAGGGAGAGGTTCTTTTTCTCTGGTGTTGCGCCATTGACATGATATAAATCTGATTTTAGCAGTGTCCCATGCCAAGTGGATATAATTTGTTTCAATCAGAAGAGAAAGAAGAAGCCAATTTACCAAGATAAACAAAGGCAAACTGGAGAAAGAGAAAGAGGAAGAGAGAGTATGATGACATTATTCATATCTCTGTACCCAGCTTTCCCTAAGCCATAATCCTCTTTTATTTATGTATGTATTAGGCTGAAGAGCCAGGTGCTGGAGAAGAAGGTGGGTGTGGAAATATGAGACACGGCCCTGCAGGAAGGATTGCCTCTTTGCCCTCCCTATACAGGAATTGCACTTGGATATGCCAGGAAAGGATGTCAGGGGGTCAGAAGTAGCCACATGGTGTCCTGGATTAACCTCATGTGATCTGAGCTACTCAGTAGGAAAGCCACAGTGATTGTGTGTGGCTCTCCAGCACATAGTTTTTGTCCAAGACTCTTTGAATCTAGTCAAGAGAAAAGACACTCAGAAACAGATCATCTGGGGCACGATGTGTCAGCCCACTAACATTCATGGTGTGTTTATTGATGCTTTAGGACTGTGTAGAGGAGAAGACAGGTGGGACTTATAGGGTCACTGAGTGGTCTTGGTGCTGTGGTCCTTGATCAGAGGCTTGGAGTGTGTAGTCTTTAAATTACAGGAAAAAAATTATTCTCTTCATCCTTTAGGCTGGAAGTGTTTGATTCCTACTTTTCTTGAAGGTTTCAGATTTTCCTTTTTCTCTTACTCTCTAATTGGCTCAAGAACTACCAGGGCCATGCCAGAAATAGAGGGCATACACTGCACTAATTATGTTCTGGGCCAAACTGGGGTACCGAGCTCTTACGGCTATAGAGAGAAGTATGTTACTTTCCAATGTGGTCAAATGGGAGCATGCTAATACTTATTCTACCCATCTCACAGTGCCATTGTGACCAATCAATAGGACAATCCAAGTGATAACACTTAAGGGAAGCAAATACTAAGTATTATCAATCAGTGACTCTAAGCTCTGACACCAAATACATTACCCAAACAAACAGACCATAGCCTTGCAGAGTTGGTCTGCATGGTTCAGCATGGTACCTTCTCAGAAATGCTATAACCAGGACTAGATGGCCTCCATCCAGATGGTTATTCTGACCATTGAATGATCCTTTTATTGTTCAGTATTTCTAAGGAAAGCACTTATTCAAGAAAATGTGAATGAGAAATAATAATAAAACATTTCTTTAACCCTCTGCAATTTATAAAATTATTTTATAATTTTAAACTCATACATTTATGAGTTTGCTCAGAACAATAGAGACCACTTTAGTAGGTCAAGCAGGAAGGGATTGGATAGAGGGAATTAGGTCCTTATGAAACCACTGGCAGCCTGAAAGAGGGAAAATCTGGGGACCACTGTAGCTTTCAGGTTTGCTGTTAGAGTTAAGAGTCAGGGACCTATGGACGATTGCTACAGGTCTCAGGTCTCATAGATGATCTTCTGTGGGCCTGAGGCAAACAAGATATCAAGGTTCAAGCTGCCGAATAACTCCTGTCTGGCAAGACCACAACCATGACTTCCAGGGGACAAGATGAAATGGCTCCTGTCACCCTTTCACTTGCCAAATTTCAAGTAAATTCAACTCATTGATAGAATTTAAAATGTGTGCAGAACATTTCTGGCAAGGGAGAAGGAGAAATGTAGTTTCCAAGTTTCTGGACTGTGAAACATGAGGAAAAAACATAGAAAGAGATACATGGCCAACAGATAACACTCAGCCCAACCTACATCTTAACTATTTCCAGTTTGGTGTTTTCCTTTTCCGTGCCCCTACCTTCCTAACTTTCAGCAGCTGTACAATTCTGACTGGTGCATGCCCATTTTTGCTTATTGTCCTAGGTATATGAATTTCCTAAATAAAAAGCAATGATCGAGTGGTTTTCAAAAATAATTCTCAATTCACTTCTGTCTTCTCTCCTTTGGACCCAAACCTCCCTAATAATACTTCCACTTCTACTTTTCTTGAATAAAAAATAATTGCATAAGTCAACATCCTAATAAAGAATGGGAATGCCAATATGTGTCTAATTTATTAGGTCTGACCAGAGGTGTTAGCATCATAATGAAAACAGTTGAAAGTGTAGTTGTTCTGTCTCATTTAAAAAGTGCATTAATTCAGTTCAACATGTTCGTTTACATTTAATAAAAGACACATGATGACATTTTGACATACTTTTCCTCCTCTTAGATTTGATTTGTGTGAAAAGTAAAACCATGCTAAGAAAATATGAGGAAGTATCGGGGGAGGATGAAATGAAAGAATGAGAAAATTTTATTTAAATTTCCAAGCAAAAGAAAGAAATAAGCTACGTTACTTTTACTGAAATTTTATGTCACATTGGAGCAATAAGAGGAAATGAGTCAATTGACCACATTCTTCCCTCTAGGCCAGGAGCCACACATAGAGGACCAATCCCTCAGTCCCATGGTGCTTTTGTCCTGGGTTGAAGACTTTGGGTGGGGGATTGAAGTTCTGAGAGTGCTGGTGACTCAGCTTTTGTCTCTATACTCTATCCTGTGAGGCCCACACTGGCATCCATCAGGCTCTGCCAATGGGAGGCACTAGAGGGAGGAGGGAGGAGGGCGAACAAACTTGATCTTCCTGTTGTCTCTCCATTCCTCTCGGTGCCCCACTAACTACATTGCAGTTCTTCATCCCAGCGCTGGAAATTTCTCTCTGTTGCAGCAGCCAAATCCAGTTTGCAACTTTTCCAACACTCACAAAACCACCCTCATCCCATAGGCTCAGAGACCTGCTCCAGCTGAGCTGAGCCTTTCTCTCAGAGGCCTAGACCTATTACCATATGCCCCTGAGCTTTCAGAAATGATACCCCAGCCACAGAGATGGCAGACACTGTAACCACCCCAGATACCTTGCTATTCTCCTTTTGTCTATTTACTGAACCTAGTTAACAACTTTATGCATAGTCTACAATTCTTTACATTAAATTCTCTCTCTTAAATTGTGTGGTTTCTGTCTCCTGACTGGACCCTGACCAACATCATAAGCAAACGGCACTTTTGGAATTTAGGAGACCTTGTACTTGCTAAATGAATGAACTAATTAGTGAACCAATATTCTCAGCACTGCTTAGTAGCTTATCAAAGACCATGCTCATTGCATGCTCCATGAGAGTGAACGAAGGTATTTCCTGGAAAGCCAGCAAAGTGCATCTGGGAATTGAGCCCAGCACACTACTTTGCTTCTGCCCCTACTCCCACCCAACTTTCTGGATAAGCTCTTTTCTGACTCCCTCCTTTGGGTTCCCTTGCCTCAAACAGAGAAGGGCAGCAGGCACAGTCTTCACACCCAGAGTAAACATGCCCCCTGCCAGAGGGTGCCTGCAGGAGACCACTTGGAGCTATCCAGAGGGACACCTAGTTCTGCGTGTAAATACAGCGTTTCTGTCGTCTGCCAGACGAGCATTTACAACTAACTCCCAAACTCTGGCAAATGTAAAACCTCATACCTGGCTTTAGGAAAGAACATAGCCCCGGGGAAAAGTCGAGTCTACTGTTACCCAATTGAAGTAACACAGTAGGAAGCAAATGAACCTGATTAAAGAAAATAGAGTACATTTCTGGCTTGCCAGAGAAAAATATGTATAAATAAATATTTTAATGCACCTGAAAATTTCCCTTATTACTGCCTTGCTTAAGAGCCTGAATCTTAAGATGAGAGCGCCACCTGCTGTCTATTATCAGACCTGAAGTCGTGGGTACTTCCAAGCTGATACCCAGAATTGGTACAATTATGGTCAAAAACATTCTATGTCAACCTTGTATAAAGGCATGTAGGCATGGCAACCCAAGTCATTTAGTTTCCACAAGATGTTTGGCCCTGCCCAGAGCAGATAAACTTTCTGCAAGTCCAGAGGTATTCCAGCGAGGCATGCTCTCAAACATCTAGCTCTTTGAAAAGTTACTTCAATGGAAGATTGAAAGTATGCCACACTTTCTGGCAAAACTCTTTTGGCAGATGAAACCAAAACTAAACAGTTAATGTATGGAAATAAATAGCTATGGTTGTGGATTAGATATAATAATTAGACATAGGAATCTGTTCCATGAAATCAGTGAATCATAAGATGTTAGAAATAGAAAGGGTCTTAGAATATTTTTTTTACAGGAGCCAGAGAGCAGACCTTAAGAGTAAGTAAAGTGATGACATTTTATGGTACTGGAGAAGATGGTGCTATGAAAGATTTTTGAAAATATAGAGTGGTGGTGATAAGATAATGATGATGATGGTGATGGTGATGATAATGATGATAAATATTATTTGTTAATCTTATTTTCCTTCCTGGATAGAAGGGAAAACCCACCTTTCCCAGTTATTTTCTGAAACTCTTTAATAAGAGACATAACTCTTGTACACAAAAAAGTAAAGGTGAGGATTAAAATGCTAATACCTCAGAAAAGAAGAAAACACAGGCTCACATCTGTTACTCTGAAAAGCATGTGTGCAAATGTGTGTCTAGCCTGACTGAACTAGAGATTAAAAATACCTAAATAAATTGACAATGGCAATCAAGACAAGAAGGCAGAAGGAAACACAAAAGACAGGCAGCATCAGACCAAGCACAGGTCATCAAAATGTGATCAGTACAGGTGATCTCAGATATGCACAATCCAAAGGTGAGACACTCCTCTTCATGTCCTTGCCAACATAGCCCCTCCACCTGTCGCCTGGGAAAGTGGAAGGAGGAGCCCATAATAGCTGCCATCCTGCTTGCAAAACCAACTATGCATATCGTCTCCAGGATAACCTCATACTATGGTCTCCAATGTGAGAGGGCCTTGTTTTCTCTTTCCTACTTTTAACTGCTTCATTTTAATTTCAGGTCTAACTTATTCCACAACTTTGTGATAGATATGTGATTTATTCCTTGTCCTACCACCAATAAATTCCCCATTATGATCCAAATGCATTCATGCCTACTCTTTCTGTAATCTACCATATAATTCATCACAACTCTGTTCAGTAGCACATGAGCAGAATCAAGTGATATTCACAGAAGACACCACAAGACCTTAAGATGCTTCTAAATCATCAATGATTGGATTATGTTCAGTGAAATTTCAGTGTCAAGTATACTTTCTTGTAATCCAATTTTCTAAAATTGAACATCAACATTGCTAAATGTGATGTTTGGTGACTCACTGTTAACTGGGATATCAATAACCAGAATTCCTCTTCCAAACATGCTCACGCATTATTTGCAAGAAAAGCCAATCAAGTCAGATTAATTTCTATGCTGATATGATATTTTCATTCCAATAATAATTAAAGACTTTCTCGGTAAGGGAAAAGTACCTCAATGTAAACCTCAAAAAATAAAAATTAAAGAATATCAAAGCACGTCAGTCATAATAGATATTTTCCTGATTTTGATAATCTTGACTTGGTATAACTGTTTGGAGAGCCTATGATGCCTCAGCCTTTGTTCTCAGCACCATGGGGGAGAAAGAATGAATAAGATACCTTGCCTTCTCTGAATACTTGATCAAAAATTGCCTCCTACGCAACCTCTTACCCCATACTACTATCTATACTGTTAACTTGGATTTATTTTTTCCAGTAGTAGTTAACACTATCTGAAATAATAGATAATGATTATAATGCAAAATTATATAATAAACACACCATTACTATGCATTTCTTTCCTTGCTGGTGTTCTGCCTCTCCCAGGAGAAAGTAAGCTCCTCAAGGTGAGACTTTGTCTTATTTGCTACTGAGTCCTCAGCGACTAGAAGCACAAAGGCAATGTTCAGTAAGTATTTGTGGATCCAGAATGATGGTTGAACAGATCTACGTCAACATATATTTTGTTTTTTTTTTTAAATATATTGGCTTATTTTCCCCATTTTAAGTAAACCCAGATGTTTCTGGTTTATGCCAAATGACTATTGACATTTAGTAGGTGCTGTAATTGCTATGCATAATACATTTATAAACTTGAAATGTGTTTAAGTCATATATATCTTCCTAATGCATTCATTTCCTACCAAATTATAAGTCTCACATTATTAAACACATCCTTGGGTAAGTGTCTTTCACTTTCTAGTCATTGTAACCTTTCACATCAAAACAGATAAACTCCAGAAATATCATTAAATTGATATGGGTCCCAGACATTGATGTTGAATGACCTGCTGTGCAACTATTTATTGAGTGAATATTGTATGCCAGACACGTCCCAGCACTTTGCATGTTTCATTTTAACTACACAAGAACTCTAAAAATAATGGTTATCCTTATTTTACAGATAAAAAAATTGAGCCACAGGCCAGTTTAATAATCACTCTAAGGTTTAACATCTACTAAATGTTAGACCCTGGATCAAACTCTTCTGATTCCCAAATCCAGGCTTTTCCATAACCACTCATAGGTGCACTTTGTGTTGTATAAAACACTGTACAATAAAAATTGTTTAAATGTTTTCTCACATAAAAATAGAATAGAAATAATATTGTTTATATAGATCAGAAGTAACATCAGTTTGCCAATCAACTTGACATTCCCTGCCATTGATTAGGTATTTAAATACTAACTTATGACTGAGCCACCTCATATTAGGGTGGTTCAGGCAGGACAGAGACAGCAGGGTGCTTCAAGTTACAAGTGCTATGAGTCCACAGGTGCTATGAGCTCTGAGGTGCTATGATTTCAAGGAGTTATGAGTTTATGGGTGCACTGAGTTCAGGGTGCCACGAGCTCAGAAGTGCTATGATTTCAGAAGTGTTATTAGTTCAGGGATGCAATGAACTCAGGGTGCTATGAATTCATCACAGGGCTGCATTATGACTTTCGTGAGCCCTAGGCATTTTTGCCTCTGTACCTCTTCTTCCATAAAATATTAAAAATTATATTGTATAAATGTATTGGTAGAAGATAAATATAATAGAGGGTGATTCATTATTACATATTTGTTATTATATTCAATTTTCTTCTGATTTTTAAAAAAATATAATTTAAAAATTTTCATGGATTCTAAAAACTATTGTGGGCCTAGGCATTGTGCATGTTGTGCCACATGGACAAGTTGGTCTTGGTTCAAAGGGTTAGAGCAGCATGCCCCACACAATTGTATTTCTTCTGCTTCTTGAATTCCCACCATTAGAAAGTTATTTATTTAAATTGTATACCTATTAAGGTATAAATGTCATCAGAAGAATAGACCTTAAGTTAGCACCTAATATATGATTTAAATTGACAAGAAAAATGACCTGAGTCCACCTCCCGAGTCCACCTTCTGAAAAAGAGACGAGATGCTGGGAGCAGAGTCGGCTTGGCAGAGGGCCTGCTGAAGGGGCTCTTGGGAAAGAAGTCACACCTGCCAATTCCTATAGCTGACGAAGGGTTTGTCCTGGCGATATCCTAAATGGCTGTCTGCACCTCAGGGGTATTGTTGTTATTGTCATAGTGCATGTTTTCTGTAAATATAAAAGCAACGTATGTTAGAAACCAAAAAATTTTGGCCCATTTGGGGGAAGGTCTTTTTCTCCTAACCTTCCTGTCCACATCCATGTACACACACACATTAAATTTTGAATCATACTGTAAATATGGATAAAGTTCTATATAGTTTTTCTTGTCTTTAAAAATTTACTGCTTTTTTAATGGTTCTTCACTAATGCTATATTTTAAGTTTTTTGTTAAAACACTAGGTTTTGCCTAATTATGTCTTTTCCAAAGACTTGGAAGTCATATGTTACTTTAAATCTATAAAATTTTAAGCTATAAAAACATATCTTCACATATATTTCCCTAACTATCAGGGTAAAACCATGACATGATAGCTTCTGTGTATCCCACATGAGATGTTTAGCATTGCTTTAATTCAACATCATCTCCTATATTCTGCACTTTATTAATAAAATCTAGAATTTTAGCTCAATTTGCTCTTGTTAAATTACTATTTTCTATGAAATATAACTCTATATCAAATTTGAAATTTTCAGTATGTTGTTGAGCTAAATTTATAACAAATTTATAGGTTTTATGCTGTATTTATCAATTTGCTTGTTCACCTTTAGGCTTTTTATATCACAATTATTCATTCACTAATAGTGGTTAATATCTTGGTTAGCTAGAGGACATCTCAAGCAATTTTTACATATATATTGGGGTTGCAATTGCTTTGCTTCAAAATGACAAATGTTTCAACATCAGATTATGGTATTTAATGATTCTCTGAGATCATCTAATTTCTGAACTTCTGTAGGTAACCTATTTTTTTTTCTAACTGAATGCTTGTTGGTTTTTTTTCTCCTGACCCTAGCAATTCAAAAATATTACAATGACATTTTGTGTCACCGTTGCTTCAATTCAGTGACCTCTTTCTAATTGCACACGCAGGTCATTTTTTCAGCTCGGGCTCAGGAAAGTTAACTCTGTTCTCCTCATTATGTCTTTGATTATAATTTCATCTGTTCCACTTGTTTTGCCTTTTTACTGGGGAACAGCCCTGACTTCTCTCTGTCTCTCTCCCTCCTCTTACCCATATTGCATGCTCACATATAATATATATTATGCTAATTTCTCACATATTTGCTTGTTATCCCCCCACAGCACTATGAGTAGATATTATCATCATTTAGCAGATGAAAGATTTGTCCAGGTCCACATATGCAATACATGCTGAGTGCTGAGCTTCAAGGACACTTTTGTGACCCCAAAGCTCATGCTCTTTGACCTACATGCTGTACTCTCTTCCTTTCCTGTTGATCCTACCTTTGTCTGTTTTTCACTTTGATTTACTTTCTCTCCAGTTTGGGAGAGCATCTCAGGTTTCTCTTTCTCACTGATGATCATGGTTCCTGGGGTGTCATTTATGATCCTAACTGTATTCAGGTGGATTAATTCAACATGGAATGTTTAGTTTCTGGTAATAGTTATTTTTCTCTTTTCTTCACATTATGTCTTGGTTTCATATCAGTCCACCTTTTCCCTTTAACAGTTTGTTCCTGTTTCAAAAAGACAACATGATTTTTCATCCTAAGAAGGTTGACCATTTTTCTCTAACTCTTTTAGTGATTTGGGTAGAAAAAGATTGCTTCCAGTAAAATTTTAGCATACAGTTCACTTCCTTTGGTCTGCAAGATTTTTTCAAAGACTCATCCTGTTTTCTGTTTGCTTGTCCAAGAGCACAGACTCTACCTAACACAAAAGGAGAATAGCCATGCCCCAGGTCCCTGTCCCCACTCTGTGCACTTGGCCACTCCTAGGAGGAGCAGGGGACATGTGCAACTCTCTCTCAGTTGCCAGTGGCTATGGAGCTTGTATCTAGTATGTCTTTCCTACCCTCACTGTCTGACTTCTGATCTTTTGTAAAATTTGAGGACCTGAAAGGTAACATCTCTCAGGATGCATTGCCACCAGGGCTCTTCTGGACTCTGTCCTATTTGATTATGCTTGGTTGAAGGCACTAATCTCTCCAAAATGCTGCATTTTCTCTTAGATACCAAGACTAATCTAACCACATCTAACAACATAAGTAATTATATAGAGAGCAGAAAGACAGAATTTGATTGTGTTGAAAAGTAGCACCTACAGAGTCAAGGCATATGCTTCTTATTTGTTACAGGCACAGAGTTTCTGAACTGGAAGACACTACAGAGGGATAAAAGGGATGCCTACCTCCTCCCAGCCAACAAGACCACTCTGTTCGGGGGGCGGGGGGTCCAGCTAGGAGGAGCTAACTACTGCGTTCTCCACTGAATCCATTAGTCCCACAGTTTGTGGAAATTCTTATTAAACTCTAGCAAGAGATTGACTGTTGGTCCTAGTGATGGTGGTTGTGAACATATTATTCTCTTATAAATTGATAGTTATTTTAATGGGAGTTTAGGGGATTAAATCAAGAGCTGCCAGACAAATGATCTTTTAAATTAGAAAACTTCTTTGCATTTCACTTCCCTCAATGACAAAAAAAAAAATCACTGAATCACTAATTCCAAGAGAACTTAACATTGAAAGTTTAGGTATCTGGGGAGTGACATCAGAAGTATGTCAGAGTGAGGGAGCTTTCTGCATCTCTCCCCTTGAAACAACAATGAGCTGAACATCTACAACTCATTAAATAATACCCAACCTGCATACAAACACATCTGAGAGATCTGCGCGTCAGAGCATCAGAAGGTAAGTATCACATGAGTCTGGATGGTAGGCTGGGAGAAACAAAGGAGCTGTCATAGGCGACCAGAGCTCCCTGCATGAGGAAGGAGAAGGAAGATTTTGCAACCAGTTCCCTGAACAGCCCTGCCTGAGTGATCAGCATGTTCCATGCAGCAGAGCCCAGAGATTAGGGCAGAGAATGGAATGAGGACCAAATGCAGAGGGTCCACAGTTGTGTCTTAGCAGCGGCCATTGCCAAGCAGGAGGCTGAGTCATGGAACCTGGCTGAGCCCCCTCCCTGCACCCCATATCCCCTCAGGGCTAGTACATGGAGCCCCAGGGAAACTTGTGCCACTGGTACTGAAACATGAACTACAGCCAGTACCAGAGACAGATATGATATCAAAGCAGAACAGCTAAAACCTGGGAGACAGCAGCCACATACACCATAGGCCTCTCTCAATTAACCCCATCCCCACCCAGTCAGTCTGAGTTAGAAGGAAGCAGCATAAAATTGCATGTCACTGTTGGGGCAGTAACAGGATTTCAGGGCCTCTTCAGAGTTCTGTACCCCCATCACCCTTCATATATCCTTTCACAGCATGGAGCCCTGGGACCAAGCCAACCTGATCACAGAGAAAGTATACAGCCTACTAGAGAGAAAGGAGAATTTTTAGCTTCTAAGGAGACACCCAAGAGGCTTGGATATCCCCTACTGGAAATCAAAAGAAAAACCCTTTCTTATCAACTTGCTAAAGAGAGAATACTACCTAATAAATTTTCTTTTCTCAAAAAAAAGAATTGCAGAGTACACTCCCATTAATGCCCAGGTGGAGAAATAGTCCATCAAATACCAAGAACAACCAAGGTGACAGGCAGCTCAGAGGAAAGTAAAAAACCTACAGAAAATAAGTTTAAAGACATAAAATAAGCAATTTAAATGACAGGATTCAGGGTTGCATTTCTGAAAAAACTCAATGAGATGCAAGAAAATTCTGACCTAAAATTCCAGGAAATTACCTTTACAGACATGCAAAAGCTGAGGAATTCTCCACCACAAGACCTGCATTATAGGAAATGCTGTAGGGAGTCATTCTATCTGAAACAAACAAACAAAAAAGATTTTTAAAAAAGCATAACTATGAGTAAGATGACTAACAAGCAGACAGAAGCAGAAAAGTGCAATTCTTAGTAATAACAGGGTATTATAAGCTTAAATATTACACAATGGTTAAAGCCCCCCAAAAATACACTAAAAAAGAGAAAGGGATAACAGCTACTACAACTTAGAAATGACTGTTCAGCACATATAGCAATAATTTAAGACAACAAAAACAGAAAAGGGGAGGGAGTAAAGATCCAAATCCGCAAAGCGTAATGGAGATGTGGCTCACATAGAAGAAAATGGACTATTGTCTGTGTGTGTGTGTGTGTGTGTGTGTGTGTGTGTGTGTTTGTGTGTATGTGTGTGTTTAAACTTAATGATAACCACACTCCATAAATCCAGAACTAAGACACACAGCATTAAACATGAAGGACAGAGGGTAAATCCACAAAACACTACCAGATTAAAATAACGAACAGAATCACAAGGAAAAAGAAAAAATGGAGACAACGAGCTACCACGAAAAAGAATAAAAGATAAAATGGCTATAAGAAAACCTTATATTTTAATTATCACCCTAAATGTAAATGGACTAAATTCACCAATAAAAAGGCACAGAGTAGCAGATTAGATTAGAAAAAAAAACTCAACCATATGCTGCTTTCAAGAGACATATCTCAGCTGCAAGGACAAATATAGACTTAAAGTAAAAGGGTAGGAAATGATAACCTAAGCAAAAGGCATCCAGAGAAAAGTGGGTATGGCTGTACTTATATCTAACACAATACACTTCAAGGTAAAACATGTGAAGAGAGACAATGATGGACATTTCATAATGATACCGGGAACCATACATGAAGGAAACCTAACACTTATTAATATCTATGCTTCCAATCAGGGAGCACCAAAATATATAAAACATCTACTAACAGAACTAAAGAAAGAAACTGACAAAAACACAGTCATAGTAGGGGACCTAAATACCCCATTGTCAGAGATGGATAAGTCATCCAAACAGAAAATCAATAAAGAAAATACATCATTAAAGATACATTAGATCAATTGGACATAATCAACATTTACAGAGCCTTTCATCCCAAAACAGCAGCTTATACATTCTTCTCTAGTGCACATGGAACATTCTTGAGGATAGACCATATGTTGGGACACAAAACTAGCCTTTAAAAACAAGAAGATTGAAATCATACCAAACAAAATGCTTTGAAATTGTAGATCGACTGTAAAAAAAAAAGCAGAAAGTACCACAATTGCATGGAAATTAAATAACATATTACTGATGAATAACTAAGACAGAGAAGAAACAAAAGAAGAGACCAAGAGATACATAGAAACAAATAAGAATGAAAATATAATATATCAAAACTTTGGGGATGCAGCAAAAGCAATTATAGAAGAAAGTTCATATCATTACAGGTCTATCTCAAGAAACAAGATTTAGCTCAAATAAACAACCTAACATTATATCGTAAAAATTAGAAAAAGAACAAATGAAGCCAAAATTCAGCAGAAGAAAAAAAATAATAAAAATTAGAGCAGAATTAAATGAAATAGAGAATGAAAAGACAATAGAAAAAAGAAATGCAACCAAGAACTGGTTCTTTGAGAAGATTAAAAGAAATTACAAATCTCTGGTTAGATTTACTAAAGAAAAAGAGAAAGGACACAAATAAAGGGGAGACGTTATGACAGATACCACGGAAATACAAAGGATTATACAAGAATACTATGAAAGATTATAGGACACCAAATTTAGTAGCCTAGAAGAAATAGACAAGTTGTTAGAAATATTAACCTTGCTAGACAGAATCATGAAGAACTGGAAAATCTAAATAGACCAATAAGAAGTATGGAAACTCAAACAATCATCAAAAATCTCCCAAAAAGTAAAAGTTCAGGACAAGATGGCTTCACCAGTGAATTCAAAGTATATTTAATACCCATTCTTCTCAAACTCTTTTAAAAAATATCAAAGAGAAGACAATACTTCCAAACTCATTTAATGAGGTCAACATTACCCCGCTACCACAACCTGGTAAAGATAACACAAAAAAGAAAACTACAGACCAATGTCTCTCATGAACACAGATGCAAAAATCCTAAATAAGATACTACCAAAACAAATACAAAAACACATTAAAAAGATTATATAACATGATCAAGGGGGCTTCATCTCATGGGCACAGGGATGGTTTAACATATGAAATCAATTAATGTGATACACCACATAAATTAAATAAAATAAAGATATGAGCATATCAGAAGATACAGAAAAAGGCTTTGATACAGCATCTGTTTATGATTAAAACATTTAATAAAATTGATATAGGAGGAAAGTACCTCAACATAATAAAGGCCATGTACAACAAACCCTCAGCCAACATTACACTTAATGGTGAAAAACTAAAAGCATTCCCTCTAAGATCAAGAAAGAGACAAAGCTGTCTGTTACCATCACTGTTATTCAAAATAATATTGAAAGTCCTATGATACTGAAGAATGATTGGATCAGAGAAGAAATAAAAGGAGAGATCAAGAGATACATAGAAACAAATGAGAATGAAAGTATAACTTATCAAAACTTTGGGGACACAGCAAAAGCAATTATAAAAGGAAAGTTCATATCATTACAGGACTATCTCAAGAAACAAGAACGAGCTCAAATAAACAGCTGAACATTAAATCTTAAAAAATTAGAAAAAGAAGAAGAAATTAAGTCCAAAGTCAGCAGAAGAAAAGAAATAATAAAAATTAGAGCAGAATTAAATGAAATTGAGAACAAAATTTATGCAACAAAGAGCTGGTTCAGGTAAGAGAAAGAAATAAAAGCATCCAAATAGGGAATGAAGAAGTCAAATTGTCACTTTTGCAGATGACATAATTCTCTGTATAGAAAACCCCAAAGACTCCACTAAAGCACTAGTAGAAATAATAAACAAATACCACAAAGTTTTAGGATGCAAAATCAATGCTCAAAAATCCATAGTGTTATTATACTCTTATAATGAACTTTCAGAAAACAAAAAATGAGAAAAAAAATCGTTTTGCAATTGCAACAAAAAAATAAAATACCTAGGAATACACCAAATAAAACATGTGAAATACATATACACTGAAAACTATAAGACACTATTAAAAAAAATTGAAGAAGACTCAAAGAAATGGAAAGATATTCTTTGTTCCTGGATGGGAAGAATCAACATAGTTTAAATTACCTTATTACCTAAAGCAATATACAGATTTAATGTAATTCCCATCAAAATCCCATTGGCATTTTTGAAATAGAACAAAAATGAAATAGAGCAAAATGAAATGAAATAGAACAAAAAATCATCAGACTTTTTTTGGAAGCACAAAAGATCCCTATTAGCCAAAGCAATCCTGAGAAAAAAAGAACGAAACTGGAGTTATCACTCTACCTGACTTCAAATTATACTACAAAGTGACAATAATCAAAACAGAATGGTATTGCCAGAAAAACGGACACATTGACCAGTGGAACAGAATCTAGAGTCCAGAAGTAAACCCTCATATATATGGGTAAATAATTTTCAACAAAGAGCCAAAAACATACAATAGAGAAAAGAAATCCTCTTCAATAAATGGTGCCGAGAAAACTGGAAAGTCACATGCAAAAGAATGAAACTAGACTGTTATTTATCACCTTACTAACCATACAAAATTAACTCAAAATAGATAAATGACTTAAATATAAGATCTGAAACAATTAATTGCATAAAAAAACATAAGTACTAAACTCATAGACTTTGAACTCAGAGAAGATTTTATGAATTTTACTTTAAACACAAGAGAAATAAAAGCAAAAATAATAACTGAGACTATATAAAACTAAAAAGCTTCTGCACAGCAAAAGAAATCAACAAAGCAAAGAGACAATCATTTAAATGGGAGAATATTTTTGCAAACAACACCTCTGATAAGGGGCTAATAGCCAAAATATACAAAGAACTCATACAACTCAACAACAATAAAGAACAAACAATTCAATTAAAAATGAACAGAAGACCTGAACAGATATCTCTCCCAAGAAGACAAATGACCAACAGACATGAAAAGATGTTCAACTTCACTTGCCATTAGAAAAATGCATATCAAAACCACAATGAGATACCACCTTACACCTGTTAGAATGGCCATTATCAACATGACAAGTAATAACAAGTGTTGGAGAGTTAGTGGGGAAAAAGGAATCCTCATACACTGCTGGTTGGAATCCAAATTGGTACAACCACTATGGAAAATATTATGAAGTTTACTCAAAAATGTTATCACACAATCCAGCAATCCCTCTTCTGGATATTTACCCCCAAAACCTAAAAACATTTATCTGCAAAGATATATGCACCCCAGTGTTCACAGCAGCATTATTCATGGTGGCCAGGACATGGAAGCAACCAAAGTATCCTACAATAGATGATTGGATAAAGAAGATGGTACATATATGCAATGGAATGTTACTCAGCCATAAGAAAAGATTAAATACTGCTATTTGTGACAACATGAATAGATCATGAAATAATCATGCTAAGAAAAATAAGTCAGACAGACTAAGTTGAAAACCACATGACTTCACTCATATGTGGAATATAAAACTGACACAAATAAACAAACATGACAAACATGACACCAATAAACAAACATGAGACTCATGGGCACAGACAGTGGATTAGTGGTTACCAGAGGGAAAGAAGTTGGAAAGAGGTAGATAGGGGTAAAAGACATCAAATATTTGGTAATGAAGGAAATTTATCTCTGGGTGGTGAACACAAAATGCAATATATATTCAACTTACTGTTGAATGATGAAACTTATTTGATTTTGTTAAAAAATATCACCCAATTTTTAATAAAAAAAAAAGTATATATCAGGCAAAAAAAAAGTTAAATGTCTAATTAATAAACAGATAAAAGGGAATGAGCATAATGATACGATGAAGTGTCCACCACACTATAAGAGTATTTCATGCTGGCCTATCCATGGTTGGGGCACCACTTTACAGAGGAGATCCAGAGGGAAGCATGTGCTATGCTTCTCTTGGTCTTGACATCTTGGAAATCCAGGGTGACTCATTCAAAATGCAGAATATCTGCTCAAAGAGGAGATTCTCCTGCTGTCATTACCAACACAAGCACCAACACTGTTCCAGAGATCCACACCAATGACTCATCAAGGGGATGCCCTGGGACCCTGGACTGTCACCCTTGCTATGTTGGGTCTATGGGAATAGCATCTGCCTGAAGTAACATAACTCAAAAGATTTCCTTTATCCCCCAGCATAATTGAGGTTATTCGAAATATCTGGATATTAGGTAAGGAGGGAGGTTAAATAAAATGATAAAAAGTACTCACATGATTTTTAATCTGAATTAAACATACTATTTCAATAACAACAAAACAAAAAGTTCTCAACTGCTAAGAGAACCTGTTGTGACAATGAGCTGCTACTTAGAAATCAATCAGATTTTGTCAGTTTCAGCAACGCCAATTAAAACTCCAGATACTTAAAGTCAGCCTTAGCTTCATCTTGATCATTGCTTCCTTCCCTGACTGGGGCTGGGACTTCCCCTGGACTCTGTGTGCCTGTCCCTGTGGGAGATGATGGGCCCACCATCTCAGCTGTTTCATGCCTGCCTGCTTGGTGTGAGCTGACCACTCCTAGATCAGCCATCAGAGTGACTGCTTGCAAACATTTCTAATGAACTGACTTACATTCCTAGTGGTGACCAACATCTCTTTCACTGTGCCCTGCGCCCTTGGGACCTGGATTCTTGATATGTCAAGAGAAAGACTTTAGGAGCAAGCTCTGGTGTTTACGTGTAGCTGTCAAGTTATATAATCACTTTTAGCCTCCATTTCTTCATCTATAAATTGAAATTATTGTGGCAATTTTATTTAAAAAATATAAAGTGCCTGATAACTTTGCACAAAGTAGAAATTCCAGGTTTTCTTTTTTTCTCCTCTCTGCTTGGCTTTTGACATAAGCATTAGGTCTCCAAGTCAACCAAATAGCCAAGTAGGTATAAATTATAAATTATAATCACATTCTTTCTCCCACCCTAAAAATCTTCTAGCAGAAGAAAAACTATCAAACATGGCCACCGATCACAGTCACTCGATATTTTACTCCCTTCATCATCTTTGATGACCAGAGTGGGAGGGTGAGGGTTGAAAGATAATGACATATTGAGTCTTCAAGAGATCTCCTTTCTCAAACAGTGTAGAAAATAGGCCACTGCTGGCCTTTGTAGGTGACTCTGGTTAATAAAGGACTGTAAAGCTGTCTCAAGACTCTGGATCTGGCATCAGCAATTTCTGTTTGGCTTATCAGAGTAAACCAAGGATGCCTCCTTTTTTTTCCTGCCTCTCAGCCTCATCTCTATAGACCAACCACCATGAATAAGAGCTCCCTGGTCCCTTGCCCATCAAACACATAGTCCTCTCAAAACCCAAGAGCTCCATCCTTCTGAAGCCAGAGAGACTAAAAATATTCACTGACCTTTTTCTCTGCTAGATACCAGTAGTGTGTTACTATATATAAACATGTCGAACTTTTAATTGTTTCTATTAAAATTGTCCTTTATTGTTTTCTATTTATTTTTGAGATGTGGTTGAGATGAGATCAAATACTGGAAGAGATATAAAGGGGAAGGAACCACTTAAAGGAGAATGGAGGTTAGATAATAAGGTCTCTGGGGAAGAAGAGGTTCACAAACAGAGCAGGTTGCAGTGCTATAGGAAGGAGCCCATGGTGAGAAAAGCAAGAGATCAGGAGAAATCATAACACAATCAACAGGAAAGCAGGGGCCACTTGATGGGGCCAGGAGCACTGTCCTTTACTCCCAGAGGAACATTAGTGGTTCTGGGGAGTTGAATTAGGAATAAATTGTGCATTAGAAATGAAGGTGCCCCAGAATTTTCCTAAGTACATGTTGCCAAGAAATCATCTTTATTTTGTTCAGGGATCTTGAAACAAACCAACAGACACACAAACAAAAAATCAAGTGTCCAGGAGAATAACTATATACATATGTACTCATTTTATAGTTTTCCAAATTTCATAATGCCCGAGGGTCCCAGAAGCCATGAGACAGCTGATAGTTTGCCACCATCTGCCATTTGAGAACATCTTAAAACAGCTGTTTTAGCCACTTCTGCAAAGTAAGGGAATATGGCTCTTGCCAGCTCCTTTTCTAAACAAAAACATTTCACTGATGCAGCCAGTAAAACTGGTAGCCTTTGACCCCTGGAGCCTGTGACAAAACCCTGCTTTACTTGCAAATAACAGAGCTGACTATTTTCCAGCCTTCAATAGATACTTGGCCACTGCCCCAAACAATATAATTGGCATCCTCTACTCTAAACAACCAGAAATACCACAGATGAAGCTCTGGAACTACCACACAAAGAGATATATGCTATATGGGTTTGGCTAATTAGATAAACTATATAATCTAAATTCATTTATCAATAATCTCAAAATTCACCCAGGCTTGAAAGAATTGATCAATGATTTGTTCATGCCAAGAACCATCTCTCTGGCCTCCATTTGGTTACCAGATTCCTTTTGCAAGTGGGAGGCTTATGTGTTGAGTTCAGAGTGGAGGTGGGGAGGACCTGCAGAGGGATCTCAGAGTGACTGGCTGGTGGTGAGAGCAACGCCGCTCCATGACACATGCAGTAATCAGGCCCTCAGTGAGTTTGCAGTTGTACTGTGAAAAACTTACCAACCAGGGAAGGGGACCGCTGGTGACAATTCAATCATCTTTGTCTTCCTTAGAGGTAGTACCATTTAATTATCGAATGAAAATAATCCAGAAATGGATACCAACTACTTTATTCATAAATTATTAATGGTATTGTGAGTCAATTATCTAAGCAGTTTGGTCTTGAAATACCAACTCTATTTTATATAAGTCTGGAAATTCTAAATAAAGTCTTTTTTTTTTCTTTTATGTTTCTAAACAGAAACCTAAAAGTTGGCATAACCCCAGCTGATCCAAGTTTTGTGAACAAGCAAACCAGCCACCAGGCTCGAGAATGTCTATTGCACATCTCCTTCATTAATCTCAGATACATATTGCAAATTAAAAGATAAACAGAGGTACTTTTATCAGCTTTTTCTACCTTAGAAGGAAGCATGCAGGAGGTAAGTGCAAATTCCATCCATGAGGGAGAAAGCAAGAGAGTGCTTATCTAGGTGTCCTTAAATTCATTATTTGTTCATTAGAGGCAAGTGTGCCAGGTTGAGGGGTAAATCCCACCACCGTGAGAGAACCAGGAAAGAGGACCTCCCTTCCCTAACTCTAGGGAACTCCATGATTTAGAGAGAAACCTTCCAGCATGTTCAACCATTCAGCCATCTCTTTGAGGCATGGTTTCAAGTCTATTTTATCTGATATAAGTATAATTACCCTGGCTTTTTTTTTTCATTTTTATTTGTGTGAAATATCTTTTTTCATCCTTTTACTTTAAGTCAGTGAGTGTCATTTGATCTGAAGTAGGTCTCTTGTAAACAGCATATATTGGGTCTTGTTTTCTTTTCCAGTAAGTTACCCTATGTTTTTGATTGGAGCATTTAATTCATTTACATTTAAAGTGATTACTAATAGGTACAGTTACTGCCATTTTATTATTCGTATTTGTTATTTCTATTTTCTTTTTTACCCATTCTCTTTTTACAGATGACCCTTTCACATTTCTTGTAATACTGGCTGGTTGGTGATGAATTCTTTAAGCTTTTTCCTGTCTGAGAAGTTCTTTATTTCTCCTTCCATTTTAATCAAAAGCCTTGCTGTGTAGAGTATTCATGGTTGTAGATTCTTGTTTTTCATAACTTTTAACATTTCTTGCCAGTTCCTTCTGGCCTGCAAAATTTCCATTTAAAAATCAGCAGACATTCTTATGGGGTGTCCTTGTAAGTAACCAGCATCCTTTCTCTTGCTGCTTTTAAGATTCTCTCTTTTTCTTTGACCTTTGCATTTTAATTATGATGCATCTTGATGTGAGTATGTTTAAATTCCTCTTGTTTGGAATTCTTTGTGCTTCCTGAACTTGTATGTCTAATTCCTTTGCCAGGTTAGGGAAGTTTACTGTCATTATTTCTTCAAATAGATTCTTACTCCTTTGCTCTCTCTCTTCTCCTTCAGTTATTCCTGTGATCCAGATATTGTTACACTTCATGTTGTCCCAGCGGTCTCTTAAACTATCCTCAATTAAAATTTTTTTTTCTTTTTGTTGTTATGATTGGTTGTATTCTGCTACCTTGTCTTCCAGTCCACAAATTCGATCTTCTACTTCATTTAATCTACTGTTGAATCCTTCTAGTGTATTCATCTTAGTTATTGTATTCTTCATTTCTGTCTGGTTCTTTTTTATGGTTTCTAAGTCCTTTTTTATGCATACTATTTCTCTGTTTATATTCTCATTGTGCTCATCCATTCCACCCATAAGTTCTTTGAGCATCCTTATAACTATTATTTTGAACTCTGTCTCTAGTAGATTGCTTGCTTCCATTTTGTTTATTTTATTTTCTGGAGTTTTTTCCTGTTGTTTCATTTGTGGCATGTTTTTTTGTTTTCTCATTTTATTAGCCTCCCTGTGTTCATTTCTATGTGTCAGGAATATTTGTTTTGTCTCTCAGCCTTGGCCAGATGGCCTAATGTGGAAGGTGTCCTGTGTGGCCTAGTGGCACACTCCTCTCCCTGATCCCTTATGCCAGGGTCTCTGGACGTGATCTTTGTGTGGGTTGTGTGTGGTCTTCTTTGTCACCAAGTCTTTATTGTTGTTAGTACATCAGTGGATGGGATTAATGCTCAGGCTAATAAAGTGTGGGACTTGACTGCACAGGGTAAGAGCTGCTGTGTGGGGGCTGACCCCATTGAGTGGGATTTTTCCTAGCAGGCTTGTGGATTTGTTGCAACCACCTTTTGTGTGTACTGCTAATGGGGCTACTCAGGAGTTGCTCAGCTGTGATCTGGTGCCAGCCTCCAGATGCTTTGGTTCTGTGCCCCTTGAGAGGGGTTCCCCTGTAGATCAAGATCAGCTGCTGGTTTTGATTGCTCAAGGCTACCCAGTGGAAACTAGAAAGCAATCAGCAGATGATATCTATGCTGGTTGTTGTCTATGCTGGATCTATATGTAAGTGGAAGAGACTACACTAGGCAGGAGTCGGTTATCCCCTGTCTCTGACCTAGGGCAGTATAGCAGAGGGACCAGTGTCAAGGCCTTACACTGCCTGTCAGTTGCCTGTAAGTCTGAGAAGCTGGAAGAGCCTATGGGTGATATGTGTGTTGTGTGGCACAGGGAGTCTCTTGGGTCTATTGAGTAAATTTCCACTGCCAGCGCAATGTCAGTTTATATGCCAGCACTGTCTTTGCAACTCCCTGTATAAGTTTCTAATCATACCAAGGTCAGCTGCTGCCCATCTTGGGCCTGAATATGCCACCCCAGGGCAGGGGCAGATGCCTATCAATATGCAGCAGTCACTTTGTGTATTGGATGAGGCAGGAGCTCAGGGAGTCAGGGGCCATCAGGCCAATACAGACCCCTGTGACCCCCTCAAGAGATAATGCAGTTTGTACAGGCAGCAGTCATCTGCCCACAATTGTTTTTTCTGACATGCGCTCACTGAGGTAACCAAGGTCTGTTGCCTGTGCAGACTGCACAATCCCAGAGCCAAGCAGGGCATGGGAGGCTGCCTGTCAATGGGCTGCAGGCACTCTGTGGCTTGAGTGAAGTGAGATCTCAGGGAGACAAAGGCTGTCAGGCCAGTACAGCCTCAGTTTTGCTGCAACTTCTGTGCTGGGCATTTCTGCTGTAGTTGCAGATCATAGTGAGACCAGCTATCATCTGGGGTGATCCCACTCCCTGGACATAATATTGCAACTATGGGGGTCTGCCTACCACTGATTTCCATGCAGTACCCGCCCCGTGCTAGCCAAAGTTTGTTGCCTGTGTGAATTGGGAGGCCTGGGAGAGGGGCAGGTCAATGGTAGTTAATTGTCAATGGGCAGCCTAGGGCAATTTATGGGTAGGGTGGGTCAGGGTCTCAGGGAGACAATGGCAGTCAGATCAATACAGCCTGTCTTGCTGCAACTTTGATAACTATTCATGCATTCTCACACAAGTCCCAGATCACAGCAAGATCAGCTGTTGTCTAGGACTGGCCCACAGATCCCTGAGATCCACCCAAGTTTATGTTGTCAGCAGCGGATCTGTCTGAAACTATCTTGTAAATGTGGCTCACAGCGCTGGCTGCCAGCTGTGAAAGTTTGGCCCTGAATTAGCACAGTGTGTGGCAGCTATCCAGAAACAAAAGCCCCAAACAATCTGCTACTTGAGTGGGGTGGCCTGATGTCCTCAGGCCAGCACTTCCTAATGGCCCTGTAGGAGGGGTCTGCACAGTCAAGCTGGTGTGGTCTGTAGGTTGCCCTATAGTGGGGCTGGACTAAAGCACAATAGTGGCTGTCCTTCCAGCCCTTATCTGGCACCAGCTAATGCAGACTTACTTGGTATGAATCTGGTGTGAGCCTCTCACCCACCACCAGTGGCCCAGGTGAGAGTCCACAGGTCAGAAAGCCTTCAAAAGGCATCTAAGGGCTCAGTCTCCTGTCTCACCCATATGGCTGGAATGCCCTCTGGTTTTTAGAGTCAGAGTTATTGGAATCTCCTCTTTCCTGGCTTGAGACCATGGACTAGGGAGCTCCTAGATGAGGCCAGGACCCTTCTCTCCTTCAGGGGAGCCTATGCAGCCTTGCTCTCCCTCCCGGTGATCCTCTACCACCTGTGGGTGTGGGTCCAGCCCAATTCACGACTTTGTCCTCCTACTGACATTATATGTCTCCTTTATATTATCAGATGTACGTGTTATGATAAGCTGGACTTCAGGTGCTTCTCCAAATTTTATAATTTGGTTGTAATTTCAATGTGGACCTAGGAGGAGGCAAACCCTGCTTTTACCTAGTACACCATCTTCTTCACTCTCTCTCATCAGGGTGTGCTTTAGATTAACAATTGCAAGCATTCTAACACTATTGATGGGATTATTACATCGTGTTAAATATTTCATTTATCTGACATTACTTTACTGACTCACTGCTATACTTTATTATATTGACCTCCTAGAAAACCATCTGATTATTTTTTGTAGCTGGGCTTGACTTTCAATGTCCTTTCCCACCATACCTGCAAACACATTTCTTCTCTTCTACTCTATCTGTTTCGGCATGAGGGAACTGGTGAATCCTGGCTACACAAGTGGAGAAGGCAAACAGGCTGAGAAGTCATTGAGAAGGGAGGAAAAGGAGATTGGGTGTACCAAAAGCTGGTATGGATGAACATCTGATCAGTCTATTGGACTAAGTCAGGACTCAGGCAATAAGCATGAAAACATGGGACCATCCCAAAGTCCAGATGACTAAGGCTGCAGCAGGCAGTGAAGAAACATTTTCATCCTTGGATTAGTTAGAATACCTAGTACAAAGTCATTGACAAAGTTGGTTCCACTAAAAGCTTGTTGAAAGTATAGCACTGCACCTTTTGTCTCTGTCTCCCAAGATTGATTTATTCTATACCTGAGAACTTTATCTATTCATTCAATGACTATTTGCAGGACAACTACTATGTGCTAGATATTTTAGAAGCAATGATGATCAAAGGTTGGTCCCAGAAACCATACTTACACAATCAGGTGCAATCACTGCTTTTTATCTTGTGCCAGGTATTTTCAATCTTTCCAGCATCCCTGCAATGATAGATATTATCATCACTCTGTTATAGATGAGATTTAAGTACCTTTTATAAGTTCATACAGCCAGGAAGTTTCTGGCTTAGCATTTGGACTCAGGTCTTTGTAACATGAGAGTCTGTGCTTTTTGTCATAGAATGTGATCATACTCATACTAAACACAGCATAATGACTGTTATTCTTCATTTGGCTCTGCAGAGTCAAAAGGTAATGCATCCCCACTTAGGACTTCTTGTTGAAGGAGTTAAAAAATGACACTATATCTTTTGGTTCATTGAGGTGTAATGGGAGGGGTTCAGGTTTCCTTGCCTTGCTGACATCTGTGTCTTTTGGTTCTTAGAAATCTTCTTCTACTGGAATTTGTACCCCATACACCTCCCCCATCAGAATATTGGGTCTCTTCCAGGCTTTAGTGGAGAGAAAAGCATGGTTATAGACAAAAATATTTCAGATTAATTGAAGACTTTACTCACTTTTCAGAGATTTTAGTAACTTGTATAAAAAGCCCCTTTCTACCACAGAGAGTTAAGATAGGCATGTTCAGGTCTTTGCACAGTGCATGAAGTGGGTGCAATTCTGTATCAGAGATGGGCCCGCAGAGGTTTGAGCTAATGTGAAAATTCTATAATTGTAATTGTAATTAAATTATTATGCCAAAGCATTTTGTTTGTAAAATACAAACAATCTTTTCAACCCCAGACCTAATTTCATCATATATCCCTTTCCATTAAATGGAGCTCAAGTACAGCCTACAGTGACATTAGATGATGGCAATGTAATTGCCGCATGGCCTTAGTTCTTCACAGCCAGACCTTGACATCCCTCACCAAGGGGCACTGTTTCTGCAATTACTACTCTCTCATGATTTTCTGAGTAAACTCTTTTGATTAGATCATAAAGTAGGATGCATTACACTGAAGAGTGCAGTATATCTTATAAGCAGTTAACTGATCTGCTATGAGCTCATAATAAAAAGAGAGAAAAATAATGCTATTCTGTAATTTATATCTCAAAAAAGAATGATCATCTTCCAATTAAATAAATCTATTTAAAACAATGTGTTCTCCACTACTTAAAAATAAAATAGCATGCCAAAAGCTGGATTAAAGTGGATATAATGAAACATGGATAGTGACTACTTCTGGGTGGCAAGAGTAGGGGTGATATCACTTTCTTACTGATACTTTTCCATTTTATTTAATATCCATAATGAAGAGTCAATGATATTATAATCAGAACACACACAATATACATTGTGTTAAATCTTATTTATGAAATGTTACCAAAAACATTCTCAAACTTGTATGGTATATACACACCAAGTCACTAGAAAGCTAGAGAGAGATGTAAGTAAGCATTTCCATAAAGTCTCAGTTCCAGGCTCTAGCACCATGGAAAAATCTTAGTGATGATTCCACATAAAACAAATAAAAATTCTGGGTATTGTATTTTTAAGAAATTGTTTTAGATGTAGCAGTGATCTGGCAAGTGTAAATTCAGAGAGGGAAGGGAACCAGTGAAGCAGGTATTTTTCTAAACCAAAGTATTTGACAAACTTAGATGAATCTGCACTTTAATTTCTATAGTTTTTCAGGGCTTGAGGAAAAAGGGGTTTGCCCAAGGTGAGAAATCTGCTCCCTGCCCTGCAAAAACCTCAACTGCAACCAAATGGCTAACCATCAAAATAAGATGAACTGGACATAAATATTCTCCTCCTCAAAAAATAGCTATAGAAATGTCTCATCTTAAAGATTTGAGCTAGGTAGAGAAAAAAATTATCTCCACCTAGAATTCATATGACATGCATGTGTGCAGGACAAATTTGCATCTTATGAGTAGTTTAAAGTTTTAATCCCATACATCAGCTTAAAGCCATCACAGGTAGGTAAGGGACAAGTGCAGATCCTCTCTGGAGAAATCTGCACCTCACACCTTTAACCAAGGTGTCAAAGGATTACTCCAGTTCCTTTAGAGAAAGCTCCACAGTAAAAAACCATAACAATGATGACCATTTCTGTATCTAGGCACAACAGAAACAAAATCAGCAGAACTTGAATAAGACGTTAGACATTGGAATTATCAGACAATGGATATAAAATATAAAATATATTAAATGACATGAAAAGAAAAGAGATCAAAATAATAATGAGGAAAAGATTATATTTTAAAAGAAGGCCTAAGAGATTGGACTAAGAGCCAAGCAGAGTTTCTATAAATTAGAAACACAAGAATTGAAATTCAAAATTCAATTAATGTGTTTCAATTGATTAAGACTTAGCTGAAGAGACGTGAAGGAATGAGGAAATATACCTGAAATAATTTTCTAAAATTCAGCTTAGAAAGAGTGATAAAAAATATGAAAAAGAGATTAAGATGTATGATAGAGTGAGAAAAATCTAACAAACACTGAATTGGTGTTACAGAAAGAGTAGCTAGAATTGACAGAAGCAATCATATAACTGCTGAGAATTTTACAGAACTGAGGAAAACCATCAATCCACAGATTCCAGAAGCTAGTCAATCCTAATCAAGCCTGATAAATAAAAATAAAACACTAAGACAAATTATAACAAAAATAAAAAACAATAGAGGTAAAGGGGAAAAAAATAATTAAATCAGCCATAGGTAAAATATGAGCTGTATAAAAGGAATAGCAATTAGACTGATAGCTGACTTTTCAAAAATAGCAATGGAAGACAACATACATGATTCAACAGAAAATATGATTTGATAATAAGGACAAAACAAAGATATGTTTAGATAAATAAAAACAATAGCATTTTCCAGTAATGACTACTATACTTTAACCAAAGGAAATCTGAAGGGATGTCCATTGGCTAAAGAAGCTATACGATTCTCAGATTGGATATCTAAACTGGAAGATTAGACAATGGTAAAACAAAATGGGTTAAATATGTGGGAAAAACAAAACAAGCAAATTGTAGTAAACAACAATAAAAATGTCTTGTGTAATTTATTTAAAAGAGAGAGAGAACATATTGATAAAATATAAAATACATATATGTACTAAAATACAAAATGTGAAAAATGTGTAATAATTAGTAGGGAAAGAGGTAATCATAATTATTTTAAAGACCTTGTATAGGACTGTAGAGTCAAAGATTAACTTTAGATTTTGACAAGTATACACTAGAAAAATATATTCTATTACTTCCCAAATAGTAGAAGGAAAAAGAAAATGAGGAAAAAAAATTTGAAAGAGAGCAAGAAAGAAAAGAAGGAACTTATAGATAACATGACAAATGGGACCAAACAGATAGTAAAAAAAATAATAAATCTCAGGATTTAGAGCACCAGTTCTGAAATGCTATGGTTATTAACCTTTGATCTGTAGGCAAAAGGAAAAATCAAAAGTTGACTAGCTTCTTTCCTCAAGCCACTGCTGTGATAGTTGGAATGTCTACCTCTTTTGAACAAATTGATCTTCTTCATGACCACCCTACCATCAAAATTCTATTGAAGTAAAGACCACATACTCTGAGCACATTCAAAACACTATGGAAGTCTTGTGTTCACAAAGAACAAACCTCAGAGTCAACAATATAGTCCAGGAGTCTGTGTTGCAACTACTCAACTCTGTTGTAGTAATGTGAATCAGCCAAAAATCATATATAAAGCAATGAGCATGCTCTTTTACGATAAAACTTTACACAAACAGGCAGTGAGCCAGATTTGGTGTGCAGGCCATAATTTGCTGACCCCGATTTAGTTCCAAAGGAATAAGAGGAGATGCTTTACTTCATCGAACAGTATTAATTCCAGCTTTTAAGCAGACTCGGAAAATCCCTCCTGTAATATGGTCTCAGTGACAACTGACCCTGCTGACCACATGTAAGAAACTATTTTAGGCAGTGGGGCTGTGCCAGGTAATTCACATGTTGCCATATGGCATCTGCAATGCCACAAAGCTACTGTCACCAACAGAAGACTTGAAAGAATCTAGTCACTCAATTTAGTGCCATCTTTTGAGAAGTGTCCCTCATAGGCACGTACCTACAATTGCACCTAAACAGTACTGTGATGTCAGCCCCAGAGGCTATGGACACCCTCATACAGTCAAGGAATTAGCCTTGTCTAAATACATTGATAAATACAGTGGAGGACAGGTGGCTCTACCTTATGACTCCTGATATTAGAGGGAGAGCAAAAGGATAAAAGGTGAGTGACACTAATCTCTTTCAACCTCTTAACAAAGAATGCCAGAGCAACATTATAGCTTGTGGGGATAAGTTATCCCAGAACCACATCCCAGAAAGGGGGCAAGAAGATCACATTAAGAGTCCTGGGATCTGAGCAGGCTGCCATCTTGACAAATCTCACACCGCTGAGTGAAATAACTTCAGAAGAATATGAAAAGAAACAAGAGCCAGAAACAGAGGTAGGAAACACTGTAGTGGGTAGGGGAATGAAACCTTAATATAAGGAACCCTTTAGGAAACATGAATGCAAGGCCAGGAAGAAAAGGGCCTTGGGCTTGAGAAAATTCTACTGGTGAATGAGGCCGTTATGAAACAGTAAGGGGAAGAACCAGTCTCTGGGAGTTGAGGTTGGCACATGAGGACTCTGCAGTGGGTCACCACCCCCTCCCCCTCAAGTGCCATGGTATAGCTGCTAACCTCTTCCTTCTTCATTGTTCCTATCCCCCCGTGAGGGGCAAACTGCTGAATGGCAGTGCCCGGACTTGCACCTCTTACAAGGATATCCTGGAGCATGGCAGATCCCATGGGATGAGACTAAAGTTTGCTCTACATTATTTTTTTTCCTTTTAACTTAGAATACATAGTACAAAAGCATGCTTCATGTCACCAGCCAAAGCAATCATCTGGGACCTGCAAGCATCATCCATCACATTCAGCATTTTGATCCAGTGTTCTGTCTGAGGCTTGAAATGACAGAGCTGCCACCATATGTGAAATCTGCCTTCACTCTGTTTACTGTTTCATTTCACCCTTGATTTACTGTCATTTTAGAAGTATTGAACACATTATTGAAAGTCTGAGTTTATGTCTACAACATTTCTTAAACTATCTTCGATTTTCACAGCTAAATATTTTAACAGAGTTTCTGCAACTGAAATCAGAGTGTAAAAACGTTCGGTTTTGTATATTGGGGAAAATAATCAGTAGAATATTACTACTACAATGTTTGAAGACCTATTTAAGTCAGAAATGATAGACTTTAAATAGGGACAGTTTGGCGTGTTTGAAGCTTTGAATGAAAAAGGTGCTCAGGAGCCTGGGATGCAGTGGGCTTAATGCAATTAACCACACAGTCTGCATTGACCTTGGTAGAGAAGCATGCACACTGAACCTGGGGAGACAGCACCCAACCTCAGCCCAAAGAGTCAGGCAGAAGATGCTTGCCAGGAAAGAGGGAGACAAGGAGAAAACAGGTTGCTCAGTCAGTGGCAGAGATTTCTCTGCCAGCATGCACCCCAGTTGAGACTTTCTTTCCCGGTAAATACCAAGAAAGTCTGAGAATGTGCCCTCAAGAGCTGTGGAGGCTCTGGAGCCTGAGGTGGGAGGCACACATCTGGAATCACCCTGATTCCAGAGCAGTGAAAGTTTGAGCATCCCTCATTAGGAACTCAATGATATTGTTGGGAGAAAGATGATGGCTGAGGGAGGCGGGGGCCGCGGTGCTCTGTGCATCTCAGGTGCATAGTCTGTCCCTGGAGGCTTTATCATGGCACAAAATCTAATGGCTCTCTTAGAGGAATACGATGGTTTCGTTCAGGAGGGGATGGATCTACCTGTGACAGCAGGAATGCTGCCGGTGAAAGGCAAAGCAAGATGTCGATGAAAGAGGCCTGCCCAGAGCAGGATGGAGAATGCCTCAAAGGTGGCTTGGTGGCCGGGGGGAATGAGGATGGGCAGCAATCTGCCCACTGCCTTGACTCCTTCAGAGCCATTTCTACATCTCTGGTGCCTGTTCAGGAAACTCATGAAGTCCAGCCGGCCTCTGGTTTCACCCTCTCCCACCCATGCCCTCTCCTTTGTCTTATTTTATTCAACTTACACTCACAGTAACTTTCAATTCTCTCCCTAAGGGTCCCTGTCTTGATGGCCAGCCTTAGGCGGCACCTCTTGTCCAAGCAGATTCAGACATTTTCCTATGGTACTGTCTCTGAGCCACGTCCAAAGATGCGTGCAGGGCTGCCTGCAGTGGGCTAGGAGAGCACCCCCTCCCAGCTTGCTGCTCGGACACAGGACTGTGGACAGATATCCTCTGTTCCCCACTCTCCTCATTTATAGAAAATAACCAATGAATGAAGTTGTTGTAGAGATTAATTGGGAGATATAAATCATTACACAGTTGCTCAGTGTAGATCAGTTCCTAAGCAAGGATCACCAATACCCATTTTGAGGGAACTGGTAGTAATACCAAAACTACCATGGTCATAACTGAATATTAGTGATTTCTTGCTTAAATACACATTCCAGTGCATAAACTGAATTTAATTATTAATAGACTACATAGCTCTTTTTACTTCAGTCTTTTCTTATACAGTTCTGAGTTAAATCTTTTGTGTGCTATTTAGGGGAGATATCTAAGCAAAAAGTAACCAGGTTCCCTGCAGTCACAGTACCAATGCCCTCCTTGGGTTAATAAGGGAAACATACCTGAGAGATTACATAGAGCCATGGAATCAGACACACCTGGGGTCAATGCCCAACTCCTTCTGTTACTTGATTAACAAGTAATTTAATCTCTCCAAGTCTGTTTTCCAACCTGTAAATGGGGTAATAACAGTATCTTGTAAAGAGGAAATAGATCTGACTCACAGTAGTCAATAAATAGTGTCTATATTTGTGTTACTATTATATTTAATCATTATTTTTATTTATTCTACAAACTACCAATGCAGAAACATATGTAGTTAAATGGCAGCAACTAGATATCCTTCATCGAACAAACAGTAATGAAGTCTAGGGCCATGCCACCTGACAGTGTTCGATTTTGTCTGATCTCAGAAGCTAAACAGGGTCTGGCATGGTTAGTACTTGGATGAGAGACCACCTAGAAAGATGAAATGCTGTAGGCATTTAAAACACACACACACACACACACACACACACACACACACACACACACACACAGTAAAGGAGATGATACTGCCAACCATGACCATTCTGTCCCCAAGCTAATTGGTTATTTATTTAACTCATGACTGTACTTAACTATGTATGCACTGTTAATGTTAAAGTTAACATAAATAATTGATGAGTGCTATCTATGTTTATTCTCTACTTTATAGTATAGTGTTTTTAAATAAATGTAACTTTGTGTTATACTAAAAGGTACTTCTTATTCGGGGAGTTGCATATATCATTTGATTGATATAATAAATTTTAACTAAGGCACAATTTCCAAATTAATGATTTTTAATAATTAGAAATAAATACATTCTATAAAATGTATTAAGTACTTAATGTTGGCCAGAAAAAAAAAGTTATATTTGGGGTAATACAGCACTGAAATAAGGCAATCGTGCAGCTTATTGTCATGGGGTAGGATATAGATATTATACAAGTTATACATCTATATGAATATATGTGTAATTGCTTATACATTTAATTATACATGCACACAATCACAAGTACATGCACATAATTTTGGTTGTGGTAAGCACTACAAAGAAAACGAAAGGTCAGAGAAAATTTTTCTGAGAAAGTGTCTTTGAACTGAAACCTGAAGGGTGAGTAAGCTTTAGCCATTCAAGATCATTCTAGGGACAGGGAGCAGTGAGTTTCAAAGTCCTAAGATAGGATAGTGTTCAGAACCTTCTGGAACTAAAGAAGGCCAGTATGGGTACACATTAGAAAGAGAATGGAATGGTGGACATGAGTCTGAAGAAATAGAGCTGAAGTTTGCAGGCCTCGTAGATCACATTAAGGATTTGGGATTTTATTATAAATGCATATTGGAAGATTTTAAGCAGAGGTATAACATGACCCAATTTGCATTAAAATTTTTCTTTGTGCCTGTGAGAAGGATGAATGAAAAGGGGGTCAAGAGAAGAAATTAGGGGGAAGAGACTGAGACATGATGGTGGATTGAACAGGCTGACAGAGGAGATGGAAAGAAGAATTTTAGAGGTACAATCTCAGGATTAGGTGACAGATTAGATAAAAGGATTGAGAGAGGGAGACAGCTAGAATAAATCTCAGATTTCTGGGTGGATAGAGCTGCCTATTTTGAGGTGGAGAACAAAGGGAAAGGGTTGTATTCAAGAGAATATCAAGAAATCAATGGACTGGATTGTTTTCACATGGGTGAACCCCTGTTACTCAAAGTGAGCATAAATAGTATTTAAAAAGATGTATGGGGAATTTAGATTAGATGAACTTTAAGGTTGTTTGTTCTAATTCTAGAGGTTGCAACTATTGCATGGGTGTTAGCCTAGTAGTATTATGAAGAGGAAAAACATAAATGTTTGGCCATCACTTGACCCATGAAATTAGGTATAATGTATACATTTTTTATTATTTTTTATATCCATTGTCACTTCTCTGCATTATACATTATTTCATTATATAAAAATTTGAGTTTTAAAGATGTAAAATAATGTAACATTATTCATAAAGGCTTATTTTTGCACAAAATTTAAAATAATGTCAATCTTCTAAGTTAAAAAATCAAGAATTGTAATTTCAAAGCTGACAAATACCTGTGAATTTTGAATTGTGTTTATGTTACTTTCCTATGACTGTATTTCATTTTAGCTGGTAAGCAGAAATACTGATTATTTTTTTTTTCTAATTAATGATGGACTATGACAGCTTTGAATTAAGTAAGGTATAGAGAAAATATCCTTACTTAAAGTGAGGCTTCCTATGTAGCAGAACTGTAAGACTTTAGCTTAACAATTATTCTGCCCAGCCCTCAAAGATATAGCTTTATACAATGCTATATATCCAGATGAATTAGTGAATCATCTTTTTCTCCAAATATTTTATATATATTCTCAAATGTATTATTTTAAGAGGCTCTTTTTTTCTCTATCCCTTTGTGTTTTGTTTCCTCCAAGTATATATTTAAAGTAAGTTGTTAGCAAGTTTGTAGACAGTTTTTAAACTGTAGTGATACGTGGGTAGAAGAGCAAGTATCAAATCAGAAATTATTCTTTACATTTCTATTTCCCCAAGGAGGAAGAACCGCAAGATGGAAAAAGGCCTGTCATCATCAAAACACATGTGAAGAAAATAATTTCCCAGTAAGAAGATAAAATTCTGTGAGCTGTCTCTGCAGTTTGAGGTAGAAGTGTAGAATCCATTCAAAAGAACTTGTATTAGAGGGTATAAACAATATTTGGATTATTTGACCAACATTTGGAAGAAATACATGTACATACTTACCCGTAGAATCATATTTGTTTTTCCAAACTCTTCAGCATTTTTGTTTTACTTTCTTTCAAATATCCTGTGCAACGAGAGAGAGAGAAAGAGAAGAAAGAAAAAAAGGAAGGAAGAAAGGAAGGAAGGAAGGAAGGAAGGAAGGAAGGAAGGAAGGAAGGAAGGGATGTCAGAAACATGGCAGAGTGAGAGACATCCCTGGATCTCTTCCCTTGAAACAACAATAATCTGAACATCTAAAACACAACCAAAAACACCCAGACTGCAAACCAGCACATCTGAGTGTGGGATCTGCGTATAAGAGCTACCAGAGATCAGAACCCTGGGAGTAGGGTGAGTAGACTGGAAGAGACAAAGAAGTTTCCTCTCACAGCTGGAGCTCCATGCAGGAGGAGCAGGAGGGAAGAAGGTGCAGTAGGTTCTCTGAACAGCCCTGCCTGGGAGAGCTGTGAGCTTCGTGTGGCTGGCAGTAGTGCTCGGGCATCTGGGCAGAAAGCAGAGAAGTGGAGATGACAGAGAAGCAGGGACAGCAGAGAAACAACAGATGGTTGTTGTCAGCCATGGTTGCAAAACATGAGACTGAGCCACAGTCCCCATTCCCCAACCCAGAGGGCCCCTTCCCCCATATCCTCCATGTCCCAACACCACAGAGCCCCAAGAGAATCTGAGCAAACACTACCAAAACTGTCACCAACACTGACAAGGACTGAGACTGAGGATGGTGAGTGTGATTGAATATCTATTAGATTAAAAAGGCATTATTAAGACTTTATGTAAAGCAAAGATCCAAGAGGCTTAGATGCCACTTACTGGGAATTTTTTTTTAAAGCCTTTTTATTTACAATGGGCTAAAGAGAGATCTTTATATAATAGATCTTCTTTCTGGGGAAAAAATGCAAAATACACTTACATTAATGCCCAGGCAGAGCAAAAGTCCATTAAACACCATGAGCAACCAAGGTGATAGGGCAGCTCAGAAAGAAAGAGAAAAATCTCCAGAAAATACATTTAAAGACATAGAAATATGGTACCTAAATTACAGAGAATTCAGGATGGTACTTCTGAAAAAACTCAGTGAGATCCATAACAATTCATATCAACAATTTCAGGAATTGAAAAAAACAAGTAGATGAGCAGAATGAGTTCTTTAGCAAGGAGATTGAAACCCTCAAAAAGAACCATATAGAATTTCTAGAGATGAAGAACACACTGGATGAGATGAAAAATGAAATAGCAAGCTTGGGAAATAGAGTCGACCAAAAGAAGGAATGGATCAGTGACATCAAAGACAGAAATCTAAAAACAAATCAGAAGAAAAAAGAGAGAAACCAAAGAATAAAAAATAATGAAAGTGAAATATGAGAACTGGCTGATACCATCAGGAGAGGAAACAAGAATAATGGGCATTCTCAAAGGGGAGGAAAAGGAGCAGGGATTAGAAAGCATTTTCAGACAAATAGTTAATGAGAATTTCTCAAATCAAAAGAATGAGCTGGATGGTGGAATTCAAGAAGTTAACAGAACATCCAATTATCTCAACCCTCAAAAGCCTTACTCCAATACACATTCTATTAAAATTATCAAAAATCAACTACAAAGAACAAATTCTCAGGGCAGCCAGAGAAAAGAAGATGGTAACCTATTAAGGAAAACCCATTAGATTATCATTGGACTTCTCAGCACAAACTTTATAAGCCAGAAAAAAGTGGAATCAAATATTCACACTATTAAATAAAAGAAACTACCAGCCAAGAATAATGTATCCAGCAAAGCTCTTCTTTAGGTATGAAGGAGAAATAAAGATCTTTTCAGACATACAAAGATTGAGGGAATTCTCCACCATGAGGCCTGCATTACAGGAAATATTGAAAGGGGTCAGCTCAGCTAAAACAAAATGACAAAAAAAATACATAACTAGGAGTAAAGTGATTAGCAGGCAGATAGAAGCAGAAGAGTGCAACCCTTACTAAGAACAGGGCATTATAAGCTTAAAAATAAGAAGAGATTAGCAAGATAGTAATGAATGTTCAGCATACATATGGACAAATTGAAACAACAGTGACTGACAAGGGGAGAAATGAAAGATGGACCTTGAAATAATCATACTAATCAAAACAAGCCAGATAGAAAAAGTTGAAAATCATATGATATCACTTACATATGAGATATAAACCTTAAAGTAACAAACAGAGACTCAGGGACATGGACATGCACTAAGGGGAGAAAGGGAGGGGAGAAGTAGACAAAGTAAAAAAATTAAATAATTTCAATTAAAAAATAAAATAAAATAAATATAAATAAAAGGTAAAAAGAAACAAAGAAATTAAAGGTATATAGATTAGAAAATGTCAAAAAACAAAATTCAACCAAATAAATTTGAAGATCTAATGGGATAAAAAGTGGGGGTGGAGGAATCAAAGATCCAAATTCTCAAAGGGGAATGAAGATAAGGCACACGCAGAAGAATATATATATATACTATTCTCTACATATTTATAATGGTAACCACACTCCAAAGATTCAGAACTGAAGTATATAACATAAAACAAGAAGGACCAGAAGGAAAACCCACAAAACCCACCAAAGTAAAACAATAAACAGAAACACAAGGAAAAAGAAGCAATGGAAACACCAAGATATCAGAAAGCAAAATATAAAATAGTTACAGGAAAACTTTATATTTTAAGAATCACTAAATGTAAATGGACTAAACTCACCAATAAAAAGACACAAAGTTGCAGATTGGATCAAAAAAATAAAATACAACCATACGCTACCTCCAGGAGACACATTTCAGTTTCTAAGACAAATATAAACTCAAAGTGAAAGGGTGGAAATAATATTTCAAGCAAATGGCATTCAGAAAAAAGCGAGAGTAGTGGTACTAATATTGGATGAAATAAACTTTAAAATAAAAAAGGTCAAGAAAGATACTGAGGGACACTTTATAATGATAAAGGGAATCATGCACCAAGGAGACATTACACTTATTAATATCTATGTTCCCAATCAGGGAGTCACAAAATATATAAAGCTATTACTAACAAAACTAAAGGGAGAAACAGACCAAAACACTATCATAGTAGGGGACCTAAATACCCCACTGTTGGATATGGATAAATCATCCAAACAGAAAATTAATAAGGAAATAACACCCTTAAATGACATATTAAACCAGCGGACGTAATTGACATTTACAGAGCCCTTCATCCCAAAACAGCTCCTTATACATTCTTTTCCAGTGCACATGGAACATTCTCAAAGATTGTTCTAGGATACAGAGCTAGCCTCAATAAATTTAAGAGGGTTGAAATCATACCAATAATATTTGTTGATCATGATGTTCTGAAGCTGGAGACCAAGTGTAAGAAGAAAGCAGGAAGAACCACAAATACAGGGAGATTAAACAACATGCTACTGAAGAATAACTGGGTCAGAGAAGAAATAAAAAGAGAGATCAAGAGATATATAAAAATGAATGATAATGATAGTACAACATATCAAAATGGCAAAAGCGGTCATAAGAGGAAAGTTCATATAATTATATGCCTTTCTCTAAACACAAGAATGAGCCTAAATAATCAATGTAATGCTTCATCTCAAAAATCTAGAGGAAGAAGAACAAATGAAGCCTAAAGACAACAGAAGAAAAGAAATAATCAAAATTAGAGCAGAATTAAATGAAATTGAAAATAAACAACAACAAAAAAAATAGAAAAAATAAATGCAACAAAAAACTGGTTCTTTGAGAAGATTAATAAAATTGACAAACCCCTGACTAGACTCACTAAAGAAAAAAGATAAAGCACACAAATAAACCAAATTAGGAATGAAAGAGGAGTAATTATGACAGACACTGCAAAAATAAAAGGATCATACAAGAATACTATGAAAAAGTATATAACACCAAATTTAATAACCTAGAAGAAATAGACCAGTACTTAGAAAGATGCAACCTTCAAAAAGAACTGAAAAATCTAAATAGAGCGATTGGTAGTATGGAACTTGAAACAATCATAAAAAAAAAAAAACTACCAAAAAGTAAAAGTCCAGGACCAGATGGCTTCACCAGTAAATTCTACCAAACATTCAAAGATTTAATCTCTCTTCTCCTCAAACTCTTCCAAAAAATCAAAGAGGAAGCAATATTTTCTAACTCATTTTATGAGACCAATATTACCCTGATACCAAAACCTGGTAAAGATAACACAAAATAAAAACTACAGACCAATATATCTCATGAACACAGATGCAAAAATCCTAAATAAGATACTAGCGAATCGAATACAGCAACATATTATACACCACGATCAAGTGGGCTTCATCCCAGAGACACAGGGATAGTTCATCATAAGCAAATTGATTAATGTGATCACCACATAAACAAATAAAAAATAAGAATCATATAATTATATCAATAGATGCAGAAAAAGCCTTTAACAAGATACAACATCCACTTATGATAAAAACACTTAACAAAATTGTTATAGAAGGAAAGTACCTTAATATAATAAAGGTCATATATGACAAACCCTTAACATTATACTCAATGATGAAAAACTAAAAACTTTCCCTGTAAGATCAGGAACAAGGCAAGGCTGTCCACTATCACCACTGTTATTCAATATAGCATTGGAGGTCCTAGCAAGTGCAATCAGGCAAGAGAAAGATATAAAAAGCATCCAAATAGAAAACAAATCAAACTGTCAGTATTTGCGGATGACATGATTCTCTAGAAAACCCTAAAGACTACATAAAAACACTACTAGAAAAAATGAGCAAATACAGTAAAGTTTTTGGATACAAAACCAACATTCAAAAATCCATAGCATTCTATACTCTAATAATGAAGTGTCAGAAAAATAAGTGAAAAAAATAATTCCTTTTGCAATGACAACAAAAAGAATAAAATACCTAAAAATAAATCTAACAAAATATGGGAAGGACCTATATAATGGAAACTACAAGACCTTATTAAAAGAAATTGAAGAAGATACAAAGAAATGGAAAGATATTCTGTGTTCTTGGAATGGAAGAATCAACATAGTTAAAATGACCTTATTACCTAAAGCATTATACAGATTTAATGCAATCCCCATCAAAATCCTATTGGCATTTTTTAAAGAAATAGAACAAAAAATCCTTAGATTTATATGGAACCACAAAGGACTTCTAATTGCCAAAAGCATCCTGAGAAAAAAGAATGAGGCTGGAGGCATCACTCTGCCCAACCTCAGATTATACTACAAAGTGACAGTAATCAAATCGACATGGTATTGACAGAAAAACAGACACACGGATCAGTGGAACAGAATCGAGAGTCCAGAAGTAAATCCATACTTATATAAGCAAATAGTTTTCAACAAAAATGCCAAAAACATACAGTGGAGAAAGGAAAGCCTCTTTAATAAATGGTGCTGGGAAAACTGAGAAGTCAGATGCAGAAGAAAGAATCTAGACTGTTGTCTATTATCACCCACTAAAATTAACTCAAAATGGATTAAGGACCTGAATATAAGAACTGAAACAATAAAATGCATGGGGCAGGGGGAACATAGGAACAAAACTCAAGAACCTTGGACTTAAAGAGGATTTTATGAACTTGACCTTAAAGGCAAGGGAAGCAGAAGCAAAAATAAGTGAATGGAACTACATCAAACTAAAAAGTTTCTGTACAGCCAAAGAAACCGTTAAGAAGGTAAAGAGACAACCATCCGAATGGGAAAATATATTTGCAAGCAATGCCTATTGAAGGGCCTAATATTAAAAACTTACAAAGTACTCAATAACAACAACAATAAAAAAATAATCCAATCAAAAAATGGGCAGAGTACCTGAACAGATATTTCTCCCTAGAGGACATATAAATGTCCAACAAGTATATAAAAAGATGCTCAACATCACCAGCTCTTAGGAAAATGCAAATCAAAACCACAATGAGTTACTATCTCACACATGTTAGAATAGCTATAATCAACAGGACAAGTAATAACAAATGTTGGAGAGGATATAAGGAAAAAGGAACCTTCATATACTACTGGTGGGACTGCAAATTGGTGTAACCACTATGGAAAACAGTTCAAAGGTTCCTCAAAAAACTAAGAATTGAACTACCATATGATCCAGCAATCCCTCTACTGGGTATTTACTCCAAAGACTTGAAAACCCATATCCAAAAAGATATTTGCACATCGATGTTTATAGCAGCTTTATTTACAGTGGCCAAGACATGGAATAAACTGAAGTGTCATACGATAGATGATTGAATAAAGAAGCTATGGTTTATATAATACAATGGAATATTACTCAGACATAAGAAGAGATGAAATACTGCCATTTGCAACAACATGGATGAACCTTGAGATAATCATGCTAAGTGAAATAAGCCAGACAGAAAAAGTTGAAAATCATATGATATTACTTATGTGGGTCCCAGGTCTGGCTGTCATCCAGGCTCGCGGCTAGGGGTAAGACTCTAGATTTAAAATATTACATTAACGTAGTAAGGCACCTGCATTCAACTTATGCTAGTATGACTCAGCTTATTGTTTATTACGCATGTGTGGCCACTATTGTTCTCTGACATATATAAAGCCCATGCAGTCCCCTAGTGCAGGAGCGTGTGCTCCCATCAATAATAAAGTCGGTGCCTGCCATTGCATTTTCATGTCGGCTCATCATGCATTCTTTCAGCTGGGCATCTCACCACCAAAACCTTCCCTTCTTGATCAGCTCGGCGCTGACAACTTATATGTGGAATATAAACCTAAAAGCAACAAATGAACAAGACAAACAGACTCACTGACATGAACTATAGACTAGTGGTTACCAAAGGTAGGGAGTATGGGGGAGGGAGGTGGTAGATGGAGTAAAAGGGGTCAAATATGTAGTGACATTAAAGAAAAAATTTTTTAAAAAAGAAAGAACAATGGATCACATCATTCATTGATCCCAGAAAGAAAGAACCTCTCTGTCTGTGACTTGTGTAAAAACAAATCATAATGAGTAATGTACGAGGCAGTTTCTATTCCACATGTAAGAATAAGAATGTAAAGCACCATAGTTTCTCTTGTGCATGATTTTATGGTATTTCCATGGCTATGGAGAGAATATGAGATGAAGCCAAAATAAAGGATAATATTTAGTTAGAGTTTTAAAAGAAAGCTGTTAGCTTCTGCTTAAATAGGAGAGACATTAGTAATTCAGACCAAGAAAAGCAGTTGAATAATGCTACAATTAAAAGGAACAGAGAAGCCTCCTGGGCCCCTTATCTTGTGTACCCATCCAGATGCCATGGGGTGAAACAGGTATCTTATCTGTAGTGCATAGGTAGGAGAAACTGCAGGGCCAGCTCTTAAATTATATGTGTCAACTTTTGCATTCTAAAGTGTGTTTACTAGAATAATAGGTCGAAGGAAAAATTTTCCTTTCCAAAGTTTAAAGAGGAAATCTAATGTGAATGTTGATTTCGCTATCCCTTATTCTTGTGAGAAACATAGCTTGCAAACCTGATGATGCTCAAGATTCAAACAAACTAAACCACGTGGAAAGGAAAAATAGAGAAAAAAGGAAGCTGAATTTAGACTTTTCTAACTATATTTCAGGGAATCTTGAGTGATAACCAATACATCTCTGCTTGATGACTTTATAATCACCTGTCAATTAGGATGGGGGCAGAGGTATTTGAGCAGACAGGGCATAAGCCTCCACTCAGAACATTTGTCTTTCCATGCTCAAACTTCTGTGTGATCAGAGAATGCATCTCTTCCTATCAACCAATAATTTCAAAGGCTTTTACAAGTACAGGTCTAAGATTTAGATATAGTACTATCCCACTTATCCAGCATCTGGAAAAAAAAAAAAAACATGATCACATACAGGAATTTTTTAGCTGACTGAGCACAGCACTTTGAGTACAAAGGATCCCCATTTTTAATTGAAGCCATTTACCATAAATGCATCTTTTCCTTACTTCTTCCTGTGTATTTTGCTAGTGATTCCCAAATATGTATTACCAATCAACATCTCTCCCAGGAACCCTAGATTCTTTATCTCAGTGCCTGCTTAGCAAACCCATTTGAAATCTATCATCTCAAAATTGGCATATTGATATTCTTTTCTAAACCCTTCTTCTCTTAATAATGGCAACTTTATCCTTCCAGTTGCTCAAGTTAAATACATTAAAGTTATTCTGGATCTTTCTTTCTTTCTTTCTTTCTTTCTTTCTTTCTTTCTTTCTTTCTTTCTTTCTTTCTTTCTTTCTTTCTTTCTTTCTTTCTTTCTTTCTCTCTCTGTCCCCCACCCCAGCCCCGCACACCACTCTTTAGCCCACCACATTGAATCCATCAGCAATTTCTCAATTTCTCCTGGTGCTATCATCAAAATATCTCTCTAATAGAATCACCTCCACCACTTCTACCCTGGTTCAAGCCACCATCATTTGTCACTTGAAATATTGCAACAGATTTCTAACTAGTCTTCATGCTTTTATTTTTGCCCCATAATCTATTCTCAACCCAGTAGTCAAAATAACTCCTCTAAAATGTAGGTTAGCATGTGTTTCTTCTGTTTGAAAACCTCCAATGGCTTCCCACCTCACAGAAAGCAAAAGCCAAAGTCCTTCTAACAGCCTAAAGTCTTACATCCCCAACATGAATATGACCTCAGTGATCTCTCCTGCACCCACTCCATGCCATGAACACGCCAAGTACATATCTGCCTTTCCACATGCTTTCCCTCTTGTATGGAATATTTTCTCCTAAAATACCTGCATGGCTATATTCCTCACTTTCTACAGGTCTCTGTTCTAATGTGACTTTCTCAGCAACTTTCATGACTATTTATAACATATAACCCTCCATCCCTATTTCCCCTCATTGCTTTATTTTTGTCCACATATTTATCATTGTTTAAATTATGTGTATGTGTGTGTGTGTGTGTGTGTGTGCATGTATGTATTCAATTATTCATTCATTTATACTCTTTGGCTTAAAGATTTCACCTATGAATAAATGAATAAAATGTATGACATTAATTCTCGGATCTCAGCTATATTTTGAATAACTGAGATTGACATATAAATGATCTCCTAATACAGTAGCACTTTAGTACTTGGGATGAAATTGTGATATGCCTAATATCTTGTCAAAGAGTTGTTTGAGGAGAAAGAATGTCCAGAAGAGACGTGGGAGTTCCCTCCATGTTGTCTAAACATGTGTTAATGGGAGCGGGGCTTCACTTTTTTACAGAAAAGGGATGGTACTCTATGTTGTCTACTCTAGGACTGGTGACATCTATCCCTGTGGCAAACCCATGATACCCAACATTTTTTGGTGCTCTGTAGCTAGCTTTCTTAGACAACTCCTAGAATCAAAACAGGGTAAGCAGGCACCAAAGGGAGCTGATTATAGTGTTCAAGATTTCCTTATTAAAAGAGAACGCTTGGGAAGGTGAATTCTCTCCCAGAAAGGCATACCTGCCATAGGTGACCAGCATGGAGGGAGAATCTGAGGACCTGTGGCTCTTCTTGCTTTCTTAATAAAGTCTATTATTTCTTTAACTTGTAGTTTTGGAGATCTCTAAGATCACCACCAGTTTCACAGAATTGCTAGAAGTCACAGAATTCAGAAAAATCTGTTACACTCATGGCTATGATTTATTATGACAAAAGGACACAAGTTAAAATCAGCAAAGATAAAAAAGGAGCATATGGAAGAATCCGGAAGGGACCAGGCACAAGCTTTCCATTGTCTCCTCCCAATGGAATTGTTTGATGGTGCACAATGCTTCCTGCAATGATGTGTGACATGTACAGAGTACTGACAAGCAGGGAAGCTCACCTGAGCCTTGGTGTGCAGGAATTTTATGGAGAGTTTGTCAGGTAGGCATGAAACTCCCATAAGGCTCTATCTCCAGCCTCTCCAGAGGTCAGACTGATACTGTGTTGCCAAGGCCCCCACCATGAATCACACTGCAAGCATAGACTATCTGTATGACTCAGGTACACAAAGACACTTTTTTCAGGCATGATGTTCAAATAGTTGGTCAAAGGCCAATTCTTTCTTTGAAGTGTGCAGAGTTCCAACACCTCAGACCTTCTGAGTCAACCCTTAACTGTACATGCACCATGTTATTTTGTCAAATTCATCCTTGCTCTTTTCACAACAGATGATATCTATGAAGGAACTATCTCACTGACCTCATGTTGCTTAAAAAATTTAACCTGTTTATTCTGATGTATCAGAAACAGTTACTTTCATTTTTAATCTATAGAAGAGAGTCAGCTGAAGTGATATTTGTGGTAGTAGATTAATAATGAGAGCCTGGAAAGTTTATTTGCAAACTAAGTGAGTAAACTCAGTTTTCTATAACCAACATGTTATCTTGTCTGATAATTAAAATTTTCTATAACAAACATATTATATACATTTCTGGGAGAGTAAACAGATTTCTTGATGATTTATGGTAGAAGTTTAACCATAATAGCAAGAAAGTATAAAAGAGTAAAACATAAAGAATACTTTTGTTTCTTCTTGGCTGGGTTCTTTGTTTATACTACTCTTGTGATTTCCAGAATGCATGTATTCCTTAACCTTCTCTTATATACCTTGACCAAAAAGGATAATACTAGAACAGTATTTGAGTTCTCAAAGTTCTTATGACCACAAAAGTATTCAAGAATTCTTATTAAACATAACTGTAACTTAGGCTTTTATGAGGAAGGTTAATTAAAAACAAATGAAAATCATTAATTTCTAATTGCCACGATGTATATATCACCAATTTGTGGCTTTAACTAAAGCAGAGGAGGCAGAGACAGGAGCAATATAATTAAGAACTAAAGAAACCAAAGTAAGAGATATTTTGCAGCTTTATGTGTGTTTATTTACAGAAGTTGCTATTGAAAATTTGCAGCAACATTGAGTTTGACTCACATGTATATGTGGAAGGGGAAGTGCTGTGGAGGAGGCCTGTATTTTGTTCCAAAAGTTCAATTCACGCTTCAAAACATATTATGGAAAAAAAAAGAAAGAAAGATTTCAGCTCTAAGTGCCCAAATAATATTATTGAATTAAATCCAATATTTTTAATAGAATTCATCTCGTCTAAAAATATAAGAGGAATTTTAAATCAATGAACCCACAAAGCCAAACAAATATTCCCTCTGAGCCTCCAATCCAATCAAAAGTTAGAGAAGGAGCCAGAGAATTTAGAAGTGTGCAAACTTCTAGATTTACCCTTAATAAATGCTTAGCTCTTTACATATTTTTGAAAGTCAATCAAAATTAAATTTTGTTTTTTATGGTAGTGCAAGGAGATATTAAAACACTCACACTAAATTTGACCCATCTCCTCAATGTGTTTTTGCTTTTCCTGAGTAATCACAATGATTATAAGCTCAGTTATCTATTATTGAGGCATTAGATAAGGGTAAGATAAAGCAAAAAAAAAAATACAGTCAGAATGTTAAACCTAAAAGAAGCTTAAAATTAGTTCACTTTAAGATGAATTCAACTGATAGAAAACTGAGGCCAAAAGAGGTTAAGTCATCTGTGCAAACTAGTTCACCTTCTCATTCATTCATTTATTCATTCATTGAATACATTATTATTGAATATCTTCTCTCCACTGGATGCAAAGATAAAAGTCAGCAAAGAGTTAAAAGTCTAGCATACAGATAGAAAAATCAGCAGCACCAGGTAGCGGCTGAGTCTAGAATACAGCGCTTTATACCCATTTTCCAGTGCGTACACATTCTGCAAGCCCAGGTTTTCTCCATTCTGCTCTTTAATAAGAAACACCTGGGTTACTCACTAAACCCATTAATGCCAGATCCTGCCCTAGACCTCCTGAATCCGAAAGTATACCACAGGGAACTTGTGTTCTAAATTTTTAAGAAGTGTCCAGAGGAATCTAATCACAAGCCACTAGCAGGGATTCCACCTGCTGGCCAGTTTTAGCAGTCCCCCAATTTTTTCTGCCCTCTTCCAGTTGGTAGGCTCCTGACCTCGTTGGCTTAAATGTCCCATATCTGACTGTTTAGGTAAGAACCTATGTCAGCATTTCCCAGTTCAGAGTCAGCAACAGAATTACCTACTGAGCTTTAAAAAAAGGAGCAGCAGCAGCCCAGGCTTCACTAGACCAACTACCTCAGAATCTTTCAAATTAAGGCCCAGGCCCTCAGGTGCTCTGAGCCCAGTGTTGCAGACATGAAACTAGCTGCAGAGCCCTGTCCTTTGACACAGACCCCTTCAAGGACTGACTGGCCAGGCAGTGGCCCTGGTGGCCCTCCAACCACTCACTGCTCCTAGACCCCCTGCCCATGCACACCATCCTCGGTGTCGCTCACAGCCCGGAATGAGCCCTGGCCTTTGCCAGCCAGAGGGAAGAGGAGGTTCTGATTCGGCCGCACCGAGGCAGGGCTAGCAACCCCCCACAGAGAACACTTCTAGTCTGTCTCGTCTGTCTCTTCTTCCCTTCCATATCTGCGCCTCCACCCTCAGTCAGGGGTGCAAGGCTGTCCAGCAACCTCCTTGGGAACATGTAGGTCATGGCTATGCCATCCCAAGATACAGTGCTGAGGGCATCCACCCAGCCAAACAGAACAGAGGGAAGTAGCTTTGTGGTCCGAGAGAGACCCCTCTGGCCCTCACACATCTCCTCCCCTTCACAGGCTTCAGAGATATATTCCCTTTACAACAGAAAACACTGGTAGAAAAATGAAAAACTCTATCCAATATTTTTTTTAAAAGAAAAAGAAAGAAACTAAAGGAAGAAAACTAAGGACCTCAAGATTTAGCTCTCCTCCCACCTCTCTGAGAGGCAAACAGGTAGAAAGCAGCCTTTGTCTTTGTGATAGCAAAATAAGGAGGTCCACGGGTGATTGCCTGAGAGCCAGTTGGGGTCCCACTTATGTGGTGTTATCAGATCCCCTTTCTCCAGGAAGATGGTTTGAGCCCTTGGTGGGAAGAGCTGGAGAGACCAGCAGACCAGCCTGGAACTTGGTCTGCCTTAGCATATACTACAGGCTGTGGCAGCGCACGCACGTGCGCGCACACACACACACACACAGGCCCAGGGCCTTCTTCTATTGAAGTTCCATGGGGAATTCTCATGAGCAGCCAGCTTTGAGTATTGTATCAACCCGGACCTTTCAGAATCCTCAGGAAAGACCTTCCCCCACAACAAAATAGGGGAAGTTTATGAATATCTCTTGAGCTCATGACACATGGTGCCACCATTATCATAATATGCCACCTCCGCTGTCCCATGCCTGCCCAACATCTTAGATTCAGGTAGAAGAAAAAAATGTCACAAAAGTGTTATAAAGTAGACCATTCTGAGACAGTGAGATTCACAAATTTTCCATCAAGACAAAGCAAAACAAAGGAATCATTGGATCAATAACAGTCATGTCAGGGTAAAGGGAGTCAAATATGGGGGAGCAGAGATAGGGTGAAGTGGGTAAAGGGGATCAAATATATGGTAGCTGAAGGAAATTGGACTGTGGGTGGTAAACACATAACAGAATATACAGATGTCAAATGATAATGTGCACCTGAAAATTATATAATTGTATTAACCAATGTTACCCCATTAAACTTAATTTAAAAATAAAAATAAAAATAGAAATATAATAACGGTAGTGTTAGATTGTGTGTACTCCACATCATTTTAGTCATATCACACCTCTGTCCTTCCTGTCTTCTCACCCACTCGCCTTTCTACTCATTTAGGCAACTATTAATCCATTTCCTACTTAGAAAAAAGGAAGTGCAGATCACTGCCAGTGTTAATTTAATTTTACATAAACATGCTCTTTGAGGCTGATACAAATCTGACTGGTTTTAAATGTGAAAATAAAATATAAAAACTGTTCTTGGAGTTATTTCTAAACAGAACTAATGTAAAAGGAATGTATACAAAAATCGGATTCATCAAATGAATCTTCGGCTAACAATTGTTGTAGAACAATGTTAACATCACAGGTAGGAATGCTGTTTTCTAGGACTTGACATTTTCGGTAATTGAGAATTACTATATTTTATAAATGAAATACCACTACTAAAAATGAAATGCTATAAATAGAAACATCATTTGTTTTCAAAGACTATCAATACACCACAGAGATGAGAAAATAATAATAAAAGCGAGATATTTCATGCAAACTTTGGGGATAAGGTTAGGACTGTAGCCTGTGAGTTATCTCAAAGTAAACTCGCCGCAGGCAAGTATTCTCAGGGCAAATGGGAAGTGGGTTAAGGCAGATGTCATCACAGGAGTGTGTTATGATTAGCTGAGCCTCCTCATCTTTTTTATCCATGGACTCGAGAACCAGAGGGTGGGGAGTTTGTTCCAAAGTCATGCCCCCAATACCTGCAAAGTATTAAGATGCTCAGATGCTCAGGAAGTTCAGTGTAATCGACACAGCCAACGATTAGTCCAGCTTTTCCCACTACCCCACAGGGCCTCTTCTCCCACACATGTGTAAGGTGATGAGCTTAACATTCCAGAGACAGAAGAAAATAGACTTCCCCAAGTGGCATGTCTCGGCACACAGACTTCTGGGGATTCAAATCACTCAAGGTCAAAGAATATAGGTGATTATGTAATGTTCCATAGGCAACTCCAACTCACACCATCAGAGTCAATAGTCTTGTAGTTTTCATAATGATGTTTCTATCAAGGGTATCAGGAAATAACTTTGACACTTTTCAGATGGGCTTCAGTTTATCTTTTATTTCTGTCTTGTGCTGAAACAAGGATTAAGGCTAGAAACAGTAGAAAATAAGCTCCCTTCTTGCAAGTAGGTTCCTATGACACTATTTTTAAAAATCTGCATAGCAAGTTTTGTGTTAATAGCTTTCAGTTGTGCTTGCCTAATGATGCTCAAGCTCTTACAAATTTTTTATAAGCCCTCTCTGCTTCCCCTTTATTACTATGCTCTTCTTTTTTTTTTTAATTAGTAATGCATTGTATTCAACATGTACCTTGACAGGTAACTTAAAAGGAGAAATAGTAAAAAGTTATTTGCCAACAAAGTCAATTGTGTTTTCATTATTGTTTATAATAGCTTTGCTGTTCCTCCAAATTTTATTTTGCTTTCTTAAAATATATGATGGAGTTGTATTTTTGTGTTGGATGAATTATGAACAATACTGGTGCTTTGTTGTAATCTAATCTAGGCTAGATATTTTGTTTTTCTCAAGTATATCTTACACAGTGCTGAAAATCATTCTTTGGTGAAGAAGATAGAGCACATGTTGATATTGATAGAATAATTGAATAATTGAAGATTTCATTTCTTCGTGCTGCCTATATCTACCAGCTTGAATTTTTGCTTTTTCATTTTCTTTTCTCTGTTTAGACCATTTCCTGAACTCATCTTCTGTTTTTCCCCATTTGTAACAGAATATCAATGGCTCCATCCAGACTCCCCCTAGTCTCTGTATATTACCAAAAAGAATCACCCCCAGTCCATGTTGACACCTCCATTGTGTCTTCCAGTGACCATGCCCGCAGTCCTTTAATCTTTCTGTTTTTAACACATAGCTATCACAATGCATATTCAGTATGTGCTTTGAAGCATATGAAATGGAATTTTAAAATGCAATAATTCATTACCAAAATAAAAGAATGTCCCTGCAAATAATGACAGCATTCCCTCTTTATCTCTTTTCAGAGCAAGCACTTCATTGTAAAGTACAGGTGCACAGTCCTAAAGTCACTGTCTTTGGTTATTACAGAAAGGCAGTCTATTTCCTAAAGCCTGAGAATGGAGTATACTTCTATTAACCATTTATTAAGTCAACAAGCTATGTAATGACTACATTTTTTCTTTCTAATATGCAGCAGCTTTATGTATTTAGCAGTATTATTCCTGGAACAGATGTGTCTTTTCAAAGTTGTCTTCCTTTCCTATGAACATAGGATTTCTTCTTAATTGTATGCTTGTAAGCTGCAACTGCTTCAAAAGGTGTTTCTGAACACACCCCTGAGATTGCTCTGTATGGAGAGCCAAGTGACATGAAAACCACAATATCATCAAGAATGTGAGCAGCCAGCTCCCACATCAGGTGCCCAATTAGCTCATATTCTTTGGCTAAACATACTCTTCAGCCAATGCAGTCATCCCCAGTGCTTTGATTTGAGAAGCCTTAGAAATACCTGGGAGTTATTTAATTGTGGCAGTATTGGAACTACAAAAAGATAAGCAAAAAGCATTTCAATCAGTCAGCAAACTGTAGAGTTTGACAGCAAAACACTGAAGGCTGTATTAAATTCCCTCCATGTCTTGAATAACTAAGCACATTAACCATTATTTTACTTAGCACTTTTCTATATCAGTATAAAAGGAGTCTTCACAAAGAATCAATATCTAAAGCACATCTAGCAGCTACTATTTTATGATTTCCTCATTGCTAAGTGTTAACGAAGAAAACCTTGCTATTATACTTTTGAAAGGCACATGATGGAAGCCTGCCACCAAATTGATACTACTTGTTTCACATAAGAAATGTAATAAGCTCTTGGGTCACCTTCAAAATATGGTTAGGTTCTTTCCCTGGAATAGAGATACTATGGGATCGAGTGACTGAAAAATCGAGGAGAGGAAATGAAATGATTGCTCAGCAGGAAAAGCACAGTGCTTCTGTCACAGGCTGCCTTTCTGCCTATAGCAAGGTCATGGAAATTCAGCATGAGCCCAAGTGGTTCTTCAGCACAGACATGAACGGGTGTGATCCTGGCACCCACTGGCGTTTGTCTGACAGCTGTGTGTGCTTCAGCCAATGCTCAGTAAGTGATCTGCCTGGTTGTGCTCTACAGAATAAAGTTCGCCCTGCAATTCCCCACTGAGTCATGAGGTCAGTAAGAATTCCACTGATGTCTTTAAATAGTCTTGGCTCCAGCCAGCTAACGTGGGTGAGGACACTAGAGTGTGTCTGTGTGTGCCTGGCAGGTCTCCGGCTACTGCAGGAGGGGGAATTTAGAGAGGACTTCAGTTTCCTCCCAATGACAGTGGTAAGATTTGTTTGCAGTGGTTTAACCTAAGAGCTTATGCACAAAGGTGCTAATTAAACTACGATATCTGATGATAACAGCAGGAATTGACTTCCCTCTTTTATGGGTGAGAAATTGGCTTTGAAGTCTGTTGGGAAAAATCACCTGTACTATGAATAAATTCTATGGAACCCCTTTGAGCAACTCTTAGACAAAGTAAGGCAGCGACTCCATACTAAAATGGCTTAAACCCAGAACCTGAGAATGAGCTACCCACTGCCCCAGCACGTTGTTGCTCCTTCCCAAATGGAGTGAAAGGAGGTGGACGGGAAGTAGGGTGAGATGGCCGCAGTGAGTGAAGGGTTTTACCAGTTCCTCCCAGTTATGTTCTTTGGCTACTATTCTTTGTTTATAGAGATCTTGGGCCTCCATCTCATCTGCACCACCCAGTATGTTATCCTTACTCCAACCCATTGCTTACATTTCTCTCGAGCGGGGATCACAACTTGCCACATATTGTGGGAGCCCACGTGGGTTTCTGTTCCTTTCACCAAACTGTGAGCTCCTTGGTGGAAGAAGCATGGCTACTCTTCTCTAGCCCAGTGGAGTAAAGAGAAGGTGCTTAACTCTCAATAAAGTGCAATGTCTTAGGAGCTCTTAGCTGCTATGACAGCAGTAAGATCCAATGAGTTTTGTGGCAAGAACTCTGAAATTACTCATCCTGATGTCTCATTTAATGAACAGCTATGTACTTTTACAATAAAAAAAAAAACTTAATATTTTTACAGAGCCTTTTGTCCAAAGAGATTTTAAATGTCACTAAACTCATTTTTTAAAATGTCCATATATGAAAGCTAAATAGCAAATATTACCCTTCTCTGAATGTTAAAAGGGAATTGCCTTTTTTGTGTGGCTTGTCTATGCTTTACCTCTTCTTTCCTGCCTTTTGGTCATTTTTTCCTGTTTATTAGCTCATCTCTAAGAAGGCAAATCTAGTAAGAAATGAGAAGTAAAATCAGAAAAAGAAGACAGCCACTCCGGGACATTACAACAGGTGCAAGAAGATTGGGGAAAAAGAATGAAACTGCACATTAAAATTGATTTGTATTTATTATCCAAAGCCATCATACTATTTCAGTCACTCACCACCAGATATAGACATGAGCAGTTTGATTGTTACGCTACAGTTATTTTAGAGACAAATAAATTGTTCCCCCTAGAACTCAAGAGAAAGCTCTGCCTATTTTGGTCATCACCGGGCTCCAGGTTGCTCTTTGGTCCCATGTAATGCTTGGTAGAGGCTACTGTTGCTACCTGGCTGCAGGTTGCCAATTCAAGGGTTGAAACCAGATGGTGTCAACGCCTGATACCACACTTGACACACAGCTAATACTTAACAAATATTTGACTTGTGAATTTCATTGAATCAGACCTACTGACCACTATTCCGAAGACCAAATTCTACTGCTCCTCAGGAGAACCAGAGCAATCATTTCTCTTTGGAAAAAGCCAAATGACCTGCTACAATTCCTCAGGAGAACCAGAGCAATCATTTCTCTTTGGAAAAAGCCAAATGACCTTCTACAATTTCATGATATTATGGGAGTTATTAGAAACATACAGAGTTAAAAGCAAACACTTGTCTAAGATGGTGTTTACAATGATTCAGCAAATATTAACGCAAGCTTTGACCTCCACGAACAGTAAGAGGAGACAGTTTAGACTAGAGAAGTACCCGGCTGACAGAGTCTCGGTGAGCTGGCTACTGTTCCTGCCTTCAGTGGCCACCTCAGTTGTGTTTTTTGTCCTTCAGGTAGCTGACCAGCATCTCCAGGCCCCCCTCCACCAGCTCTGGCAGAGGCTTCGATAAAGGGTTATGGGAAATGTGGAGCCCTTTGTCCATGGGATTCCAAGCAATTCTGGCCAGTCGACACAGCAGGTAGAGTTCGTCTGGGAGGGTCTGGATGTCATTGTCGTTCAAGTTCAGCAGCTCCAGGCTGGCAAGAAGGCAGAGAGATCGCGGGAAGGAGTGGATGTTGTTGCTTTCAGCAATGAAGATCTGCAAGCTGCCCAGGCATTGGATGCTCTCAGCGATGTTTTCCAGGCGATTGGAGCCCACATGCAAGAAATCCAGTTCCTTCAGTGCAAACACACAGATGGGGATGTGAGCAAAACAGTTGTTGCTGAGATTTAGCTTCCTCAGTCTAGAGAGGTCGGCAAAGCTGGCGGGCAGCTGGGAAAGGCTGTTATGCGACAGGCTCAGGACTTCCAGGTTCTTGCAGGCGCTCAGCTCGGCCGGCACCTCCGTCAGACAGTTCATGTTGATGAACAGCACCTTCAGGCCCTTCAGGAGGCTGATTTCCTGTGGCAGGCTCTTCAGACGGTTCCCACACAAGTTCAGGACCACCAGCCGGCTCAGCCTCCCCACCTCAGGTGGGAGAACCCTGAGTTGGTTGTGAGACAGATTGAGTTTCTGGACCTCGGACAAGCCCCACAGAAAGTCAGGGATGTCCGTTATTCCCTTGGTGACCAGGCTAAAGCTGATGTGGCGCATGCCCCGCTTCAGCAGGGACCGCGGGTCCTTTCCCGAGAGCAGAGCATCGTCCCACCGGGAGAATCTCTGCCTCCTCCGCAGGAGCATCATGCCCCTGGGGCCCTTGTCCTTGGAGCGGGCGCTTGATTGCCTGCCCCCCATACCTTCCTTTCCGCCCTCTATCCCCTGTCTCCCAAAGGTTGGGGTTGTGTCCTACCCAGCTGCTAAAAGCCCGGCTGTCACAGGCAGGGAGCACCGGTGGAGGTGAGGACAGGACCGTGCCCAGGCAGTCCAGTGCGGAGAAAGCTCACAGAGGGTCTGGGTCAAGTCTTGCAGGTATCCAAGGTGCCCTACCCTGGCTGTGGGAATGCTAGGTCCATCCCCGAGGGTGAGTTTAGGTGGTTTCTCTCTGAGCAGCCTGGCTGTAATGATACACTTGTCCTTGCGGCTGCAGAACTGAACCACTTGAATCCCTCTGAATGCCACAATGCAGCTGTCACTGTCATTCTGCCTGGGCTTATTGGCCTGGTGTGTGCAAACAGGTCACAAGGAGGCTGCATTAACTCTCCCCTCTCAGCCTTTCTTGGATGTCACAGCTGAGCAGATGATTAAGAAGCCCACCTCCAAGAAGAAGCAAAGGTGGAAAGCATAGCAGGCCACACAAATGCCACTCTGTCTATGTGGTCGCCAGAACTCATCCAGACTACACAGTGAAACCAGGCTAAATCCTAATGACAGAGTTTCTTTGCCAAAGCTAAGGATCATCAGACAATATCATACGTACCCATTTCACACAACTGGTGAATCACGTAGTTGTGAGAAAATAGCAGAATAAGCCTGGACACCTAGAATTCTGCAGGCCATAAGTTTTTACACGGTGCTTGTCAGAAATGACTCAGTGAGGAGTGGACCCCCACTCCTAGATCAACCAGAGAGGCTTTAGGATCAACTGTTTCACAATGGCTTTCTGAGTTTAGTGGGGTGTACTTTAAATGTCTGAATGACCCTTTGAGTGGCTGCCTTGTGGGGTGCCCATAGTCCTGAAGGATAATGTAGAGAGACCCTCTGAGTATACAACTCTCTCTCTCCCTCCTTCTCTCACTTTCTACCCATCACTCCCATCTTCTTCAATTAAAAAAGTTAACTTATGCCCTAAGTATGTAGACTTAATGATGTTATGGGCTGAATTTTGTCCCCCCAAATTACAAATGTTTAAATCCTAACCCCCAGTACCTCAAAAGGTGACTCTTTGGAGATAGGGCCACATGAAAACACAGGGAGAAAACGGCCATCTGCAAGCCAAGGAGAGAGGCCTCAGAAGTAATCAACACTACTGACATCTTGATCTTGGAATTGTACCCTCCAGGTTTATGAGAAAACAAATTTTTTAAGCCACCTAGACTGTGATCCTTTGTTCTGGTGGCACTGGCAAACTGATATAGTTTGGGAGGAGGCAGACACATTGCATAGGTAAAAATTATAAAATAGTCAGTGATTAAAGGGGAAAGCAATGTCAAGATTGATAACCTATATTCTGAGAACAGGGTTTGCAGTCTGTAGAGAGGGATGAGTTGGCTGGGAAGCATGTGACTTTTGCTGGCAGCAGCCCTTGTGCACAGTCCCCTAGCACAGCAGTTGTGTGTCCTGGAGAGTGATACTGGTCTCAGAGTTGTAATCACCAACCCAGGGCCCTGAGCTGAACCCTGACTGGGCACCACTTGGGGAATATGCTGGCCTATCCACTGATTGGCCAGTGTCTGGGCAGGGACAGCAGCAGGAGGTATAAAACAATGTGAAGCCACTTCTCACTCCACTTGGCATTTGAAACTGATCTGATCCTCTTAGATAGATCAGAATCCTCCTAAGAACCTGAGATTCTTGCACGAAATGGAGACCATAGACTTTTTTTTAATGGGATATTCAGTGTTTTAACTTTTAGTTGGGGGAAGAATAATGTGGCTAAATTTGTACCCTAAGTTTTTGAAGAAAACCATGACTTATATAAGTAAATTTCATGTGATAATAGGGTTTTGCTGTTTTATAAAAAACTCCGCTTCTTCTTTCCCTTTTTTATTCTATGAGCATGAGAATAGTTCCTGAGATGTGGGAAATAGTGGAAGCCGGGATGATTTGAACAAGAATCAACAGCTTTCTTCTTAATGGCAATTCTCTCTTAACTCTTAACTCATTTTTTTTTCAATTAAAATCTTTTTAAGAATTTATCAATAGATAACGTGTATTGAATGTTTACTATGTGAAAGGCACTGCATTAGACACTTTACATATGGGCTAGAGGTATTCCTCAATTTTACCAAGGAGGAAACAAAGAGAGAGGTCAAGTAACTTAACCAAGATCAAGTAACTTTACCAAAATCAAGTCACTTGACCAAGTTCAAGTTATCTAGTCAATAGCAGAACCAGAATTCAAACCCAGTTAGCCAGACTTTACAGCATAGGCTGAAACCATAAGAAGTCTTAAGGCTTAGCACTGTAGCAAGATAGAATAACTATGGCTAGGTTTTGAATTTTTCTTTTCAAATTACTAAGGGGTAGGGCTGGAGAGAACATAGGGAAAGAAATAACTGCATAACTACATGCATAGAAATAACTACATAATTAGGCCTTAACCCTGGTTGCTCTACCCCATCACAACTAGGCAAAGCAAAAGTTAAAATATTATTTCAGAAGACTTTGACGTAATGAATTAAATCCCCTCTAAAAATAGTTCAGTTGTTCTTTAGCGAGGTTCTCATATATCAAGTGGATGAGATGTGTGAATAGCTGACTTTGTTTCTTCTAATATTTTGAAATGTAGATACTGTCCCCTTAATTAACCATGCTTACTTATGTGGTCAGAGCATGGGTCACCTTGAAGATGGTCACAGTCTCTCAGTCCATGTCCTCATCTATGAAACAAACCTTTCAGGCCAGGGATGTGGGGTCTGGGGGACTTCCCAGGGCACCTTCCCACTCTGAGGAGTCAGATCCTCACTTCATGATAGATCACTGTAGGAAAGTGAGTCACATTTACCTCTTTTCCGGCAAAAGTATGCAAAGTCGAAGGCAGCTTTTATTTTGCTTACATTAATGTTGGTCCTTGGAGGAATGCTGTTGGCTTTAGGCTTTTCTATGGAGATTACACATTTGACTTTTGCCAAAAGAGACTTTTCAAGGCTTTCTGAATGGATTTCAGTTTGGAATAAGTCTCAGAACGAAGCTTTATTGGACAAGGTTTTGAAATTTCAGGGCATAGTAAGTAATGTGGCTGTCTTTCAAACCTAAAGAAGTTCCATGATAATTAAGATGTATTTAATATCCTCAATGTATTTACTACATTTTTGTATATTCCAGCTGACTGTTCCAACATATAAAAATTTACATTATTTTGTTTATCCTAAATAAAATAAAACCAAAATGATGAGTACATAAAATAGTAGATTATGAAAACATCTAAAGCTTTTCCTGAATTCACACTAATAAAATATTTATTGAAAAAAAATCTTTTTATTCTCATGTTGGTGTTTCAGCTTATGTTCACATGTCATGTCTGTTAATTTGGGAAGAAAGAAATGTGTGTGTTTAAGTAGTTCATTAACATAACCATTTTACCAATTTAATTTTTTTTAGAAATAGAAGATATAGAAAGGTTTGGAAACCATCTAATTACCATTTTGCATTTAAATCTAGATGTTTTTCTTATGCATACCTACTTCAATATATTTTCTCTGACCAAAAAAAATTTTTTTTAATTTGTCTTAGCCCATGTGTCCTCAAAAGCATAGCTTGAGACAAAAGCTATGAGATTAATGTTTTATTGAGGAGTACAATCCAAGTAACCAAAAGTAACAGGGTAGTCTGGGAAGAGAGCAAATAAGAGCAATACATTCTAAGCTAGCCACATCTTTTTCATCCAACACAGCCTACGGCTAGGTTTAATAGACATCTGCAAAGAGGTTGTATTAAACCACCATGTCTCAGAACAGCTCATGGTTAAACATCTATAAAATGCATGTAATGATGCGATACAAAGTATATAACAAAATTCCCTAATTTATAGGCACTGATGGTATATGACCCACAGTACAGTGATGTTACATGGTAAAACCTCAGTAAATGAGAGCTGTGACATAAATGGTAGCTATTATACTATTATATATGTGTGTGTGTGTGTGTGTGTGTGTGTGTATACCACCCCCTACACACACACACACACACACACACACACACATACACACACACACATACAGGCCTCTGGGTTCATTTCCTAAACATCCTCTATGCATTTGATTTTCTTTTGTCCTTGTTTATGATCTTCACACTTTCTTCAAGTCCAATCAATGCAGTATCCATGAAGCATCTTTCATTTATCTTTCACTCACCTTATATTTACAGAATATTTATTCAGTAAGAGCTGTTTTAGATGCTGTTATATGGTTTATCTGATTTTCATAAGGCTTTTGAAGTTGATATTTTTAATTTCATGTTAAATATGATAGAACCAACCTTTAATGGGGTTAACTGATGCTCCAATTACAAAACTAGTTAGTATCAGCATTATCATCAATACCTTACCTTATGCTCTAAATCCTATTCTCTTTCTACTATATTCTCTTTCCTACTTTCTTAGTAAACCAGCTTATTATCGATCTGATTAGAACATACTCCAGCCTTCAAACATGTAGCCACCTCAGTCAGAGGTAGTGACTGGTTGGCTGTCAATGTCATCAGCCCGGGTTGCTATGGCTGACCACCTTAGGTTTTAATTCTGGGTTTGTTACTGAAGGGCTGTGTGACCTTGAGCAAGTTACTTAGCTTGTCTGTGTTTCCATTTCTTCATATGGAAAATTGAGATAATGCTGTGGGAATTAAATAACTAAATACACATAAAATGCCTAGAACATGTCTCCATAATGAATAGAACAGTCCTCATATGTAGCTGTTGAATAGATACCTGACAGAACATAGGAAAGACAACTTCACTCCAGGGGCTCAGGTGCAAGGATCTTCATCAGCACAGGGCAAGCCTGGCCCTTTTTTCTCCTAGAAACTTCCTCTTAGCCAATCAGCTGGCAATCAGCTCTTCCCAAGGGAAAACATGTTTTCCTGTAAAGTGAGAAGTTCAGGGGCAGATTGTCAGACAGATCTAAACTGAACTGCTTTTCTCTGTAAGTCAAGCTCCTCTTCAGAAATCCTTTCTTCTCAGATTTGTTCATTTTCTCACTCTGTTCAATCAGCTCACAGTTGTTGTTGGCTCAATTAGATTTCAAGTGCCTTATCTCCCTCAGAGCCCTAGAATAATTCTGAGGGCACAGTAGGTGCTCAATAAATGCTTACTGAAATGAACACACATTTGGGCCCCTAAAGGAAGTTTGATGTGAGCAAAGAACAATACAGAAGGTACTTGGATGTCCTGTTTGTTTTAAATTGCTTCTCTATTACTATGTTTTGACAATTGTATGCTTCATGTGTCCCCCTAGAGGACTTTACCCATGTATATACATGGGCTGATCACAGAATCTTTGATTTAACCTCTATCCTAGCAGCTCATTGGACAGAGCTTTGCCAAGCATGCCAAGTCTATTTCATTTTTCAGAGGGAAACTTGGGCACCTTCTCAGGGAAGATCCTTGTCCAGCCCTCCTGCAGGCTAGGCTGCACAGCACTGAGCTGGTGAGGCTCAGCCCAGTTCGTCCTTGTCTGTGAGTGGAATAATTATGCTTCCTCTTCATAGGCCAATTGCAAGGATCAAATGGAATGATGAAAGTAAAGTAAGTAGCACAGGACCTCTAGTGTTCCCTAGAGGATTCCCTGCTGCTATTCTAGAGCTCACTGTAATCCATCCTGGGCATCATGGCCAGAATATTTTGGAAGTCTGTTCAGACTAACCTGCTGCTCAAGCTGTCCTTCTTGTAGGCCATGGTCACACGCTTGCCTACATCACATTCTCATATCCCTCCATTTATCCCCTAACACACACACACACACACACACAAACACACACACACGCATGCACGCTCACACACACTTGACCTTCTAGCTACACAAAGGTAGCAACTGATGCCCTACACACCCCTTGTGGTTTTAGGATGCTGTCCCTTTGTTTCTGCTGTCCCTTGCTTTTTATGCTAGCACCACTCATGCTTTGCTCAAAACACTGTGTCACCTCTTCAAAGGAGCCTTCCCTGACTACCCCACATTACTCTAGGGCTGTCCAGGAATCATCCTCACTTCCTAGAGCATCCTGGACTTTCTTTTGTTATATACAGTACTCACCCCCTCCCCCATTCCAAACAGTAATGGTTTCCAACTGGGGCAATTCTGCCACTCAGGGGACACTTAGCAATGTCTGGGGATATGTTTGATTGTCAGATATGGGAGTGGTAGTGATGCTGCTGACATCTAATGGGCAGAGGCTAGGGATGCTGCTAATATCCTCCTGTGCAAAGGACAGCCACACAACAAAGAGTTATGGGCCCCAAATATCAATGTACTGAGGTCAAGAAACCTTCCTCATGGGAATCATCAGCTTTTGGACCAGTCTCCTCCATTAAAGTATCTGTATTTGTTAGGGCTGGAGCTAAATATTATTCCTCATTTGTTCCCCTTGAGTCGAGAATACTATCAAATGCAGAGAGCCTAGTCAATAAGCCCTCGCTGCTCCCCACTATATCCTCTCATTTGTGAATCAATCCATGATATTTTGAAGGTGCCACTGCCTCTCTACTCCTATGTGACCCATGTAATCAGAAACATAGGTAAAACCTGGCTTGTTTGACCACTGGTATCAAACTTCTATTTACACAGAATTATGCTGCTGAGATCATTCGTTCAGGGAAAAGGAACCCATAACAAGGCCATTTCACTGTTCAGGATCCAAATATCAGTATCTCCATCCTGTCATAAAATCAAACACTGAGGCAACTCTACCTTTGCTGATTCTACCTTTGCTGGCCAGCTGTTAACTCATAACAAATTAAATTTGAGCTGTTCAAAAGATTGCCTCCAAAAAAGATCCATCATGTTATTTCACACCATTTCCTCTCAGGAATTTCCTCTGTCTGGCTTGTTCTCCAGAACCTTGTTCTCCAGGCTTTTGTCTTCCCTGCATCTTTCTGTTTGTCCTCCAAGAGATAGGTAACCAGCAAAGGCTTTTCTAGTCCTGTTCATTCTGGCCTAGTCATCAAAGTGCACTACATGCTGAACAGCGGTGAAGGAAAGAAGAAACAAAAAGATGCTGTGATTAAAAGACAAGAGAGTAATCAAACACCAAATCAGCCTTCTTCAGATTAAGTTTATATCAAAAAGCAAGGGTGTGTATTTTAGAGCAGTGAGATTTTATTAAATATTTTTAGACCAAGGTAGCAGAGCTTCAATAAAGATCAAGTCTCCTTTTAAGACGTTTCTAATTATCTTTGACATTTTAGGATAATTAATTTTAAAATGCCTAAACAAATAACAAATAGAAACAAAAAAATTAAATTCAGTCAAGTGAACTATATGGTTCCTACCTAAGATACACGTTCTTCTAATAGGAAGTTTAAAATATGCGTAGTGTGTACTTAACTTATGTGTTTGATAAATAAATTAGAATATCATGTAAAAACTCCAAGGACCTATCACTGTTTTAATTTCAGATTTGACATGAACTATGTTAGCAAAAAGAAACCCCCTCCTTGTCAAGGTAATAGGATAAAGTTGAAAAAGGTCAACGCCCTAGGGTCTGAGGGATTCCTCACCCAGTTTCAAATCTTTGGTTATGAGTCAGGCTTTGCAGTTAGAGAACTTAAGGTCAATTCCTAGCTCTGTCACTTTCTTATTGTGTGACCTGGGGCCAGTTACTTAGCCTATCTAAACCAGTTTCTTCCTCTGAAAGATGAGGGTAAAAATAATTTGGGATTGCTATGGGGATTAAATGAGACAAAGCAGATAAACTGCTTAGCTTGGGTCCTAGCATATAGTAAAGTGATTGAAAAGTAGTAGTGATTACATGAACTATTACCATTACTGTTCTACTAGTTTTGTGACTTTAGGCAAGTTTTCAGCCTTGCTGAGCTTGTTCTGGGGATTAAAAATAGAATGTGTATGACAGTGGCCTGGAGCTGGAGCTCTATTAAGTGACAGTTATTATCATCATCATCATCATGGAAATCATTGTCTTGGTGGTTACTTGAATTTAAGTGGTTGTACTTTAGCTGAAATTAAGCAAGTTAAAATAACTCTATACATAAAAATATGTACATAAATTATTGCAATCATATAAAATAATTAGGTATGCACATGGGCAAGAACTAAAAGAAAGCAGGGAAGAAAAGAAACTGATTTGGGGGGTGTCAGGAGTCTGGATGAAATTTTTCCTTTTTCTTTGATTTCTACTAATGTTATGAATATGTGTAATAATGCTTTAAAATTTTTTTGTTATATAAAACTATAATAAATCCTCATATACCTATCATCTATCTTAAAAAATTAATAATGCTTCTTTTTAATCATGAAGGAAAATTCAAGTCAGCACTTTTGCCAATCATAATAACTGTCATAAAGGAATGAGGCAATAAAATGGATCTGGAAAAATCAGGAGTATGAGGAGTATAGAATAGAAAATAAAAGGGTCTAGCTCAACTGACAACTTCACTCTGGCTGGTAATCTGGAGCAAGTCCAGGTGTGTTCATTCAAAAAACATTTATAAAGTCCTTGTTCTGTGTCAGGAATGCAAAGAAGAGAAAGCCACTGGGGGAGGGGCAAAATGATAACCAACTCCATGTGCATACTGAATTCCTACTCAAAGTTTATCTAAGTATTTCAGGACATAGTTACAAGTGCTATAATAGAAATATGTCTGAGTTGCAATAGGAAGAGATAGAGAGAGAAAGAAGCTCTGTGAGGGATGAGACCTTGCAGATTCAGGGGAGGCAGGAGTTTGATTTGGCCACATGGAAACTGGAGCTGAGTGTAAAAAGAAAGGAAATGGCAAGAGCAGAATGTGCCCTAGAGGAACTATAAGGATTTCGGAAAGACCACAGGAGGGGATGCAAGCAGGTGAGAGAAGTTGCCGCAGATGGAGCAGAGAAGGTAGAGAGATTGAATACCACAGAAAATAAATGAAAAGTGTACTCCTTCAGCATTGCTTTTCTCAGGGTAGATTATCTTGACTTGAGTTAATGATTTGTCTTCCTTTAATAGTGATTTGTAAGTTTAAAGGGGATTTTATTGTTTTAGCGTCATACTTTTAGAAAAATTCACGACTTTGGCTACAGGTCCCCAGGGATTTAATGACTGCATTTAATTATTTAATATGTAATGGATTTTAAGTATCTCTTTTAAAATAATTAAAAGTAATAGATAGAAGTCTTGATTAAGTACTAAAAAGGCTTAACATTTTTTCAGTTATACATTATGTCCAACTGAGTAAACTTGATTTCTATATTAACATATGTCCTATGGTTGCATATTCTCATCTTTTATGCTTGTCCTCTTGCAAGCTCCACTATGGCATGCAGGCCTTTTTCTCAAGTGCACTGTATTCCCCTGCTTGGAGCTCACATCTTTGCAAATCCCTGTGCACTGCTTGCAGCCTCAGCTAAGTTCCTGAGGGTGGAGCTTGCCAGTTTAAAAACCACAGAGAAGGTTCCCCAACTTCTTGTCTGGTTACTTTCAGAGGTGGTATATCCAACAGAGAGCTTAAGGATCAACTACAGGGAGGAGAAGGATTGAGTTTCATCAAAAATTATTGCAATATCTCTGACTGTAATTGCATGTATATATATAGTTTTGTGTAAGTTTTCAGTTTCCAGATGGTTATCAGAGATTGAGATAGACTTCAGTTTAGTTATGAGAAAACAAGACATTTATTTTTTGCTCAGCTCAGTTTGACTAAAAATCATGCATACTCTATCTACAGAGCTTTTCAAAATTCAAAAATAAAATTAATGAAAACATTACGGGAAAAAAAGCAAAATATATTTTTTCAAAAGAGAAAGAAAATCAACCTTTGTCATGGTTCATGGCTCTATAAAGATTTGTATATTTGGATTTAGTTTGTTCTGCACTTCAGTAAATTGGAGCAGTTTGGCTTTTGGTTCGGTTAACATCTCTATAAATATATGTGCCCTTTGAGAAGCAAATATGCTCCAAAAGAGTATGTTGGAACAGTACTTTATTTCCCTCAGAATCTTCTCTACAAGTATTTTTAGCAAATGAAATACCCAGGTATGAAATCAAATTTTCTCTCAGAGGCTCTGGCTTGATGTGCATAGACTTGATACCTTAGAAGAGCCCAGTCTTCCTTCTCACCCTAAGGAACTACTGGGCAGAGATGGATTTACTGTGAAACTGGTACATCTTGAAATTCAGGGCCCCTCACTTGCCCCGAATATTCATATAGCACAAGGTGAGATTCTAGTGATGAGTTCATGTTGTGACATTTTAAAAAATAAAATGTATGAAAATGAGGCATTTTAACTACAGTCTACTTGACTTCCCCTTTATCATACTTCCTCATGGTTCAAGTAGCATTGGAGTAGCCAAATGTTTTTGGGATCCAGATGAGGATAAAGAACACATCTTATATGGCTTTTTATGTGGTTCTTTGTTACTTCTATGTGTAATTAAATTATGACTAGCCATCCTGGGGTAAAAATAGCTTCTAGAACAACTCTTATCATCCACTGTATATCTCCATTGATGTCACAACATGAAGGAACAAAAACAGAGGTCATGTTGAAATACAAATGTGTCCTTTGGTTCCTGGCATCAGAACCTAATTAGTGGTTCTGGTGCCAGGAGCTGTTCCTTCAGCTGTCAGACATTATGGTACATTGTTTGCAAAGTTGGCTGTAATAGCTCTTCCTACCCAGTACATTCACTCTTTCACAAAGTGTCTTCCTGCACTTTGAACTAAGAGGTGAAATCTATTTCCCAAAGCCTTGAATCTCAACATCTTGGGACTTATTTCAACCAATAGAATATAATAAAAGTGATGGATTCAATTTTCTGCAATTCAATAAACTGTCTAGGCCTAGGGCATTCAGTTTCCACTCTCACCATATTTCTACCATGCAAAGAAGCCCAGATTAGCACCCTTGAAGATGAGAGTCCATAAGAAATGTGATACGCAATTGATATTCAGCACCAGTCACCAGATATGTGAGACCATCTTAGCCTATTTCAGCCCCAGCTGAGCCATCAGCTGGCTGTAGCTTCAGGAGTGATCACGAGTCAGATCAGCAGAACTACCAAGCTCTGTTTAACCCAACTTGCTGATCCACAGAATCATGAGCAAATAAAATAGTCATTACCTAAAGTCATTAAATTTTAGAGTGATTTGTTATCTGTAAAGTTATACACAGTGGATTTGGTCATCCATGCTTAGTGAAAATAGTTCTCTTCTTTCAGGATGCACTCAATATGCAGTGTATAAAATTATAAATGAGACATACATCGTCCTTTATTACTTCCCTCATTTTTTTCCTTCTTTCTATTCATTCTTCTCTTTTTCTTTTTTTCTCATGGGAATAATGACAAGACTTGAATATGCCTTTTAAAATACAATTTTGAAAGATATTTTGAAAAACTTCAGTATAACAAGTAAGGAATCATAGACTCATGACTTCTGGTCAAGATGGCTTAGTAGGTAGACACTGTGCTTGCCTCCTCTCATGACCACATCAAAATTACAATTAAACTACAGAACAACCATCATTGGGAGTCCCCTGAGGTCTAGCTGAACAGAAGTCCTGCAACTGAGGACATACAGAAGAAGCTACCTCAAGACTAGTAGGAGGAGCAGAGAGGCAAAACAGGTTGGTTTCACATCTGTGTGTGGTGGTTGAAAATCGAGAGGGATATTTCAGCTGCAGAGTACCCCTGGAGGAACAAAGGGTCCCAGCCCTACACTGTGCTCCTCATGTGAAGGTTCCAGTGCCAGGAAGAGAAGTCTTCACAACCTCTGTGAAAACCAGTGAAGATTGTGGCTGAGTGAGATGGAGGGCTGCAGGAGTCATTAGGCATTCCTCGTAAAGGGCCCACACAAACTTACTTGCTGACAGACTCACTCACTCTGAGCCCAGCACTGGGGCAGCTCCCCAAAAAGCATCAGGGACATACAAGGCTTCGGGTCAAGAGCTGGAGGGGCAGATTTCTCTCAGAAAGAAATGCTGGGGGCTATATCCCTTTGTAGAGCACTCCCCTTTCCCTGTGAGCAGAGGCAGGCAGGTGTCATAAATGAGTCTCCATCAATCTAGCTAACACATGTCATCCCATCCTGGTGATTCCCTGAGACCCTACCCCTTTCAATTTATGGGCCCACCCATGCCACCTCCAGTGCCTTTTCCATACAAATGGTCTGTTTAATTCATGCTGTAGACTTTTCTAAAATCTCTCAAAAGTTCACAAAAACCCAAACAAACAGCATCAAGCCTCAGCATGCCCTGTACCACTTGCTGATCAGCCCCAAGCCCTAACCAGTGGCAGCTAGCCTTGGTTCACAGCTTAGCCTTTTGAGGCACCTCTAAGTCCATCACAGGTACAGATTGCTTGGTGACTCTTACCAGATGGTGCTGAGCAGCGCACAAGCTGAAGATGAATTTGGACTGTGGCAGGTCCCTTTCAGGAGGCCCTGGGGCTATCATACCCATGACCAGCTTTGACTGGATCTGGAGCACTACCCGAAGCTGCATTCAAAAATGACATACTCAAAGGGCAGATTGAGCAGACACCAGAGTCCAGCTAATGTGAATTTTTGTTCACAGAGTCAGTCCTCACTAACCAGTCCATATAACCAATAAGCCCAAGGGTAGACCCCTCCCACTAATTTGTAATAAGAAACCAAGGCTCAACTATAATAGGAGGACACACACAACTTGTATAAGGGACACACCTAGAGCACCTGGTTCAGGTGACCAGGGAAGACTGCACCACTGAGTCCCACAGGATGCCTACTATATAAACCAATAAACTAAGAGTGGGAGACTGAGCAGCCCTACTTAATACACAGAAACCAACATATGGAGGCAAACAAAGTGGGAAGACAAAAAAACATGTCCCAAATGAAAAGACAAAGCTCCAGAAAAAGAATTAAACAAAATGGAAACAAGCAATCTTCCTGATGCAAAGTTCAAAACACCAATTATATGAATGCTCAATAAATTTAGGGGCAGGAAAGATGAACTCAGTGAGGCTCTGGGACAATATCAAGTGTATCAACATTCACATCATAGTGGTACCAGAAGAAGAGATCAAGAAATTGAAAACATATTTGAAGAAATAATGATGGGAAACTTCCCTAACCTGGCGAAGGAAATAGACATACAAGCTCAGGAATCATATGGAATTCCAAACAAGATGAATCCAAAGAGACTCATACCAAGACATATCATTATTAAAATGCCAAAGATTAAAAACAAAAAGAGAATCTTAAAAGCAGCAAGAGAAAAACATCTAGTTATCTACAAGTGAGCTCCTATAAGACTGTCAGCTGACTTCTCAACAGAAATTTTGCAGGACAGAAGGGACTGACACAAAATATTCAAAGTGATGAAAAGCAAGAACTTACAACTAAGATTACTATACCCAGCAAAACTATCATTTAGAATAAAAGAACAGATAAAGAGCTTCCCAGGCAAGAAAAAGAAAAAGTTAAAGGAGTTCATCAACACCAGAGCAGTATTATAAGAAGTGTTAAAGGGACTTCTTTAAGAAGAAAAAATAAATAAAAAGCATTCATAATAAAATGGATATATATATATATATATATATATATACACATATATATATATATATATATATAATTACTTCAAATGTAAAAGGATTAAATGCTCCAATCAAAAGATAAGGTGACTGAATGGATAAGAAAACAAAATCTATATGTATGCTGCCTATAAGAGACTTACTTCAGATCAAAAGACTCAGACAGACTGAAAATAAAGGGATGGGAAAAGATGTTTAATGAAAATAAAAGCGAAAAAAAATCTGAGGTAGCAATACTTATACCAAGCAAAATAAACTTCAAAACAAAGGCTATAACAAGAGACAAAGAAGGACCCAGTAATCCCACTTCCGGGTATTTATTTAAAGAAACCCAAAATATGACTTTGAAGGGATATGTGCATTCATATATCCATTGCAGCATTACTTATAATTGCCAAGATATGGCAGCAGCCTGGATGTTCATGCTTGGATGTATAAAGAAGAGGTGGTACATATAGACAATGGAAATTACTCAGCCACAGAAAATTTTTAATGAAATCTTGCCATTTGAAGCAATAAGGATGGACCTAGAAGGTATTCTGTTGAGTGGAGAAAGTAAGGCAGAGAAAAACAAACACCATATGATTTCACTTACATGTGAAATCTAAAGAAGAACAACAACAAACAGAAACAAACTTTTGAACATAGAGAACATTTTGAGGGTTGCCAGGTAGTATGCAGGTTGAGGAGGTGGGTAAAGGGAGAAAGATATTTAAAAGTACAAATTAGCAGTTATAAAATAGTCGTGGGGATGTAAAATATAGCATAGAGAATATAGTCAATAATGTAATAACTACGTATGGTGTCAAATGGATACTAGACTGATCAGGGTGATCACTTTGTAAGTTATATCAATGGCAAATCTTTATTTTATATACCTGAAACTACTGTAATATTACATGCCAACTGTAATTGAAAAATAAAAATTATATAAAAAAAGAAATCATAGACTCTCAATTTGAATATGTAGGAAGAGTACCTTCTTTTGTCATCTTTAACTTTATTTACTAAGAAACAGAGAGAATTCAGATATAAAATAGATAAAATAGCAAACCTCAATTGAGCATCATTCTACAACAAAATAGCCTGTACTCTTCAAAAATACTAAGATCAGAAAAGTGAAAACAAACAAACAAAAAAAAAAGACTAAGGAATTGTTCCAGATTAAAGGAGCCTAAAGAGAAATAAAAACTAAATGTAATATGTGATTCTTGATTGAATCTTAACAGAAAATAATAATTTTCTTTTTTACTATAAGGACATTAGTGGAACAATTCTGAAAATCAGATAAAGTTTATAGATTAAATAATAGTATTGCATCAATGTTAATTTTATGACTTAAATATCATACCATGGTTATATGAGAATGTCATTTTTAAACAGAAATTTACACTGAAATTTTTTAAAGTAAAGGGACATTATATTTATAGCTTACTCTTAAATGATTAAAAATATGTCAATAAATATATTTGTTGACTATTACATATACAAAGTAGAATAATAAAGCAAATGAGGTAAAAATGATATCATTTGGGGATTCTGGATTAAGGATATGTAGGAACTCTATCATTTTGCAACTTTTCTCTAAGTCGAAGATTAGGTCAAAATAAATTATTTAAAAGGTTTTCTAACAAACAAAAATGATAAAGATGAATAAATAAATTGAGATTATTCTGTCAGTAAGAAGTCAATTGTAATAATCACAGTAGTGATGAAGCAAAAGAATAGTAAATTGAAATTTTAAATTGGAATAGACATTTTTTAATACCTAAAGTAAACAAAAGAACTAGAGCATTTTCCCAAGATATGCTTAAGAAATAGAAAAAGGAAAGTATAGTTGGAGGCAGCAATTAGAGAAAACAAAACTCTCATGTATGTGCATTATCTCAAATTGTTCAATATACAACTCTCTTACAACCTTATCTGGAACCTAGAGAGAATTGGGAGAGCATGGTGGCTACAGAAAAAAAAATTTTGAAACTCTCTTCATAGCATGGAAAGTGACCTTCTCCTTTCTTTGAATGGTCTTTTTTAGTTTTTAATTTTCCTCTCTTTGAAGAAATTTTTTTCTGAATCCTATAACCTCTTTTTCATAAGAAATGCACAGACAGCTTTAGGAAAGTTTGGTCCCAATTCCTTCCCTATTTATTATTTTATTTGGTGTATAAACTTGCAACTGGTAGATAAATAAGTTCTGGAGATCAAATGAACATGGTGATTATAGTCAACAATACGATATTATGAACTTTGAAGTTGCTAAGAGATTAGATTTTAAAAAGAAATGATAATTATATCAAGTGATAGAGGTGTTAGCTAATGCTTCATAGTAATCATATTGCAATATATAAATGTATTAAATCAAATTATTGTACACCTCAAACTTACACCATGTTACAAGTAAATTAGATTTCAATTAAAAAGAAGACTAGTAATAAAGATATTTCTAAGAATGCTGCCTCCATGCTACATTGAATATAATGTTATATTAGTGTATGGATTTGGGACTCACTCTGCAGTGCATGTAAATAAGTGTTTAAGAGCACATGTAATAAAGATGTTTCTGAGAAAAAAAGAAAGATAAAAAAGTCTAGAGAAAATATTTGAAAAGTAATTCAACAGAGCCCAGAAAAGAAGATGGAGAAGGAGGAGAAGAAGAGAAAGAGGGAGGGGTGGGAGGGGGATGGTAAGAAAGGGAGGAAGAGGGGAAGCAAAAAGGAGGGAGAGGGAGAGAAAGAGACAGAGAGGAGGTGAGGAAATAACTGTTTTATGAACTGGGCCTTACTTTTCTTCTGTAGTTTGGAAGAATTAATTTGCTAAATTGAAGAACTATATTGCTAAGTAGAAAAGCTTACAGGTAAAATCTCAGAAAGGCTGAGAAGGTGGAGCAGCAGACCCAGAGGACATGACACACCTCCCCACCCATCCCACTGGGACATGTTACCTACAGCAAGGAAGGGCTGCCATTAGATTTTATGAGAGATTTTATTTACTGGAACAACTTGCCTTATTTCTTCACTCATGGTCCAGACAAATTGCCACATGACCACGTATGAAACAATGTGGAAATAGATATCTCTTATTAATAGTAACTTGCCATCACTGTGCAAACTTCTTTCTCATGTATCACCTCCTTCTGGCCATATTGGTGCCCCCAAAAGTTGTGTTGACTTTTAGTAAAAAAGGATGTGGGAGAGGTGAAAATGGTAAGGCTAAGGATGATAAGTGAGAGAATATATTTCACATATAACTTTGAAAAGTGTTCTTTTCAGTCTGGGGATTCTAGTTTTTGTTTGTTTTGTTTTGTTTTGTTTGTTTGTTTCCTTGCAGTAGCTTGGGAATCACACTTCTGTTTTTATTATTATTATTATTATTAAAGACCTAATTCTTTTGAAATGCATAAAAAAATGCTCATGTGTTTCCCTACACCTTTGAGAATTACTTTCCCATAAAGCAATTCCCAGTTTAAAAAACCTTTGAGAATTACTTTCCCATAAAGCAATTCCCAGTTTAAAAAAAAAATACTTTTCAAAAAGAGTGAGAGAAAAGCAGTTTTGCCTTTATGGGTCTGGCTCTACATTCTCAGAGCCTTGGATCTCTGCAAATTGGAGAATTGTTGTAAGGACTGGGTGTGCCTCAGCAAAGAATCTGGCTCATAGGACAAGCTCAATAAATGAGGGCAGCTATCATTTTCATTGTCTTACTTCTTTCTCCTTTCCCATATAAAAATACTGAGGTGATTTATCTAAAAAAAAAAATTAGAACAGGCAAAATTGAAATTGGAAAGTACATTGAGAGAATTAGGCAGTGAGCATAAAAGGAATTGTATCTGTTTGTTCTTCTTTAACTCCTTGCTTTCCAATCTGTGCATATTTACTAACTAGTGTTTCTATTTCTCTGAGTCTTATTCAGTCCTGTATCACTGCTATGTATAAGACAGTATGGTATCTGCTATGAGGAGGTGCCAAGGGACTCCTGAGCAGCAGCTAGGAGAAAAAGTGGGTGATGGGGGAAGGTAAGTGGAAAATTGAGGCTTCAACTGAAGAGCTGAACTGACTTTGTGCAGTGTAATGATTTTTATTAACTAATTGCAAGACTTTGCATAATCCCAAAAATGGTATTTTACAGTTTTAACAGATTCAGCAGTTCTACCAACTCTCTGGATAAGCCCCCAAAACACAATAAAACTCTTATGTTTATTGAAAGTCTAGAAGACATTGAGTCTTAGGCATTTTTCCAAAAAGTAGAAAAGACAGTGAAAGTGAATGGAATAGAAAATATATATGAAGAGCAAGAGAAATAAACAGAAAGAAGAAAATAAAAAAAAAACTACATGCAGTAAATATGAAAAGAACATAGAGTTTGATGATTACTGAGAAGAATTTGGGAGAATAAGAGTTGGGAGGAATTTGGGAAAGTGATATTTGAAAGTCATTATAGGAATGTGACAGCACACAGAATTAATCTGAGACAGCATTATCTTTTTCTAGAAGAATATTCAAGAAAGATTATGTTTTCAACAACTTCAACATTTGCAATAGACTAACCACAGTCAAGTCCTTCCAGATAAAGCCGTGCCAAAACGTTTCACAACTATCATATTGAAGCCAAGAGAATTATTTTTAACCAGCAGACACGAAAGACTCTGAAATATGTCATCAAACAGAAGTCTGTATTCTTCCACTGTTGAATCTAATCTCATAATTCAAAACAGTTGAAATGTCTAAATGTCAGCGAAGTATAACAAAGCTTAACAAAAACCTAGAATGCTAAAGCTGAGGTATCCCAGGTATCTGGTTTACAGCCTCTTAATTTATAGATAATTGAACTGAGATCCAGTGCTGCTGACTGATGTCCCATCCCCTACTACTACACAGATGATTGCAAATCCAAGGCTGAACTTGGCATCCCAACTCTTGGCTCAGTAACACTCCTTGACTACACAGCCCTTTCCTGAAAATACCTTAACATGCTGCCCTTCTCAGGGATACTGTATACTAAGCAGAATTAAATGTTTAAAATAAAGGGAATGAGGCTGTGATTGGTTGACTTCCGATCTTTAGTCTGTAGGAAGAAATAAGACAAATAAGATGAGCTTTGGGGGAAAAACAGGAGAATTTGGGTAGCATTGGGTATCAATGTGGACCCTCACAGGAATATAAAGGAGGCACTGGAGGGAATGTGTCATCATGACAGTGGTTGCTGGACAGAGGACTTTATTTACAGCAAGGAGACTTGGCTTTGAGGCCCAGCTCTTCCATTGATTGCCTGGGCAACTTGCCGTGTCATTCTGACTCTGAACCTCAGTTCCTCATTATAAAATAGAGGTGAAATGCATGTAAAACAGAAGATCTTGGAAGTGATTCTGTAGGATAATAGATGTGATCACTCTTTATAGACTAAACTTCATTATACAAATTTAAGTTACATTATTATTATTGTTATTATTACTAATTGTTGCAATTTCTCAAAATTTGATCTCTCTGGTTCCTGCCACTTAACAAGATAGCAAATACCCCAATGGAACTATTCAGTTAGACCAGGTTAGTGTAAAGTAAGAGTTAAGAGAAAGGACTTTGGCGTTTGACAAATATGGATTTTAATACTGGTTCTACCAATTTTTTTTTCAATAATATGTTAAGCAAGTTATTTTCCCTTTTTCAGCCTTGGCCTCCTCATGTGTAAAATGGGAATGGCAAAACCATTTATCCCTGGGTTAAGTGAGTTAATACATGAACAATGCTTATTTCTGACACATGCGTAACTGCCCTAAAAGAAGTTAAGAATTTTCTTCCCCGTGGAACTAAAAGACAGAATTTGGTCCTGAAGGCTATAACTAAAATAAGATTAAAAGATGTCTTTAAAGGAGCTGCTACCCAAGCTAGTGTCAACACCAAGCAGACATGAATCTGGAGATGCTCACATGCCATGCAACAAACTATTTCCAAGGCATCAAGCTAGCATAGGATGCTGTTAGGTTATATGTTGTGAAATTCGCAACACTGGAAACCCGAATCTCCTTTAATTCTAGAATCTCCCCAGTCAATCTTACTCCTCAGCACAGAGGAAGGTTTACTGGGTAACTGTATAATATAATTGAGGAATTTATAAAATAAAGTTAGGAATCGAAATTAAGCTGTATACATATCATTTACTCTAATATGTTCTATGTTCTTCAGCTTGAAGATTTATTATCTCTTGATTTTAAATTAAATGGAAAGATCTCAATTTTTTTCTACTGGTTATTGTTGCAGTGTTTTAAGAAGAAGCATTATGCAACGGTTTTCTATAAATTAATATAAACATAAACTGGAGAAAGGAAGATACAGACTTGAAGTGTTTAATCTTTGCTTATAATCTGAATGTTTTGTTCCAGAATAAAATGGAATTTGGGGGTAATGTTAATAGGTTGGCACCATATAATATTCTGAGCTGTGTGTGTGTGCATACATGTATAGATTTTTTAAAAATAAATTTTTAAATATCTTTGAAGAGTGGCCTTATCTGAGCTGTTTGATTCTTACAAGACCAGTGGCTCCCATGAGATCTTTGTGGCCTTAGGTTGCTAAGGTGCTCCCATTTTTGTCCTCTTGTGTCCTAAGAATCCCTGAGAAGCAAACACTTTTTGTGAATTAGTATAAAAATAATTTGGACAAAAGAAATGTAAAGTAAAGGCCAAAGAAGCATACAGAAGAGTTTTGAAAATTATGTGCCCCTCTAGATAGGTAGCAAGTTATATCTTTTCTATAGCTTCTATGTTTTGGGTCACATTTTTTCATGTGATTTCTTTCTCCTTGTGGAGACTATAAACTTTTTTCATATTTTTTCCCAGTATGTCAGTTTTAACATTATAAGTCTTTACATTTTTGATCCAAATGAAATTTATTTTTTGTTACATGTGAGATAATTTTTTTATTTTTTCAAATAGCTATCGGGTTATATCAGTACAATTTATTAAATAAGAAACATTTTCCTCCTGATTCAAAATGATCTGAGAATTTTGCATCTCTTGCTGTTCCTCACAGGGGAAGTCCTTTGAAACAAAAATTTCAGATCACCTGGTCTCATATGTCTGACTGATGTTTTAAGTTGAGGTAGGGTGAGGAATGTTTGTCTTAATTAAACTGGAATGGCCTGGAGAAAATTTTAAGACACTTATGTTAAGGGAAAGGAGAATAACCCATGATAACTAGATGGCCACCCCCCATACTTTGAACTAACCATGTGTTTGATATTTGCATTCTTGCTTTGCTGTTCCAATGATATAAGATAAATTAGCCACATTGGACATATTGATGGTACCTTATTATGTGTGTAAGTTAGTGTAAACGAGTATGAGTATGTGTAAACATGTGTATGTGTGTGATTTTTGTCAATTGACTGTTGTTGGTATCAATTCAACACCAATATGAATCCCTAATTTGAGATTCAGTAAAGAAGGAAATTTTATTCAGTGCAAACAACTCAACTGATATAGCACCCCTGTGAAAATGCATGGCTGTGGAACAGCTCAATAGTGTTAAACACAATAAAGCAGCATGGCTCTGAGACAACTTTGGGATGAGGCCCCTCTCTGGCTAGACAGCTCTGCTCTGCTCTGCCCTCTTATTTACTTTGGTATGACAGGAGTCTTTAGCGGTTCATCTTTAGTGTTTTGTCTTCAGTGTTTCAGCTCCAGACAGAGGACCTTAGTCTTCAGTAAAAAGGGACAGTGCGCTCCATGAGCCAGAAGGGAGCTGACATATAGACAGAAGTCCCTGCCCCTAGTCCTAATTGGTTCATCTTTATGCAATTGAGGACTCCAAATCCTCACAGTTTGATTGGTTTACAAGGCACTGCCTTGATTGGTCAGAATGGAGCTGCTCTGATTGGTTGATGAAGATGCCAATCAGGATATAATCATGCAGCTCCAATTGGATGTGGAAAGCCTCAGTTTTATTAGTTCATATACTATTCCAAAGACTTTTTTATACAGGCTGGCTCATGTGGGAGGAACACAGTGCAGGCAGGCAGTTCAGTGCAGGCTTCTCCTTGAAGTGTGATTTGTGTGAGAGGCCCTTGTTTAGAAATGGCTGCTAGGCTCTGCTTTTAAATTTGAGCCCAGTTAAGGACCAGGAGCCTTTCTTAATTGATATCTTCTTTCTCGGCATCCACACTTTATATACTATTTGGTTATACATCTATAATTTTTGCCTTACAGGTTGCCTTTACAATTTGATTCCCATATATAATGTGATCCTACAATATAGTAGAGAAATAACAGATATGTTTAACATAGTTTTTACTACTATCACATGACACACATCCCTGCCTCCATGTTTTCTCTCCTATGCGTTCTACTCCAGGTCCCCTCTGAAGTGCAGGATTTGACATTTTAAATGACTTAGAAATCATCAGAGCAAACTCACTATGGAGAATGTGATGAGAATATCCAGCTCTTTCTGTCATGTTTCTATTTAGGAAAAATTAACATATGAATAGCTTGGAAATTCAGAAATAGAGCTTGAAATGGTTAGTTTCCCTTTTTCTTCCCATCCATTAAGCTTATTCTTATGTCAAGGTCCAACTCCATTCCTACCTTCTCTTTTAGCCTTCTCTGCTCATTCCACCTCAGTGATCTGTCCTTATATTTTGAACTCTGATATAAAATGAAAATTTATTCCATCAAATTCTCTTTGGGAGAATCACTCACTATATGTATTTGAAAAAGAATACTTTGAAAATCTTCTTGGATTAAAAGTGAAACTCAAAGAGAATGAATAACTAACAAAAGATGGCCACCAAATTGCCTTCTAAAGAAGTTGGAACCTGTTGACTAGAGAGCTCACAGTTTCTCACTAACTACAGGCTGACAAGTGGTTATCTCTACTCCTTTAAAACAACTTCCTAGGTTTCCCTTTCACAAGGGAGTGCATGGTTGGACATCACACCTACTCTTCTGGGGGAATATATAACCCTTTCTTCAGCTGTTATTTAAGAGAATATACCATTTGATTTGGTTGGCAGTTCAAAAAATAAACAAAAGTCTAAGAATTAGTTCAGATTTGAAGTCTTCAGACATTGCCACGTCCCAGTAAAAGCTGATAGCACTCTTTAATGAAACATTTATTAGGACTGTGGTTTTGTAAATGACAAATCAATTTAAAGTAATGTTTCTTCCAGAAGATAGAGGAGCATAGCTGAGCTTCACACCCGTCAGAGGCTGACAGTTCCTTGAACCTCCTAGCTTCAGCCTTTCATTGTGTAGCAAATGTGAGACACAAATGTAGCAGAACAGAATGCTCCTGCAAGGGCACAAACTGCTCTAACAAGGCCAACACAGTAGCCTGCGTGCCCAACATAAATAAAGCATCAGCAAATTCAGGAAAACAGAACTCGTAATTGAACTGAGATGAAGACAAGAGTCAGGTTTTGTAAGATCATCCCTACAAAGTGTATGCTGCTAATGGCTTTATCATTTCTTCTCAAATCAGGGCTGAATGGTTGAGTAAACAGCTTCAGGAAGCCTGTAGTGGTAAGAAATATCATGGACATACAGAATTTCCAAGCAGCAAACATATGCTGTTTTATTGGGGAAATATTTTTGGGGGGACACTTTGGAAATAAATGAAGGGAGAGATAAAAAACAAAAGAAGTATGTAGGGATATCCTGTTTCACAGAGAAATCCTGAAGTCTCAGAAAACCTGTTTTTCGTAACTGCTTTAGACTTTAAGTCCCTATAAGAGACTGTGGCTTTTGCAAATGTCTAGTACTTGTTTGACTCCAAGCATAGTGCCTCACAGGCAGAAGGAACCCAATGAAAATGTGTTGAACTATTTTTATTTATAACTTTATTAATTTTCTGTTCCTTCTTTCCTCTAAGCCCTGGATTCCCACTTCATATGGCCTTGGTTTAATGAAATTCTATCATCTGATTAGAAGTGGAGAGGCAAGTAAAAAAGACAGAATCATGGATATAAAAATTAGTATAAATAGTAAATTTAAGACATTCACTTCTAATAAAGATGGGCTATCTAAATAAAAGGACAAAATATGTTAAACAATGGGTTTTAGACATTGGATATCAATGCAGAATAATGATTCCTGAGACAGGAAGTATCCCATTGCCTGCTTACTACCTGGAGAGAAAGGCAACCAGGAACAATTGGGAAATCTCCCTGAATTCAGGAGACGATGCTGGGACTATGGAGAGGCCAAAGGGGCTGGAGTTTCCAGAGCAGAGAACCAGAGAAAATAGGAGCCATATGGAGAGAAAGCTCTGGAGATCTGGAGAGAGGGCCCTCTCCTGTCTGCAGTTGATACCGATCAGTGTGTTCATGTGATGAAACTACACAAGACCAGGAAAAGAACCACCAAAAAGAATTACCAAGAACAACTGCTTTAACTCACACAGGACCAGCAATATTTTGTGTTCCAGAGTGGAAAAACCTTATAATTTGTACCACTTTAGGTAGAGTACTCATAAGGTATTACCTCAGTAGTGGAACAACTTTAAAATGAGATATACTTGGAGCCAGCCAACAAAGCTTTAAAGGAAGCCACAAAAGGAACCAACTTTTTTCAAGGAAATAAATGGCATTTCAAAAAAAAAAGTTTAAAAACATTTATAGCAACACAAATTTTCCAGACTCTAATAAGATGAAATTAGAATGTTACTGTTATTTAATAAAAAAAAATTGGTAGGCAAAGAAATGAGAAAATATGACTTAGATGCAGACTGCAGGAGACCCCTTTGCAGATCTGCAGAATTCTGTCTCTGTTTAGTGCTGATGACTCTCTGGTTGCAATCAGTCAAACATTTAAGGAAGAAATAATACCATTTCTCCACAAACTCTTCAGTGAAATTACAGAAGAGAGAATACTTAACCACTCATTCTATGAGGCCAGTATTACTCAGGTATCAAAACCAGAGAAAATAATAGGGGAAAGAACACTATAGACCAATATCCCTCAAAACCTTAGATGTAAAAATTATTTTAAAAATTGTAGCAAAATTAATCAAGCAATATATAAAACTATAATACATCATGCCCAGGTGAGGTTTATTCCAGAAATGTGATGTTAATTTAACACTTGAAAATCAATCAGTATAATTTACATACTAACAAACTAAAAAAGAAAAACTAACTTATCATCTCAATAGATGCATTTGAAAAAAAAATTCAACATCCATTCCTGATAAAAGTCTCTACAAACTAGAAATAGAAGGAAATCTCCTAGACCTGCTAAAGAACATCTACAAAATATCTGTAGCTAACATCATACTTATTGGCTAAAGACTAAATTTTTCCCCCTCAGATCAGAAAGAAGGGAAAGAGGTCCACTCTCACGGCTTCCATTCGACATGATACTAGAGGTCCTAGCCAATTCAATAAGAGAGAATAAAAAGGTCTTGTAGATCAGAAAACAAAAATGGAAATAGTCTTTATTCACAAGTGACATGTAGAAAACCCTACAGAATATATAAATAGCTAATATAACTAATGAGTAAGTTTAGCAAGGTTCCAAAATACAATGTCAATGCACAAAAATTGGTTTATTTATATATCCTAGCTACAAATGATTATAAATTTAAGTTAAACAAACCAACAAAAAACACTATTTATAATAGTGTTAAGATTATGAAATACTTAAGGATAAATCTGAGAAAAAAATGTGTAAGAATTATATGTTGAAACTCATGAAACATCACGAAGAGAAATTATGCTCATGAATATGAATAGTCAACAGTATTAAAAATGTCAGTTGTTCCAAAATGATCTGTGATATATCTCAATAAACAACAACTCAGCAAGATTTCTTATTGAAATTGACTGGCTAATTCTAAATGTATATGAAAATGCAAAGAAAAAAACAACTTTGAAGAAAAGGAACAGAGTGGGAGGACTTGTTAACTGGTTTCAAGGCTTATTACAAAGCTATAGTAATCAAGTCAGTACAGTCTTGGCATAAAAATAGACAAATAGAGAGTCCAGAAGTAGTCTGAATATATACACAAACATTCCATTGATTTTTGACAAAGAGACAATTTAATGATGAAAGGATAGTCTTCCAACAAATAATGCTAGGAAAATTGAGTATCCATATATGAAAAAAAAGGGCGGGGAGTAGGGTGGGGAGAGAGTGGAACCTCCATTCATACTCTTTCACACCATGTATAAAAATGCACCATAGATTAAATGTAAAAACTAAAACTATAAAACTCCTGGGAGAAAATATAGGAGAAAATCTTTGTGATCTTGAATTAGAAAAAGACTTTAGATACAGACGAAAAGCACAACTCATAAAAGAAAAAACTGATAAAATGAACTTCATAAAAATTAAGAACTTCTCTGAAAGATGTTAAAAGAATGAAAGACAAGCTACAAATAAAGAAAATATTTGCAAATAATAATTATAAAGGACTTGTATCCATATTATATAAGGGTTAAATAATGAGAAAACATATGACCCAATTGAAGATGCACAAAATATCTGAACTTCTCACCAAGAAGACATGTGTATAATATATGAACATGTGAAAATATGTTTAACATCATTAACCATTAAGGAAATTTAAATCAAAACCATAATGAGATACCACTATACAACCATTGGTGTAGCTAAATTTCAGAAGATTAACCATGTCAAGTGTTAGCTTAATTCTCATACACTTCTTGTATGACTGAAAATGGTACAACTATTTTGGAAGAAAGTTTGGCAGCTCCTTAAAAACTTAAACATATACTTACCATGTCATTCAGTTATTCCACTCCTCAGTATTTACTCAAGATTAGTGCATATGTCTACATAAATTTATACATGAATATTCAAAACAGATTTATTCATAATAGCCAAAAACTAGAAACAAACCAAATATTCATCAATAAGTGAAAGGATAAGTTATATTCATGTAGTGGAATAATACTCAGCAATAAAAATAATACTCAGTGATAAGAAACAAATTACAGATGCCCACAACATGGATGAACCTGAAAATAATTATGCTGAGTGAAAGAAACCACAAACATAGAAGAGTATATACTTTATGATCCCATTTGTATAAAATTCTTGAATGTGCAAACTATAGTGAAAGAAAGCACATTACTGATTACCTAGAGATGTGGTGGGAGGGAGAAGCAAGGAAGAGTATCAAGAGGTATGAAGAAACTTTGAAGGATGTTTATATATGTGTATATACGTGAGTGTGTGAGTGTAGTATATGTGTATATATGTGCCAAATTTTATCAAATTGTATTTTAAACACATATTGCTTATTTATATCCTTTACCTTTACAAAACTGAAAAGGTAAATTAATTTCCTAAGTTGTTTAATTAGGAAAAATAATATTTACACTTTTTTGTGGAACTTCTTCGTCTTCAAACAAATACTACTTTTTTTTCAGATTTTCACAAAAACCTTGTGGAGTTGGGAGATGAAGTAGTATTTTTTTCCTTATTTAGAGAAATGTTCCGTTCTCAGAGAGCATTTTGTTTGTGTTCTGATGGCCCAGTAGCAGTACAACCAAAGCTATAATTCTGGTTTTCTGACTACTGGAACCATAACAATACCTGCTCATTGAGTATACAAGTCTCATGGGAAACATTACAATTGGCCTGTTGGAGATTCTGTTTTTATCAGCCCAATTCAACCAACAAATATTCTAAGTCATAGTACTTTAACGTGTCACTAGATTTGGAATAAAACCAGAATTACAAATGACAGTTTGAGAGGATTTTCAATCTCAAAATGCAAAGTACATTTCACTCCTGCTGCACAGGATGAGTTATTGGCCAGTTTATTGATCATGTTATGTGATCATTGCAAACCCCTGGAAGCTCTAGAACTGAGAACTATGTAATGTAGCACAAGTAATTCCCAATAAAAAGAGTCTATAAAAGGAAGTTTTCTTTGTGAAAAACACTCTCCTTATGACTCTGTTTCCTAGTGACAAGCTTGTTATTTCTAGGGATATGTTTTCTTTCTTATGAGTTTTTTCTTTATCTAATAGCTGGTGAAAGAGAGAGTTTTTGTTTTGTTTATTGATGGGAGAAGGTCAGATGAGAAATTACCTTTTAGACATGATTAATTTGAATTATCTAATAGACATCTAAGTGGAGATGTCAAATCAATAGTTCAATATAGGACAGATGTCTTGACTGAAGATATAAATTTTGGAACCTTTGGTGTATAAGTGGCAAATAGTAGTCGCCCTAGAAATTTTGACATGTTATTTAACTTAACCAAGTTTAATCAGTATCTTTACAACTGTCCCAAATGATGCAAGGAATCTGAAGTACTATAACTTTGATTACTCCTCCTTTTTAATTTTTTTCATTTTTATTTTTTAAATTTAAGTATAGTTAGCATACAACATTATATTAGTTATATTAGTTTTAGGTGTACGATATAGTGATTTGACATTTTTATGCTTTACAGTACGATCATCCCACTAATTCTAGTGATCATCTGTCTCTGTGTAAACGCATCACAATATTACTGACTATATTTCCCTTCACCTTTTTCATTCATTCCTCATCTCCCTCCCCTCTGGCAAGCATCCCTTTGGTCTCTGTTTTTATGAGACTGTTTTGTTTTATTTGTTTATTTGTTTTGTTTTGTTTTGTTTTCAGATTCCACATATAAGTGAAACCATACAATATTTGTCTTTGACTTATTTCACTTAGAATAATAACCTCTAGGTCCATTCATGTTGAAATGGCAAGATTTCATTTTTTTATTGCTGAATAATATTTCATTTTATATATACTGCAATGAACATAAGGGTGCATGTATCTTTTGAAATTAGTGTTTTAATTTTCTCAGATAAATACCACAAAGTGAAATTGCTGGGTTGTATGGTAGATCTATTTTTAGTTTTTTGAGAAATATCCATACTGTTTTTCATAGCAGCTGCACATGAAAAAATACATTTCTCTAAAAAAGACATACTAATGTCTTCTACATTACTAATTATCAATAAAATACATCACTAATTATCAATGAAATACAAATCAAAACCATGATGAAATACTACTATCCACCTGTCAAAATGGCTATTATTAAAAAATCAGTAAATAACGTGTTGGCAAGGATGTGGAGAAAGGAAAACTTGTTCACTGTTGTTGGAATTATTCCTCCTTTTGTAGTGTATATTTTTTCCTTTTTTTTCTTAATCCTACAGGATTTATTGATATCATTCTATACAGTCAGCGCTTACACAGATTTACTTTTTCTCAGTATTCCTCTTTGTATCTCAGATTTACATTTAGGGTTACATTCCTTTTCACAAAATATATCTTTCAGAATTTCCTTCACAAAGGTTGGTGGCTAGAAAAGGTTTTTTGATCTGAAAATGGTTTTATTTAACTTTTATTTCTGGTATTTTTTGCTAAGAATAAAATTCCAAGTTGACATCTACTTTATCTGAGCACACTAAAAATCCTGTTTCAGTGTCCTGGCCCTAGCAGCTGTTCCCAATGAGAAATTCAATCTCAAACTAAGTGTCAGTCAATTGCAGTTAATCTGTTTTCTTTCTAGCTTTAAAAAGATCTCTTTGTCTCACTATGATACAGTTAAATGTGGATTTCTTTTTCTTTAAATCATATTTGGAAATTATTGGGTTTAATCTGTAAATTGAAATTTTTATCAGTTCTGAAAAATCCACAGCTATTATCTCTTCAGTTATTGCCTTTGATCTGATCATATAATGAACATTTCCCTCTAGCCTCTTAACCTCTCTGTTAGATAGTCTATCATTGGTTTCAGGTGCTGAACTTTGGGTGCTTTCTTTAGCATTAGCTTTCATTTACCTAATTCCCTCTTGTATAAATTGCTGCTAAACTTTTCACCTGTGTTTAATGTCAGTTATTACACATGTCTTGTCTAGAAATTATTGATTCTTTAAAACCTGATTTTTTATTTTATTATTTTAAGTTCTCTTCTTTTATAATCTGTCTCTGATAATCTCAATACCTGCAGTCTTTGTGAGTCTTATTCTGCTGTCTTAGTTTTTTGCTGTCACTTAATCATGGTGCCTTGATTCCTTGTGCATTTTGTGACTTTTAACATTGAGTTCATATTTCTTGGATTGTATATGAAGGCATTCTTTGAAGGTTCAGTTGAAAATTAATGCCTCCAGCAATAACTTTGGTCTGTTTTTACCAGTTATCTCAGAGCACCAACAACCCTGGACTACTGTAAACTAAATTATGGTTTGAAAAACCTCTGGACCACCAAAGACCAAGATACCAGATTTGCCTTTTATCTACTTTCTATTTCAGGTTCTACTTTCACTTGGCTTTTGGCCTGTATGTATGTATACTTTAATTTCTTGTTGGTTTATCAATATGTCATAATTAGTTTGTAGCCTAGCATATTCTATTTATGTAAGCAGAAGAAATTGGTCAGGGTATCTAGTACCCAGATTGTGGAATCATAGCTCTCTACTGTGTTTTCATCTTAATCCTAACAAACATCATGTTTTGTCAGTATAGTCTCATTTACAATGATTGAAAAGATATTACTTTTGGAAAACACGCTTACTTTTCTTCTCATAGATAAGTTTTTGAGAGCATGTATGTAGGAAGAGAAATAAAAATAAATAAACAGAATCAAAGAACTAATATCATCAAGGAGGCACGGAGGGTTTTAAAAGCAGGCAGATGGGAGATAGGCTGTATTAACTCCTGAGCCGGAAGCAGTGAGCTCTCCTCACATCCATGCATTTCTGGGGTCAGGTCAGGTGCATCTGAAGAGGCTTGGGCAGGATAGATAAACACAGATAATCACTGATGGACATAACCAGGACCCAAAATTTAGACCTCATTTTGAAAATTACATACATTAAGATGTATTTTTTGATATGTCAGGTTCTGTTTATGAAAACAAATTACTTTGAAACTCACTTTTTTAGGAGTTTATATCAGAAACTCTGTAGTTAACCATAGATTGTTAAATTTTTATTTCTGCCTGAAAACCTAAACAACTTTGAATGTTTCACTTCCTGTTTCAAAATTTTATCTTTTTGTGCATTTCATTGACTGCCCCCAAAAAGTGGTGGGTTAATATTAAATGTTAACCAACTCTAAATGACTTACATTTTAAATTTTAATTTAATAATAGTTTACCTCTAACTCATTAAGTGAATACAATTAGATTGTGAATAAATACCATTAATACACATTTATATTCAATGACTAATAGAGTCTTAAATAATTTTTTCTTCATCAAGCCTTTTCCATTAGATTATCAAATATTATTTATTTGATTTCTCTATGCATTTGTGGCTCTATCTAATTTTAGCCTTTGGGTATTTTTCAGTTTGCTTTTCAAAGTCTTCTAGGAATCTTCTCTCTCTTGTTGCATATTAACTTAGAATGATGCAGAATAATTTTCCATTTAGATGAATGAAGCAATTAAAGAAGAACGTCTCCAGTCTCTCCTGAGCATTGTTCACACTTGGAAAGAATTTTGAAAAGAAAAATTGAATGCATTTCTTTCTGGGTATTTTATAATTTTCTCCAAGTGTATTAATGGCAGTTGCTTAACGATATTTCTAGGTTATCACAAAAATCCAGTCAAAATATTCTGGTCTTACCAGTAGTATATTAATATTTACTAATTTTGAATAAATCTTTATAATTACATTTTGATAAGTTTGAATGAATGATTGTTCTGAGATAATTAAATTCTTTTATCTGTGTATTTTTTACGATTTAAGACAATTTAAAGAAATACATGATATTATAAAGCCTTTCAGTTACAAAATGAATAAGTGATGTATGGTTTAAATTATTCCAAACTGACAATTAGAAAATTTTCCCTTACAGATTTTGAGTCTATTTGTGAATATCTGCAATAAAATGAGGTTTAAACCTGAATTTGTGCTGATCTAATGGAGTTCCTAAGATAGCTAGTATAAATATTTAGTACCCATGTAATTTCACTAGAGGGAGCTGTTGGTCTTTTATTACTCAGTAAACCAACAATCCTATCTAAGTGTCAGCTACTTTCTGATTGGGAGTATTTCATTATCACTAAAAGTTTGGCACAATTATCGAAGTACTCCCTAATCATTCAGAGAGGCAGTAAAGAAGCTATAAGAAAGAAGCTGATAAATTCAATCAGATACCCTGGAAATTTAAAGAACGTTCAGCTGGCTTCATGTTCATCATCAAATACCAACAACTACTCTAATATAGAAAGTAAAATTATAAAAATTCCAAACAAGAAAAACATTTTATTAAAGTTGAAAGGAATAGTAGGTCAAAAGTTATGTGATAAGTGGTCTCAAAATTGCTTATTAAAGGAAAAATGGCCATGAAAACATTGTCAAGTAACCAGGTGTCCTTTTTTTTTTTTTAACTTTTTCAATCCAGTTCAAAGAAACTGGATATTCCTAGCTCTCCTAGTCTTAGGGTACAAAAGAGGCTCATATCACCAAGATATGAGTTTTTGTTCAATTGTTAACCTCATATTGTGACTGCAGAATCTTGACCCCATTTAGACATCCTCCTCCATTATAGAATCTCTGAGAGCCCCGGAGTGTCTCTCCGATTGGGATAAAGGCTTTCTCCCGTTCCTATGGTTTTATCTTTTGTTGAGACAAAAATGGTTACAGAATCAGGGAGCAAACTCTCTCAGGTGGTACAGAACCTTTCTCCACCACATGTAAGCCTGCTGCAGAGGCCCAGCCAGGTAGGACTAGCTGAGCAAAGCTAACCCATGATGAGATTGTCATACATACCCACCAGTTCTCAAATCATATCTGCTCTCAAGGGCTTTGCTGTTCCTCTTGTAAATCAGTTTTTATTAACCATCCATAAGTATCTCAAAACTTTATGTAGGCACTGAGCTGATCAAGAAGGGAAGGCTCAGTGGTGAGACACCCAGTTGAAAGAATGCATGAGGAACCAACATGAGAATGAAAGGCAGGCACCAACTTTATTACAAGGAATGCACATTTCAGTACTAGGGAACCGCATGAGCTTTATATATGTCATAGAACAATAGTGACATTCTTATATACACGCGTGATACAATAAACTGAATCATACTTACATGAGCTGGGCGTAGGCACCCTGCTACACTAATGTAACATTCAAAATCTGGGATCCTATTCCTAGCCATGAGCCTGGATCACAACCAGACCTGGGACTAGCCAGGCCTGGACCCACACTCCACCCCTAAGGGGTTGCAGCTCAGGATCTGGCCCAGAGGGTGCTACCTTGGGCCCACAATCCACTTACCATTCCTGCAGTGGCTTAGTCCAGTGGGGCACCACTCCTGGAGTACTTTTTACCCACTGCCTCTCTGGGTGCTGCTCAGCACACCAGGGGCATTGCAACACGGCAACTTGTGCTTGTGCCGAAGTAAACAATAGGCCCCATCACTTCACTACCTTTTCCATGGTACGAGCCATCTGTGTACCAGGCATCCTCAGGGATGGGAGTTCGGCCCTCTACATAGGGACTCAGTACGTGTCTCATCTCAGCAGGCTCCGCCAGGAGCTCTGCTTGAAACTGCACTGGTCCTAATAGGGAGTGCAATTGACCCAATAGGGGGCTTGCAGAGAACTGTGCTCGCTGCTCTAGGTACACCCTCTTGGTCAGTGTAGGGGTCTGTGCAATTTCAGTATGGGGAGTCTTCACTCAAGACTGCAACCACCCCTCCACAGGATAGGTAGACTGCACAGTTATGAAATTAGGGCCAGTGATGGCCTCACCGTCCAGAAGGGCTGCATATTTGACAGCCAGTTGCTTCTCTATCAGAGAATACCGCACTTCCACAACTTTCCATTACTGGGACCAGAAGTCTATCAGTACCTTCCAGGGAACTATGCTTCTGCCACAAGCCCCATCCCAACACTGCATCATCCACGTGCACCATAAGCAGAAATGGGAGGGCTGGATCTACTACGCGTAGAGTTTGGGCTTGTGCTACAGTTTGCTTTGTAGACTTAAAGGCCTCTTCTATCTCGGGGGTCCAATCCCACTGGGCCCCCGTCACACTAGATGGTGCAGGGTTTTGCATCAAAGAGGCCAAATGGGGAATGAACACTCTCCAAAACCCCAGCACTCCCAAATAGGTTTGGAGCTGCTTCACAGTCTCAGGTTGGGGATATGCCTGTATCTTATCAATCACCACCTCCGGCATTACTTTTGTCTTACCTGACCAGACAAGTCCCAAGAATTTGACAGAGAACCCAGGTCCCTAGACCCTGTCCTCATTGACTGCCCAACCCCAGTCAGTGAGAACGTCTTGCAGGCTGGTTGCTGCTGCTTCTAGTTCTGTAAGAGAATCAGAGGTTAGCATTATATCATCAATGTAATGATACAAGTGCAATGTGGACAGTCATTTCCATGTAGCTAAGTCTTGAGCCACAAGACCATGGCATAGGATAGGGCTGTGCATATAGCCCTGGGGAAGGATGAGGAATGTCCACTGTCGCCCTTCCTAGGTGAAGGCAAACTGTACTTGAATTTCTGAGGCTATGGCAATAAAGAAAAGGGCATTTGCCAAGTCCATGGCATAATGGTATTGTCCAAGTTCATGTGATAACCAGTCCATGATGTCCGTGATGTTCAGCATGACAGCATGCAGGGGCAGCATAACCTTATTTAGCTCCTGCAGCCTCAGGTCGACTGGCTCCCCCACCAACCGGTGTCCAGGCCGAATCCCTAATCAGGGAGATGATCGGCTAGACACACTTCACGGGTTGTGGATTTCCTGGGAATAAAGGGAAGTGCTGGTCAGGGACCAGCTGATTCCACAGCACCAGCAGCACTTCATTAGGTTGCTGCTCAAGTTTTACTGCAGTGACACCTGCTGCAAGTAGATCAAACCACATCTGCCTGTGGCTCACTCTCACGGCTGACCGGGCTACGGGCTGCTCTCCCCCTTTCAGCCACACCTCCGTCTATATACTGTCCAGTTTGGGAGTGCAGCAGTTGGTACAGCGTGCACTTGGGTGGAATGCTTCTTGTGTTTTGCTTCCATATCCCCTAACCTAGCCCTGGAGGACGTCACTTCGTGGATCCACCTATCCATGCAAGGGGTCAGCAGTGCTGCCATGGTGCCAAAAGTACTGGCCGGGCCAGAGGTCAAGATCAAGTCCTTCATACAGGTTATAAATACCTCTTCATCGGGGCTTCAATTCTGGGTGCAAAACATCACCTGTCACATGCCCATTTCCAGAATTATCTGGACCAGATCTAAGTACATGGTCTATTTCTGGGTGGGCCCTAATCCTATATGACTGGTGTCCTTTTAAGAAGAGGCATTTAGGACACAGACTGGCACAGAGGGAAGACCACGTGAGGACCAGGGAGAAGATGGTCATCTGCAATCCAAGGAGAGAGGGCTCAGGAGAAACCAACCCTGCCGACACCTTGGTGTTTAACTTCCAGTCTCCAGAGCTGTGAGACGATATGTTTTGTTAGACTGAGACCTCCAGTCTGCAGTATTTTGTTTTGGCAGCCTTAGGGCAGTAATAAAGGCTCTGGCTTTGCTCTCCTGTCTGAGATTTTAGAGGACGGTTGACATAAAAATAATTTGAAGGGTCACCGAGGACAGGTCTTCTCATGTGAGATTTTGAACAGAGAATACCTTGGTGTCGTTGATTCAACATGGGGTATCCCACCTGTGTGTAATGAGAACCAAAGGTGGGCATAGAAGGACAAATGCCTGGAGGTTCACACCTACTGATGTGGGCCTTGTGGAGGGTGCAGAAGGTAGTTCACATGCCAGAGGACACTCTGGGGAAGTCTAGACTCCATAAGCCAGACCACAGCGTAGATTCCTCAGCTGGGGAGTGAATAGGAGTCACCGTCAGACTGTCCCTTGGAGAGGGAGATGGGGCAACACTGCCAGGAAGCAGCACCAGACCCAGCCAAGCTGGGAGGAGGACCATCGGCAGCAGATGCCAGCAGAGTGAGCAGTGGCGATTGCTGAGAAGCCATCGAGGACCCCAGGTGCAGCCCTGAGGGCTCAGTAAGAACCCCTTGCCCAGACGCCATCTTGGGAAGGAAAATGAGATATGTGCTGTGGGATCTGAAGAACTATACCTGAAAGAAACTGAAAGACCCTTCCGTAGTAAATGTAATTTTCCCTTCTACCTGGCAGAGGTGAACCAAGTTTGCAACCTTCATACACAAGTCACATGAGGGCAGCAAATTTAACCTGAGAATTACATGTAGCAGATGATTATTTTTCTGCTGTACATACATGGGAGTCCCATGTACCATGTTGGCACTGGGCCCTAGAATGTCACTACTACTGCATGATATAATTACACATCCCCAGTGAAATGTCACTTTTATCACTCTATTGATAAGCAGACAAAGCCGTGTTTATTCTTACTGTATGGAGGGAGGAAACCTAGAGGGAAGAGGCCAAATCCCAGATCTTTACTGGGGTTTTGAAGTCTAATTTTAGATGGGTTTTCAGCTAACCGAGGGGGCTTTGATAAAGAATAATGTAATTGTTTAGGAACATTGGACACAGCAAGGCAATGCTTTTGAAGTAGGGTTGAAAGTCTTGAGGGTGTAACCTATCTTTGATGCTTTCTATTGAAAAGCTGATGAGTCTTTTAGGACGATTTTGGAAAGACGTTGCAATTTGCAATTTTCTGAGTAAGAGTTTACTAGAGTAGTAAACTCACTTTGAGGAAAACAGTGAAATAGTGGAGTCATGTTAATGCAGGCTGGGAGCTGTGCGAGTGGAGACGTTCCAGGCTCGCAGTCTGGGAAAGCCTAGTGTGAAGAAAGCTCTGGCACAGACCAGGCAGCAAGGTCCCCAGCATGCACGCAGCATGCACGCAGGCTCTGTGCTTATCCTGTAAGGGATCTGGGGCAAGTTACCTAACCTCGGTACCTGGGAGACAGCATGTTCTTTCTGCTCATGCTATCCAAATTTCTCTTCAGCCCCTAAAAAAACATCATCTTTCACAGGAAAATCAGATACACACACACACAAATAGGTGTAACAGAAGATCAAATAGGAGAAGCCAGAGTGGGGATCAAGGATTTCTAGAGGCTCTGGGAGGCAACAGCCCAATGAACTGAGCTTTGAAAAACAGTGGGGATGGCAGGACTCGGGAGAGGGTGTCTTTTCATCTGAGGTGACCTGAGGATTCATCACTGTCTGCCTCTGCCCTTCCCTAGTGGGCCTCCTCTTTAGGCAGGACTGAGCCTCTGATGGATTCCTATTTCCTACTCCTGCTCCTTCCTCAATGTGGTCGTCTGATAAACTAGAAAGAGCAGCAGACATGGAGCTGAGTGCCAGGCTCACCTCCCAGCAGGCCTTGGCATCACAGATGAGAATGTGGACCTGGGGCAAGCAAGGCACTTGATATCCGGCATCACACTGCATCCCTGTGCCATCTATCCTCAGTACTTCATGGGGTGGTTACTGAGATCAGAGGACAAAATTACAGTCAGTTCTAAGGTTCTCCGTGAATTAAAGCACCCCAATGGGGTTCCTCCAGCATTTTCTTATCTCTTCCTCTCATCCTTCATTCATCTCTTCCTCTTTTCCTCTGCTAGGTCTTTGCTCCCCACCCATGACTCTCTGCTTATGCCTTGATTTACCCCGTCTGTGTATCTTTGGCTTCTTTTCAGTGTAAAAATCTTTATTTCAGGCCTGCATTTGTCTAGTTTCAGTTGACTATATTATATATGCTTACTATATGCTACAAAAACTCCAAGGGTCACAGAAAGATCTTGGCTTTAAAGTAGAGTCCTAGAGTCAAACCTTGGCCCATCTACTTAACAGCTGTGTAAACCGAGGCAAATTATTTAATGTCACTGGATCTGTTTCCACATCTTAAAAATTAGCATGGTAAAAAAGAACTTGTTCTTTAAATGAGCATGATGTAGGCCATATGAAAATCTGTTTCCCCAAAACAAATCCAATGCAGATAAAGAAATACTTTTCTCACCACCTAAGTTCTTCTGGAATAATGGAAACCTCTTCCAGAATGGACCAGTGCTTCTTCCCCTCCCGTCTTTTTAAAGAAAGATGAGTCCAGTGCTTGAGAGCGTGGGGTTAGGGCCAGACTGTCTGTGTTCAAATCCTGACTGCTCCCCTCGGGGCCAGGACTAGGTCAGGAGAGTGAGGCACAGAGGTTAGGAAGGCACCAAAAAGCTCAGTAATCAACATAGATAATATTTTAGTACAGTATTTTTAAAAATCATATCAGCAAACTATGGCTCTTTCTCATTTGACAACCTCTTTTTGTAAATAATGCTTTATTTCAGCACTGGGATTAGAGTGAGGTGAATGAGGCCAGGGTATAGAAATGCAGGGTTGAATCCTGTCTTTATCTACAATTTCAATATTTTGTTCATCATGAATTTTTGTCAATTTGACATATTATGAAAATCAAATAAATTGATAAGGTCTGTTTCCTCATGTATCAATAGGGATGGTAATAGGGTTATTGTGAAAATCGAATAAATTGATAAGTGAAGCATTTATACCACTGACTATATTATTATGATATTTTCTTCTTGGGGCATCATGCATAGACATGATCTTTCCCCACTCCCTTGCATCAATACCCATGATATCTCTCTTTCATCCACTTACCTACTCAACCAACATTTTATTAGCATCTAATCTGAAAAGACAATTCAGTAGGTATAGTACAGGACTTAAAAATGTGTGAGACAGAGCATTACAAATTTATAGTTTACACATGCGTTAGGCTAATTTCAGCTGCAAATAGCAGAATACATGACTAAAATGTTACTTAGGAAATAGAGCTTTATTTTTTTATAGAACATGAAGTCTAGAGGCAGGTGGATCCAGAAGTGTCTAATCCAGATCAATAGCCTCCTGGCGAAGGTACAGCTTCTTTGTGCAGACCTTGACTGTCTCCTCAGGATTGTAACATGGTGATGAAGACTCCAAACACAGTCTCACCTGTCAGCATCCAAAAGCAGGAAGAAGGTGGTGAGGGGTACATCTGCGTATATATGTGTGTGCATTGTGTGCATGTGTGTGGTCTGTGTGGTGTGTACTGTAAGTGTGCATGCGTTTTCTTGTGAGTGATGCATATTTTGAGTGGTTACATTTTGTGTGGTGTAATTTTGTGTATTGTATGTGTGCTGTGTGTGGACATGTATGTGTGTTGCGTGTTTGCGAGTGCATGCACACACTGGAGGTGGGGTGGACGGCCTTCTCTTCTGAGTCTCCTTCTTAATCGGGAATATAATCATTGCCCAAGGAGCCTCTCCCACCCCAGCATCACCACATCCCTACTTGCCACTGCAATCCTTTGCCAGATCAGCAGCCAAGCCCTTCACTCTCCTAGTCATGGGGTGGCATGACTGGCTCAGACCCGAGGCGGGGGTGGGTGGCCCCTTCTCTGAGAACATTGTTCTTTCTCTGTCTATGAAGCCTTGTTATTCTGCTGCTTGGAAGGAGGAGGAAGAGCAGTAGGTGGCTATCAACGGTTCCTCCTACTGTAAGAAATATGTTTCCCACGTGGATTTTCGTGATCTTCTGAAAGTGTGTTAGTAGTGGCGTTTAAGGAAGGATATAGCTCAAAGCAAGAGAAGAGTCATTAGTCCAGCATTTTTGGCTTCGCAGATAGATACAATCAGTGCCTTCCCAAGCCCAGTTCCCGTCCGTGTGAAACTCAGGCCCGCACGTGGGTCGACTGGCCTTGTTCGACAGAAAGTGAGTCAGCATGGGCAGCGCTGATAAGGGGTAGAGTTGGGCAAAGCTATGTCGTTCCTCTGACCTCTTGTTTTTCTGAGGAGCAGTGACAGACCATGGCGGGCCCTCCCGGAGGAAGGTGGAAGGGAAGAGGATTTGCGGCAGGAGGGGCCCTGAGAGCGAGGTGAGAAGTATGTGGTGGAGGCGAGCTCAGGGGAGGCCGTGTGGACCTGAAGTGGGCTTGCAGGGCGTGTTTTCTGTAGGACAAAGATATTCGATTCAGCTACAGGAAAAAAAGAGAAACAAAGATGAGACCAGAGATGGAAGCAAGTCATTTAGGAAGTGCAGGTGCAGATAAAGCACGAAGCTGTCTGTGTACTGAGCACAGGGGCAGAAGCACTGAGTGGCTGTTCATGCGCAGAGGCTCCATACACTAGAGAGGCATTTAGGATTGAGGAGGTTTAACCAGCAGGTGTTGTAAACCGCACCTCCATAGGCCCTCTGGCAAGCAGCATGGCCAGGTGTAGTGCTGTCTGTGTGTGTCTCTCTAGCAAGTGAGAGTTGGCTCCCCACTCAGCTCTGTCCCCAAGAACCACACAACCCTTGGAAAGACCATTGGCGGAAGATGAGGTGGGGGTGTGGAAAAGGGCAGGACTCAGGGGCTGACTCCCAATCCCTCCCTGCTTTTTGTCCTGGGTTTCGAATTGATGTAATAAGCCACGTGTTCAAACATCCTCCTGTAGCTGGCGAGCCTTTCCATTCCTGCATCTTGTGACAGCTGTGTGGTGATGAACTTAGAGCCATTTCTCAAAGGCAAAGGGATTTTCACTTTACTAAACAGGTTGAACTTGCCTCAAAACCTTCGTTGTTTAAAGTGTACCTGGATACACAGCCCGAGCACAGAAAAGGCCAAAGAAGGCATTGATTTGGTGCTAAAATATAGCAACAGACTAAAAAAAAAAAATTTGTTTTTGTTCTTCTTTTCCTCTTCCTCCTCTACCCTGGCAGCCAAGATTATGAAGGCCCTGCCTTCCTTCTCTTCCTCCTATTTCACCGGGTAGTGTGCAGTGAGGTGGGGAGGCTGGACCCCAAACGAATATCAGCCAACAACCTTATGTTTCTTCCTTTATGATTAGGAAACAAAACAACAATTAAAAAATAGCATCATGAATATGAACGGTGTTGTCAGATGAATTAGTTGTAGTTTCTTTTTTTTTTTTTTGCACCACAGACATATAATTACTATAAAGTAATTTTCACTTCTTCTCTTTCTCTATTTTCTCACATCCCATTCAGCACCAAGAGCCTTTATTTGTACAGAAACTTTAACTACAAGTCATTTTTATAGCAACTTCTACCCTGTTTTGGTTTCGAATCTCTCCTGTCAGAGGAGATAAGTATTGCTATTGTCATTGAACTGCTAATTAAAAAATAAATAAATAAAAATAAGTGTCTCTAACATGTGGAGGGATTTGAAAGATTTGAGAGATTTGTATCACATCACAGGAGATAGTATCAGATCAAATATTTGGATCTGGCTGGAGGCTCTTCATACATGGCCCAAACAGATTTTTACACTTCTCATTTCTTCTTTCTGAAAAAAAAATAAAATAAAATAAAATAAAACAGAGAATCCAAGTCCAGGAGCCAGTCCCAATCAGTAAGCAGCCCACACAGAAGTTTGTGTCACAGGCTCACGTGAGGGAAACATGTGTTCTAGCCCAACTGGTTCATTTGAGTTATAAAGTCTTTCGATGGAGCTCTCAGTTACTGGAAACATCAGGGAGAAGAGCAAAGTATCTCCACAGAGCAAACACTGACGCATCTGGCAGGGTCCCTCAATATTCTAGATTAAGGGAGACCTAGGGAACATAGGAGCCAGATTGGATCAAGTCAAGATAGAATGGCTACGAAGGACTTTTGGGAACTATTTCAGAAATTTGACTACAGAATAGCACATACTAAGCAATTAATAAATGTCAGCCCTCTTTACATGAGGTAGGGAGGGGCTATACTTCATCCATAGTGAAGAGAGTAGGAGACACCTGTAGAAAGTAACAAAAAAGAATAAGTCTCCTAATTTCCTCTCTCAGAGAATCTTAGAAAGCAAGGAAAGGAATTATTGCTTTCTTCACACCTCCCACACCTGCCCTTCTACGGATGGTTCCAGAAAAGCACAAATAGAAAAGCATTAATAGTAGTAATCTCCAGACAGGTATGGCTATGGCAGCAGTTCCAGACAAGAATCCAGGACGGTCAGCACAGGAGGCCCTGGCAGAGAGTGATGAGTAGCCTGCCATGGGCCAGGTGGCAGAGCAAAGACACCTCCTGTGGGTCTGGAAGAGAAAGTGTCTAGGAGCCCTGCAGGTAGAGGGAGCCTCAGGCCCATGGTGGGAGGAGGCTGAAGATGCCAGGGCACTGGGACATCCCCCAGGCACAGTGAAGCAAGCTCTGTGGGCCTCAAACAGCCTCAGAGCCTGTGGCCTCATCAGCCCAGGTACCCTTGCCAAGGACCATGCCAGAGAAGCAGCATCCACCAAGAACCATCCTGAGGCCAGGGATTTTCCATCCAACACCTCTTACCTGTGGCTCCTGAACCCATATTAACTCAACTTTGCCTTAGTCAGGTGCCCAAAATGTCCACGGCCACCCCAAAGCAACCCAAAGCAAGTTCTGGAAAAGGCAAATTGGAGTGGAAATATAGGAAGCTCTTGACCCATTACAGTTAAATCATTTTAGTTTTGTCATTTGAATATGCCATGTATGACCATGTGGAGATAGTGCCAGGTTCCTCTCCAGCCCTGTACAGACCTAAGTGAGGAGGCTGAAGTTTCACTAGTCTCCAGGTAAGTCTTTTTCTGCTGGAAGGGACTAAAGCATAGAGGGAAACTGAGAAGAGGATGAGTTTTCCTCTCAATTATTTCTCTGCTCAATCCTATTAATCTCAAGACATGACCTCAGTTTAGAGAAAGGATCATTGTAAATAGGCACATATTAATAAATTAAAGTTCACTTATAAAGTCCTCATCAAAAATTAGATTTGAGGCAGGTAAAAACAACACAATTTCTCCTCGAATGTTCCCTTGGAAATGATGTGTGCAGAATATGAACATTAATCTCTGCAACCTTGGAACCTTATCTTTTTAATCTAGTTTTTGCCTATTTCCTTCCGTCTTTCTGACTTTTCATCACTGAGCAGTTTATTGCTATAGGTTTTTTGCTGTATGGTGTAGTTTTGTGTTATTATTTTTAACTATTCTGGGGTAACATGTAGAGAATATCTCATAATGGTTTAAGAGCATAATCTTTGGCAAAATAAAATCACTGCAGGTTAATTTAAAAATTTAGAAAATTTTTTCTTAGACAACTCTGTGCCCTGAAAGGTTGTAATTCAAATAGATTTGGTGTCATAGGATCAGTTATAATGCCAACTCTTCAAAAACTGAAGATAATAAAGTCAGTAGGAAGAAAATGTTTTATATGCTTAACTCATTTTGGATGAACTCACCTTTTTGAAAACAAGGAAAACAGAAATTTTTCTCCCCTTACTGTACTCATGCCTGCAGTCTGATCTCTAGTTCCAAGACCTGAAAAAGTTCTTAAGCTTTCACTATCACTTTCAAAGATTAAAACAATCTCACTTTCAGACCTTAAAAAATTCAGAACCTTTATGACTCAAAATTAAGTCTCTTATTTAAGTCACAGCTTCTCACAGCTCAAGCTTAACATGGATTTGGTAATACACTGGGGAAGCTGTGAGCAGTGGGATGCAGATGGGAAGGTGAAAGGTGCTATTTGTGTGAAGTCACCATCTGGGATCAATGCCCTCTTTCCAAGTGGCAGTGGTCCCAAGATAACTGCTTTTGTGGGTTCTTCGGGTACAGCTGGGGGAGTCTTCCTGGAGCCAACAGTGATAAGGTGGGCTTTAAGGCAGTCCTTGAAGCAAGGATGGGAGGGTGTGGGGCAGGCGAAGAGCCTTCCAGGCTCTGGTGGCCAACAGAGTGCAAGCAGGAGAGCGGAAGGATCTTGTTTTACTTTCTAGGGCTGCTCTAACAAGGAACAGCAGATTGGGGGTGGGTGCGGAGGGCGGGGATACAGACTGGATAAAACGGAAATGTATTGCTTCATAGATCTGCAGGCCAGACGTCAAAATCAGGGAGTCAGTAGGGTCTGAAATGCGTAGAGAGTCGGACTTTCCCTGCCTCCTGCCACAAGCTTCCGTGTCCCTTGGTTGCTGCCGCAGAACTCCAGCCTCTGCCTCGGCGTCTCGTGGCATTCTACCCTTTTTCCTGTGTGCCCCTGTCCCTTCTTTTATGAGGGCTGGGGATCACCATGTTGGTCCCTAACCCCATGTTGGGTTAGGAGGCACCCTGCCCCACTAGGACTTGATCTTCCCTTAATCAATTACATCCGCATGGCCTCCCTTCTAAATAAAGTCACTTTCACAGGAGCTAAGGTTGACTTTTTATCGTTTTGCAGGGAGACACAGTCAACTCATAGCAGACCTGGAAAACCTTTGCTGGTTCCTCATGGCTTAGTGTTTCAGGTACATATAAACATTAACAGGGTATTCAGAGTCCCTCACAGCCCATCCTTAGCTCTCCCTTCCAATCTTATGTTTGGTTCGTCTCCACTCACTCCACACTCAAGCTTCCCAAAATCCTTTGTCCATCTGTGGGCTTTCTCCATCCTCCTCATCCTGTCCGCTGAGCAAACTCTTCGGATTTCAAGCTCAGTACCTGTTCTTCTGCAGCATCTCCCTTCAGTCTTCTCCTTCCAGGAAGAATAAATCAGCCCTGCCCCACCACATTTTCCTCAGAGCCCTATTACAGCACTTAACGGGGAATACTGAATATGGAATACCGTTAGCTAGTTGTGATCCCTTTTTAACTGTGCCAATCACCCCCTTTGGATTTTGCACTCCTTAACTTAAATGACAGGATTGTTAGGACTGGTGGCTATATTCTCTATTAGCTCCCTAAAACCTGTTTAATCCCGAGTTTATTTGAAGTGAAATGCTGCATTTGACAACCTGCCAAACAATATTTGTCCCCAAGACTTGAGATGCCAAGAATACCTCAGTCCACGTGGTAGAGGGGAGGAGCTAAGCTCCAGCTTTAATCTCAGACCCGGCTTCTATTAAGCAGGCCAGGTGTTAGGGGTGCACCTGGCAGGCGGCCAGGAAAGGTCTACATCCCCAGGAAAAGAAATCATGGTGATCAAGGGCTCTGGCTATTTCGGGACAGCAATAGGGCTGTGAGGAAGAGGGAGGTATAAGTGAAAGAAGGAGGAGAAGGAAATTCTAGGGGTCTACTATCAGAGGAGAAAGGGAGCTGTTTGGGCTCTTTTTCTCATGAAACTTAGGAGAACCCAAGGTAAGGATTTGATAGTTGAGCATGTTCTAAGTGTGCTACAAATTATCAGGAGATAGTGTTTTTGGTTAGTGATAGACTATTACCAAAGATAAATACTCTGTGATTTCATACAAGAATTCACACTTGTTACGTTTGAATATAATGTTTAAAAATTAGCTCTGCAGAGTACAAGTTTCAATGGCTACACGGATAAGCAGCGCCATCTAGTGGTCGTCTGAACAAACTGTTCGAGGTCTGGGAGCTTCAAAGACCCATGTCCTCTTTCACATCAAAAACTATTATTCCATCTGTATATGTTCGATATAATTTATTCCAGATTAGAATTAACATTTAATGAGAAAAGACTTCACTACGGTTGTAATGCCTCTCATTTAAAACTGTTGGGAGTAGTGTAGGGGTAAAATAGTGATTTTTAACCCAAACAACATTTTATCGTTAGACAAATGTTGAGTGCCTAAGGTCAGCAAAAGCACATTCTGCCTTTGTGGGATGTAGTGTGGGAAGTCCACAGTCATTTGTGCTCACTCCAACATTTTAGGGAATCTGCTTCATGCAATATGCATTCTAAGAAGTTATAAGGAGAGAATCTTGAGTTTAAACTATTTTCGAGAACTGATATTTAATTGAACTAATTTCAGTGCTCACTAGCTAGCCACATGTAGTTGTGGTTACTTTACTGGGCAGCACAGTTCTAGAAGATTTTTTAAAATCGATAAAATTTAGCATATGTTTTTGATTAAAAAATCTCTGTCTACTTCCTAATGATTCCAAAGCATTTCTGAGAGAAACCCAGAGGGATATTTTTCACTTTGTAGTCTGTTTTTCCTTTTAATTTTTTTACCAGGTTCATTATAACAGATGAAAACAAAATAATCATTTCATTTTTTTATACAAAATTCTAGACAATTTTTACTTTTGCTCAAAAGTAAAATGTTTTAATTTTCACAATTTTTGAATTAATATTATTAAATTTAAAAGATTTTATTTAAAGATTTTTTTAATTGGGCTGCTATGAAAGCTAATTTTACTTCCATAAGCCTTTAAAGTTGACTATCAAATCAACCAAATTTTACTTAATTAAACTTGTTCAATAAACGAACCTTACTTGCCATTTTAAATTACAAGACATAAAAGTGATAACTACCTTTCTTAAAATTATTTTAAAAGGAATTAGCTTTATACTAAATTCAGGTCACATTTTCAGCTTAAAGAGTTTCTGTTTTCTGTTTTAGAAAATATTGCAAGACATGCATTACTTTTCAATCTTTCCTTCAACAAATTATCTTGGAGACTAGCCTTACGATGGGAGTGGGCGTTTTTCCAGATGTGGCAGATAGAAGATGAGAGATCTCAGTTTTGATTCCCTATCTTAATTTCATAGAAAATTGCTCCCCCAGGAATGTTTGTATTTTGTTAAAATATGAAGAAGATAAAATTAAATTCAAGATTTATTTGGTAAAACCTAACCTCAACTATTTTATATCTTTGCATGGGAGGGTTATTTGGGTTTGGGGAGAATTTCCTATAGTAAATTAATTTAAACTTTATACATATAAAATAATTTACTTCTCTGGCTATAAATGAACATAAGGTTTCTTTTGGAGGTGTTGGAAATATTCTAATATTAGACTGCAGTGATGGTTGCATAACTATTAGATGTACTAAAAAATTATCTTCAAAAAAATGTATTGAATTGTACACTTAAAATTAGTGAATTTAATGGTATATATTTCAAGAATGCTGTTAAATAAATATATTTACTTCATATATAGATCCCTGTAGATAAAGATATTAATAAGTAAATATACTCCACATGCAGATTTATGTAGATACAAGTATAGATATGATGCATAAACAAATTTATATATAAATACATACAGATTTAGATATCATAACACAGAGGTAATAAAAATAACTTCCTGATTATCTACTATGTATTAGATACATATATATATATATATATATATATATATTATGCATAATGACAGCTGCCTTTCAAGATAGGCATTATTCATTCCATTTTACAGATAAAAAAGCTGTAGCTCAGAGATATTAAGTAATTTAGCAAGGTGCAACCAATAGACCATAAGTGGCAGAGTTGGGAACTGAGCTTAGGTAATCCAAGGCTTGCGTTCATCAAGGTCCACTTAATTGCCTCTATTATAATAATATAGTCTGAGCTTCCTAATGTTCTATCCTGGGATGTGTGCCTCACATTATAGCTAATGCCTGAAAGTAGAAGGGGGAAGGAAAATTTAGACAGTGGGCAGTATCTCACTGTGACCAGGAAGATAAAACATCCACTCTGAAAACAGTCTCTAGCTCTGAGGACTGTGGGTCCTCCTGCACCCCACCCTCCCTTTCATAACCCACCACCAACCCACTGCAGCCCTGGCCTCCTGCTCCCTCATTTGCCTGCACATCTTCCTGATCTGGATCCTCTTTTCATATTCCACACTCAATGTGATCTTTCCACCGGGACCTTAGATGAAACCTCCCCATCCCTACCACCTCTATAAAATTGCCCCAATTTATAGAGGTTTGTTAGAATTGTAGCAAAGTTGGGATCCCTGAGAACTTCGAGAGCAAGTTCTCCAAACCTGTAATCTTTTCGAAGAGGGTAAGGGTACGATGTATCAGCAATTATTGTTTTTATTTTAATGAAAAGACTTTGGAAGAAGTGACAGAGTAGATAGGTAGATAGGAGCCAGAAGAAGAGGGACAATGAAAGGTTAACGGTTAACGAGGCCAGAGACCAGCTCAGCAGAAGAAAATACACAACCAGAGGTCTGGCAGGCCTGTGGAGCCTCCCTCATTCCCTCGAGTTCAGAAGCTAGATGGGCAAGATGCCTCATAGTGTCTGGCGCCTTCCTCAGCCCTTTTCCCCCATGACCACCCCCCAACCTCGTGCGTGCTATCCTCAGGTCAGTTAACTCTGAGTGACCATTATATGACCTGACTTTGGGGGTGCTCAGCTGGCATGGGCAAGATCAGTTACCTGAGCATACACCTACCCTCAAAATCTTCAGGGTGTAAGTGTATAATTCCCATCTATGAGCACACACTTCACATGCCCCAGCTTGGAGTAGGAGGGTCTAAGGCAGGCGCAGAAAATTCATGCCCTTTGAGGTAGGATGGACAGAGAGAGAACAAAGAAACCCTATGGCCCATGTAAACGCAAACCTTCAACTTCTTTTAGCCTCAAGCCTCTATTGAAGTGCCTGCTTGGATTTTCTTCCAAGTGTACTTTACTCTGCCCTCTTTACTTAATAAAATCACTTCTGTTTGCTACTTTTTGTCTTCTCTATTTCTCCGAGTGTCAGACTGCCACGTAAATCTTCATGGGGGATCCTAGGACTGAGCTCCAGACTCCTACAGTGCAGACCCCTGACTGCATAACATTTTGGGTGCCGTGACTGGGATAGTGATTAATATTCCGCATTATGGCTGCAGCAATCTTGGAGAGCTAAGGTAAGGGGTCTTCACCCTGCTCTATGGCTAGAGGACCAGAACATGTCTCATCTAATTTCTGAGCTCCCTGCCCTTTCACTCTCTACAAACTTCAGCTACTTCCATCTCTAATTTCTCTCCAAATATGATCCTTTCTCCTTTTCTCTCCCCTCTACCCATATTCTCCTGGTCTTTTCTCCTCTTCCCTGCAACGCTTTTGAATTCTCCTGGAGTCCCTCTGGGGATCAAAGTCTCTCTCTCTTATCTGCTGCCAGGCTCATCTGGTCTGGTCTCCTAGAACATGGAATTACCTGCTGTGTTTGTCTCTGCAGAGCAACTGTTTGGCCACATCCCCGGTCATTTTCCTTTGAGAACTTTCTTGCTAATCCTGATAAACAAGATCTCTCTCTTCGCCTGTCTCCTGCCCCACCTCTTTCCCATAACACGCCCTTTCTATCCATAGAAGGCACAGGGGTGCTTGGAAATGGGCTGCATTTAAAGTCTATATGATCGTGGTCTAATTCGACAGTACATTTCTCAGGGACTTAAACTCTATAAATGCCAGTGCAACCTCTGCCTTTGACAGCAGCTCCTCTCTTTCGACTGTTTGGTTTGGATTGCTAATTCTAAGGGGAACTTGGAGCACAGTAAGATGGGAAATACATGTCAGTGCCAGGAGTAGTGGCCTCCATCCTACTATAGGAAGCCAAGTTATGGTTGGACATTAAGCTTATCAAACTTCTCTTGGCAAGGTGGGCCCTCTCCCCAGAGGCAGGATTCTCGAAGGGGCTTTGGGCCCTGGTAATACTAGTTAAGGCCGGGCCTATACCTGGGGGACTGTCCTCTGGGCAGTCCTTTAAAGGGAGAGACACCTCTCTTTGGGACAGATGAGGATCTCAACAGGGACACCTTTGAAATACCGTGTAATTTCCTTCTCCTTGTGATTCCATTTTAGATGGAAACTGGACGTCAGTCCCCCAGGACTCTCCTCTGGGATGCATCCTCAATAACTGGGATGAGTTTGATCCCCAAACTCTTAGAAAGAAAAGGCTCATTTTCTTCTGTAATGCAACATGGCCTCAATATACCCTAGAGGTTGAGGCAACTTAGCTTCCCAGTGGATTCCTTAAGTATAACACCGTTCCACAGTTAGACCTGTCTTGTAAAAAATCAAGGAAAGTGGTCAGAGGTCCCCTATGTACAGGCTTTTATGTTTCTCAAGCAAAATCCCAGTCTTTTTAAGAATTGTAAGATTAAGATGTCCACGCTAGCCCGACTTACAGACCCCAAGCTAATGCATGTATTCCCCTGGCACTACCTAAAGTGGGCCCCATACCAACCTCCCCATAATAAAATTTGCCCTTCAAGGAGCTTGCAAATACTGACAGGGAGCAATGAGAGTATACACTTTATTTTCTATGCCAGACTTAGCTTTATGCAAAGAAAATTTTAGCAGATTCTCTGAAGATCCTAGCAAATCTACTAATGAATTTGAAAAAACTTACTATGACTTATGACTTAACTTGGCAAAATTAAAGGTTTTATGAGATTTTTGTAACTTTCAAGGCCTTATGGATGGCCAGAAATGTAAACGCAGCCAATACTTCCTGAGATCAAAATAACTGGTGAAAGAAAAGGGGGCCTTTTAAAGACAGGCGGCCGTTTCGCAAGCCTCGCCTTGACCCTGCCTTTTCCCCAGCCTCCTTAAAACTGTCAAGGGAAAATGAAACACTTCTAGAGGTTACAAAATATATCCACTAATTTGCCAAACAAAAGAATGTTAATTGCTTATTTTTTAACTGCCTCTAAAAATTGAGGTCTCTAAGAATAAAGAATTCTTATCATTATAGAAAGGAAAATGAACAATTTTAGTAATAGAAGGTATAAGATATAGAGATACCTTTTAAAGGACATGAAAAGAGTTTGTCCTAAAGTTGGTTATTTCTAAATGAGTAAGTAGAGGCAAACTAAAGGGATAAGGAAAGTTATAGAAGGTTTGTAAAGAGAAATCTTGGAAGAGGAAACTTTATACATGGTTAAGCTAAACAAGATTGAAAATAAATTTAAATATCAAAAGTAGCATAAAATTAAAGTTAGGTTTCCTCTCTCTGCTAAACAAGACAATATTTCTTGGACTATCAGACTGCTACTGATAATTATGGAATAGTTCTCTGAGTAGAAAACAAGGATTCTATGCTTTGTCAAAATAACTTTCTGTGTTTTATAGTGTCTTTATCAGTTTTCTGAGGCTTTTAGAAAATATACCAACCTAGACCCAGAGTCAAAGGCTAGCCACTTAGTTTCAAATAGCTGATTGATCACCCAGGAAGCACCAGACATTAGTAAAAAAAAACCTCAGAAATTAAACTTAGGGCTGGATATCCCAATCACCGAGCTACTTAAGGTACAATAGAGATTAGGAAGAATAGGGGAAAGATAAAAACAGAAAAAAGAAAAGGAGAAGGAAAAGCATAACAGCCTCAGGCAAGCCCAGATCCTAGCAGCCCTCCTGCCCCAACCACCACCCTAGGGTCACCCTGTAAAAAAATAAGGCAGCTGAAACTAAGGGAGCCTCCCACCACTGTAAGTGGGAAGGGTACTGGGAAACTGTATGCCCATTCCTTGAACCTAAGATGGCCTGCCCTCTATACCATCAGATGAGACATTAGAAGGGGGACTGCCCCTTGGGTCAAAGGACCTGAGGGACAGAATCCCTCCTGGCAATGGCCACCACCAATTGAGGAAGTCAGGATCCTAAGAGGCTCCCTCATCCATCATCACCATCACACCCGTGGAACCCAGGGAATCCCTTGACGTGTGGCAGGTAGGCTTATTAATTTCCTTATTGACACAGTAGCCTCTTACTCTGTATCAACTTCCTTCACAGGAAAGCTTTCTTCTAACTCCTGTTTAGTGATGGGTGTAAATGGTCAACCAATTAACCTAGATTCACCCCTCTCCCCATCAAACTTGACAATTAACATGGACTATCCTGCCTGACTCAAGGCTTTAGAGATAGTCCACACCTCTCTGGCCAGGCTTTAGCACAGAACTTACATGACCTTATACTGGAGAAAGGGAAACTCCTTCAAGATGCAGATGATGTTATCTGCTCCCCTTCTAAGGAACAAGCCCTCTTACATGCTGTCCATTCCCTCAGTTTTCTAGCTAAAAGGGGATATGAGGTATCCCAATCCAAGGCCCAATTAATTAGCCAGAAGGTATAATACCTAGGCCTCATCCTAACACCCAGTCAATAAGGTCTATCAGAAGATAGGATTAGACTAATCGATCAAATCCCTTCTCCAACCACTAAGAGACAATTTAGGACATTCTTAGGAATGATAGGATGTTAATTGCCAGACCCTTATATGAAAGGAGGGCACAGAACAAGGATTCTTACTATAAGAACCCCAACAGAAAACAGCTTTTATATCCCTAAAATATCTCTTAACTAGGGCCCCAGCCAAGAGATTCCCAAAACAGATTGGGATTTTGATTTCCAACTGTATACCACTGAAAAACAAGGCACTGATAGGCTTAGGAGGCCTAACTCAAACCTTGGGCCCTCCAAACAATCTGTTGCTCACCTCTCTAAAAGTCTAGACCAGGTAAGTCAGGTATGGCCAAGCTGTCTATAGTCTATAGCTGCCACTAACCAAAGAGGCCTCCAAACTCTCTATGAGACAGCTATTGAAGTCAATAGTACACCTCAGGTCTTTCAACTTGGAGCAGAAAAGAGCCCACTGGTTCACTGACAGCCATTTTCTAAAATACCAAGTACTCCTACTAGAAAGCCCTGACATTAAATTTAAGGTTTGTTTAGCCCTTAATCCAACTAATTTCTTGCCAATCCCCAAGGAAACCAGTTTCTCACATTTATGTGTTGAAGTAATAGAACTAACTTATTCAAGCAGATCCAATTTATCTGATTTTCTAATACCAAACCCAGAGGTCAATTGCTACATGGACAGAAACAGCTTTATCAAGGATAGAATTAGGAAGGCAGGATATGCCATAGTATCTCTAACCCAAATCAGTGAAGCCAGGGCCCTTCTGACTGGTACATCTGCACAACTTGCTGAGCTTTGACTAGAACCTTAGAATTAGCAAAAGACAAGGGGGTCAATATATATACTGATAGCAAATATGCCTTTTCTGTCTTCCCTTCCCATGCAGCTATTTGGAAGAAAAGGGGATTCATAACAGCTAAGAGTTCTCCCATAAAATATGAAGATCAAATTCTTAAATTATTAAAAGTAGTATACAAACCCAAGGAAATCACAATTCTGCACCTCCAGGACACCAAAGAGGGGTAGATAACAACACAAAAGGAAACAATTCAGCAGATAAGGCTGCAATGAAGGCTGCTAAAGAAATGGTCCCCACCCTAGGTGCTCTAATTCCTAGCCTGCTCTTTTCTCTACCCACTCCTTCCTACACTCCAGAAGAGACAGATGGGCACTTCAAAGGGGATATCAGACTAACCCTGGAGGCTGGTTAACTTTAGGGGAAACTACATCCTCCCCAGGCTGCACATGGAAAGTTCTTAAGGCTGTCTATGACTCCAGTCATTTTGGACAAGACACTGTGCTTAAACTTTCTCAATTTACATTTACTGGGGAAAACATCAAAAATGGTGTTACAAATAAATAAAGCCTAACCACATTGTTCTTACAATAACTCTCAAGGGACAAGACTCCCTCCCCTCACCCAACTAATTCAAAGGTGAGGGACATACCCAAGTGAGGACTGACAACTAGATTTTATCCAGGTGTCACCCTGCGAGGGATATAAATAGCTCTGTTTTCATAGATATTGTCACCGGATGGGCAGAAGCCCACCCCACAAGGACTGAACAGGCCACAGAAGTGACCAAAGTCGTCCTAACAGAAATCATTTCCTCTTTGGGTTGCCTCACTCCAGTCAAAGAGATAATGTGCCCTCTTTCACTTCTCAAGTCACTCAGCAAGTGTCCAAAGACTTATAGAGTCAATATCCCATACACACAACTCGGAGGTCACAAGCCTCTGACAGAGTGGAAAGAGCTGCTTGGATACTCAAAAAGATCTCAGCAAAACTGTGCCAAGGGGCATCCAAGCCCTGGCTATACTTACTTCCTGTTATTCTAGTAAGGCTCAGAACCAACCTGCAGTCCACCCTAAGACTTAGTGTCTTTGAATTATTATATGGAAGGCCTTACAAACAGACCTATTTTTAACACACACACAAACACAAACTTAAATTAAAACAATAAATATTCAATCAAGGGCAAGTACAAAAGGCCCTATGTGAGTACAAAAATCAATTTTTACCTAAGCCTAACTTTACAGAATCTCTGCCTCACTTTAAACCTGGGGACAAAATCCTGATCAAAACTTATAGGGATGGCTCCCCAGGGGCTCAGTTACTCCCATATAGAAGGGACTCTATACTGTTTTACTGTCCAACCCCACAGCTATCAAGTTTCCTGAGATCATCAGCTAGATACATTTTACACGGGTCAAAGCAGCTACTTCTCAAACTAAATCTCTGCCCTCCCAACCAACTATACCTGTGAGCCACTAGATCTCAAACTACTCTTCAAAAGAAGTTCTGGAATCTCTTCTACATCTCAAGATAAGTAATGTTAGCTATAGGAGTCGCTATTGGCTTTGGGTTCTTATTAACTCTCTTACTCACTCTCTTATGCTACCTAGATCATCTCATCCCTGGGAGAAGATATTTCTGTCCCTACCTAACACAGGCAGATAATATCTACTAGCCCTGATCAGTTCTAAACTTTAGTCCTACAAAAACTAACCCATTACTCACTTGACTCTTTATTAAATCTTTCCTTCTCTCAAACTCAATCCCTTCTCAACAAAACTGGTTTCCTAACTTTACATGGCTACTGCCATATTTTGGTCCTGCTTTTCTCTTCCTCTTTGTGCCTCACATTCTAAACCTCATAGTAAAATTTGTTTCTTCTTGCCTGGAAGCCATCAAGCTCCAGATGGTCCTAGCCTCCAGCTACCAACCTATATGGCCTGGGGATTCGCTGGGACCCTTACACTCGGGGAGAAGAGCCTCCCTATTACCTAGCTCCTCTTTGTCCCTCCCTGTGGACAGAGAGAAAGGGCAAGAACTCTGAATGACCACTGCCCCTCTTCAGCAGGAAGTAGTTACAAAGACTTGTTGTCACCCCTAAACCTAAAAGACTTCGGAGTTCCCAGTCCTTAAGCGGGGAAGGACAGGGTAGGTAGCTAGATAGATATGAACCTGAGGAAGAGGGACAATGAAGGGTTAACAAGGCCCCCAAGACCAGCTCAGCAGAAGAAAATATACAAACGAAAGGTCTGGCAGGCTTGTGGAGCCTCCCTCATTCTCTCAAGGTCAGAAGCCAGATAGGCAGGAGGCCTCCTAGTGCCTGGTACCTTCCTCAGCCCCTTCTCCCCATGATCCCCATCCCCCACCATCTGTGTTCACCCCAGGTCAGTTAACTTCAAATGACTGTTGTATGACCTGACTCTGGCGGGCACTCAGCTGGAAGTGGCAAAATTATTTAACTGAGCACATGCCTACACCCAAAATCTTCAGGTTGCAGGTGTACGACTCCCATCTGCGAGCACACACTGCACATGCCCCAGCTTGGAGTAGAAAAGTCTAAGGCAGGAGCAGAAAGCTTGCACCCTTTAAAGTAGGAGAACAAAGAAACCCTACGGTCCATATAAACCCGGACCCTCAACTTCTCGGAGCCTCAACCCTCTATTGAGATGCCTGCTTGGATATTCTTCCAAGGATACTTTGCCTGCTTAAAATCACTTTTGTTTGCTACTTTTCGCCTGTTCTGGCTTTCGTCTCTGAGCATTGGATTACCACGTAAATCTTTTGTGGGGCATCCTAGGATGGAGCTCCAGACTCCCACAGCGCAGACACCTGTGACTAAGGATAATAGAAGCAGTGTGAAAGCAAGATTTGGAGGCTTTTAGAGAGAGAAGGTGGTCAAAGGAGACAATAGCATCGCAGAGCCCTTCTCTGGCCTCCGTCCCCTCCCACACCGGGCCACTCCTCCTGAAGTTGGAACCAAGCTGAGCTTCTAGTTTGAGTGTTTGAGTCTTGATAAAGCATGTGTTGTTATCTAGGAGAGAGACTTTGGTTTGCTTTGCTAAGCCTTTTATCAAAACATAGGGCAAGCCAACTTCTGTAGAGGATGAAATAACCATGATGATGTTTGTTAAATTATCATCCTTAACATTTCCAGGCTCAGGACAGGCATACTTCTCCCTATATTGCTCCTCCTTCAACTGGAGAGCAGAAGCACATGATTTATTGACACAACCACTAAAGAAGTCCCTCTTCCTCTCCCTCTCTCCATCCCTCACTTTCAGAAAATGCTGTGATTTTTTTTTTGCCCCCTTGGGCTTCTTGAGGGCAAAAAGAGAGCACCACTTTGCGCCTTTGAGCATTACTGATTAAAGGTCCCTCTTGGACATTAATAAATAAAACTGTTTACATTTCCCAAACTTGTTTACATTTCATATCAGAAAGCCAAATAACCAGATCAATAATTTATGTGATACCCTCTTTCTAACCAAGAGCCTGACACTTTAATCAAAACTAAGACGTGAGAACAGAAAGTGTCAGCAGTGTATTGTCAGCATCAATGTATTGATTTCTTCTGCATGACACACAACACAAAAAGTTAGTAATACTGAATGGAAACTTTCTACTCATCTGTCCTGGAAACCATAAAATATATATGCCAGCGGATCACTCAGATGGCATTTTTTCTGAATTAATGCTATAAGAAAAATTAGCAAACAATCATTAAATATTTAAATATATTCATCATTATTACCTGTTGGGTTGGTTATTCTCTACTTGCTCCCAGCTCCATTCCCTGTCCTTCTCTGCCCAGTTCCATGCCCCCAAGAGGGTGATCCTGATGGTCATACCCCAGGCTCTCTGTCTGGCTTGCCTCCTGTGGATTTAGCCATTCAGGAGCACCTACTAGAGAGATAGAAGGGTGAGGGGAGAGAGGTCCGGAAGTTTCTTCCTTGCTCACCCCTGTTTTGGCTCCACATCTCTGGCATTAGCTGTGTCTCTCTGTGACTACACCTCCTTTAAAAAGATGGATAGGGTTTCACCAGATGGAATTCGTAGTAGGAACTTTGTATGCAAAGATAAATAGACTAAAAAAGCAAAATATGTTTGAAGAAAAGCGAAGATGACTTTGGCTAGAAAGTTCTGTATTCATGGTGGGCACTGGGAAAGGACACTGAGGGTTGGTCAGGCAGGTTGTAGAGGGGCACAACCTCACTGAAGAGCTTGAACTTGCTTGGTAGGCAATGGGGAGCATTCAGTGAGGACTTCAGTGAGGTGAACCTGTCAGTATTTTACAGGAGAGACTGAGAGCGGTACCAGGGACAAGCTGCCAAAGCAATAACTGCTGACATCTATCTTGGATGATGAATAGCAAGGTGTTGAGAAAGGAAAGAGAAAGAGATAAGGAAGATCCTTGAACAAGTCTTATATTTAGGGATGGTATGATATAAGAGAGTTGTGGCAGACACTGCTCTTTGCTGCTTTGCAATTATTTATCTTGAAATTATTGCTTAGTTACAGAGCTTTGATTTTACTTGAGGTGAAAATATCACCCATCTAAAAGACTACATTTCTCAACCCCCCTTGCTGCCAGGTGTGGCCATGTGCTGTAGATGGATGTGGAGGACTTCCAGGATGTGGAGAACTTCCAGGAAAGCTGACCTGCGAGGAACTGAACCTGGGATCTGTGCATTTTCGCTCCTCTCCTGCTTATTGCTATAGCCAGGAATGTTGGACAAAGCCCAGCAGTCATTACTGCACCATGAGTCGACCTCCAAAAAGGAAGCCTCAAAGCGAGAGTTGAAGCAGAGACATTTTGGGTTCTTAAAGACTTTCTGGAATTTCCAAACCAGTTCTGAATTGGCTCCTCTGGAATTCTTTGTGAGAAAATAAGCACTTATGGGTTTAAGCCATAATTATTTTACTTTTTCTGTTACATGAAGTTGAATGTGATGTGAAGTGATATAGGATTAAACAGAGTAAATAACAGACAAAAAAAAAAAGAGAGAGAGAGAGAGGCCAAAAGGTAGCTTTGTGCACTGCAGGAAGGGTGAAGCAATACAAGCATGATCCAAATTAAAAGACAAACAATAAAGGAGAATTATCTGTAACATATATTTTCCCAAGTGTCTGTCACATGAATATTCTCCAGTCCTCCTTCTTTTTAAGACTATTTGTGCCTTTGATATCAAAAATTGAAATAAGTTAATCTCTGCCCTATCAACATATGGTAGAAAGTCTGCCCTGCCACCGCTTCTGGATCTCCTCCTGAAGGAGTCCATCATAGCTACTTGGTCAATCACTTCCTATTCAGAATCCCTGCTCTTGAGACATTCTCAGTCATCCATATGTCAGACTTCCTCATCGCCACCTTCCGGTCTTTATCCTCCTCACCCTGGGTATCATCTCTCTTCCTTTATGCTGCAAATCTCCTCAAACACAAGGCTAGCATGGAGTAGTCTTCTAAAGAAAAGGTCATTTCAGCAGGGTACTATTTTAAAATTTAATAGAACACATCACTGCTGCTTAATTTCTCCACATTCAATTACAGAGAGACTCTCATTTGATGCTCATCTTCTGTGGCTCTACCTACTGCCATTTTGCTTGCCTTCCCAACTCCCTGCCCAGACCCTCTCCTTCCCTCTTTCAACATGCCTATCTGGTCCCAGGAACCTCAAAACCTTGTTTAGCCTATCAATTAGGAGAAGATTTAAATTTTGCATGATTACTTTTAAAAATTATTCTCATAAGCAGAAAAATTTAATTTTTGTTGTTGCAGCTCTCACCTATCTTGGCTACTTTGGAGAGAATTCATTACAGCCAAAAGGTCCACTTGGTGTTTTACAAAATAAAAGGGACATGAATCCCAGAGCAACATTAAGAACCGACAAAAGCTTTGAAATTAAAGGGGTTTTGTTTTGTCGTTTTGTTTTGTTTTGTTTTGTTTTAACTCAATCCAGATCTATTTGGGCAAACTCTTCTTACCTCCAAGTGGAAAGAGTCAGTAGAACATTGTGTGTTTTCATATGGCCAGCTCAGGGTCCAAGACCCATGATTTCTATTTCTCTTTCTAATACACAAATGACAAAGCATTAATATCTCTAATAAAATAACCCCTGCACATTAATAAATAAGGAATGTCCTAACTGAAAAATAGTCAAGCAATTTTAAATCATACATATGGGCAATGCATTTATTATTTAACATTTTTGAACATTATGTTACCAGAAATGCAAATGTAGCTAACAACTATATACTTATTATGTTGGCAAAGATAAAAACAAAGATTGACGATATTTAGCAGTGGCAAAGGTAGAGAGAAAATAAAAGTTTGCCTATACTGTTGTATGTCTGCTGTGTAGTACATTTCCTTATGTTTGCTTATCCCCAGGCCTTTGATTGCTTGCTCATTTGAAAACTTCAGATGCTATAAGAGTGATCTCATCTCTTAGCACCACAGTTGGCCTTGACCTCCCCTGTGGTGAAGGTCAGACTCTGGTATGGCTATTATTGCTTTCTAGCAATCCTGGCACCTAGGTTGAACCCAAGTGGACCCCAAGAGACTCCTAGCCATCCTACCACTTGCTGACTCAGATGGTACATATTGTACATAGAATCCAGTTTCCCTAGTAGCTACTCCCTACTTGTAAGTACAGGGGAGTAAACACCCCATAGGATACACTTTGACCAATAAAAGACAGCCACTGGTAATTTCTCTCCCTCATTCCTACCAACAGACTATTCCAAGGCACTTTGGTTCTATATGACCTGTCCAGAATGTCCTCCTGACAAAGCAATGACTATGTGCAAAAAACTGTGACCAACTGGTTAATATAACTCTTCCATTTGCTGTTATTCCTTTCCCATTTTATTTTTTTCTCTTTCTCTCCTGAGATAGCACTTCTATCTCCAATAAAGTATTAGCATTTAAGCTTTGTCTCAGTTTCCTAGGAAATCTAGAAAGATGGTAGAGTAATATAACTCTTTTTGAGACTAGTTTGTCATATACATCAAATTGTTAAAAAATGTATGTACACATAATATAAAATTTACCATTTTAACCATTTTCAAGTATACAATTCAGTGCCATAAAGTACATTCACAGTGCTGTGCAATCATCACCACTATCAATCTCCAGAACTTCTTCATCATCTCATACTGAAACTCTACCCATAAACAATAATTCCCTATACCCCTCGCCTCAGCCGCTGGCAACTGTCATTTTACTTTTCCATCTCTATGAATTTGACTACTCTAGGTACCTGATATAAGAGGAATCATACAACATTTGTCTTTCCATGTCTGGTTTATTTCACTTAGCATAATGTCCTCTAAGTTCATCTGTTGTGTAGCATGTGTCAGAATCTCCTTCCTTTTTAAGGCTGAACAATGGTCCATTATATGTATGTATATACCACATTTTGTCTATTCATTCATCAATCAATGGACCGTTGGGTTGTTTTTACCTTTTTGCTCTGAACATAAGCATACAAATATCTGTTTGAGTCATTTGGGTTTTGCCTTCAATTCTTTTGGGCATATAACTGGAAGTTAAATTGCTGGATCTTATGAACATTTTTTGTTTAATTTTTGAGGAACTTCCACAGTGACTTACCATAAAAAAAAGTATAATTTTCTGACACAAAAATCTCACTCTGACATAGAAAAGTTTTTCTAAGAAAATAAAAGACATATCTGTGATGCTTCTGTCTAATTAATATTTTAATATTCAATATTTATTGACATTTGTACTTCTTGGTTGATACACACACACACACATACACACACATAATATGTGTTATATATTTCTGTATATGTACATACGAAAAGCTAAATACTTTTCTTTATTTTTCTCACAATCATATTTACTACAGAGAAAGGACAAGAACTAGAACCAGCCAAAGGGAGAGAAACATAGGACAGTGTCTAGGAGAGGTTCATTCAAACTCCAGCTGTCTTTTATACTTGTCAGCTCCCTGTAGAGTCATGGACAGTTTTATCTACTACTGCCCCCAAATGGGTGATAATACACAGAAAGTATTGCCAACCAATATTGCTTTGGTGTCCAGATTTTTATTGAAGCTTTATTACTTGGCATGATTGATTGGTTCTTTGCCCACATAGTTGAACTCACTCTCTAGTCCTGTCCCTTCCTAGAGAACTGACTGACACCAAACTCCAAGGGCTTATCTAAGGACTCTTATGAACACAAATTATGAGGTGTGGTCTGAGAGGCCCACCATGAATACCAGAGAGTCCTATCACTGGGGTCTTCTAAAGATATTAGGCCAGAAGTTTCTTTGGACAAGGCCAAATTTCTTACTACACAGTGACCATTGATCTCTATATACATTCTTCTGAAAGCCTGATGAGGATGACACAACAATGACAATTGTTTATAGAGCTTTTAATTTATACATTTTTAATTTCAGAAATTTTGTCAAATAATTCTTAACGTATTACTCAAGGGTAGAAAAACACATTTATAATCAGATACAATACTAAATAGCATATATAGAAATCATTTAGTTTTCAGTTATTATGTTTAATAACAATTTTATTAAGTGATGGTATATTTTAAGGGACAAATTTAAAAATTAGTTTATAATTTAATCTGAGCCATATATTAATACACAATTAATTTTTTTATTTGTGCTATATGTTAATATACAATTTTGGGCTAACTTTAAATTACCATTAACTATCACTATTATAAGGAAGAGTTAATAGAATAAAACTTATAACAATTACTTCTTTGGTTCTCAGTAGGGCTTCAATGTTGATTGATAAGTCCACTTCCAATCATCCTTCACTAGAGTTAAGCATCAGCCTTCCTTTAGATCTAACCAACTTTTTAAAAAAATTATGTATTTGTTTACATTTATTCATTTAAGATTTCTAATATGCTAAAAAATGATTTAAAACAACATGATATTCCTTTGGAAATGAAGAATTTATCCAAATTATACTCTTTCTTCTTCTTTTTTTAAATGTAAAACTCACTAAAGATTTTAAAAAATAACAACGTTGCTACAGTGTTTGGGGATAATTATCTGAAAATACATTTTAAAAAATGTACTTCAAATGACTACCTAAGAGGTATTTAACAGGTTGAGTTCAATGCACTAAATCAGACTTGTGTATTTTTTAAAAAATAGGTCAATGTGTGTATATGTTTTACTCATTCTTTTAAAAAACATTTTATCTAGAAAAACACAATTCCTAATAATTGAGGGTTTAAAGTTTTCCCTTTAGGCTAAATTTTATTGTGTTCCATTTTATTTTATTCTGCTTGAATAGTAAACAGAGCAATTAAACTTAAAATGCTAAGTGATTTTTCTAATATATGTAAATTGCTTCAATAGAGTTTCTAAATATTATAGCAGAGGTATAACAATATTTCTTGGGTAATGATAGAAATACAGAAAATCATTGCAAAGGTGAGTTTATGTTTCATTTTATGACTGTTTCAAAATATTGCTATAAATTTTAAGAATTTTAAAATCTGAAGCTTACTGTGGATATTATAAGCATAATGGCCCAATTTTTCATGACTTCATATTACTTTTTCTCCATTTATCTTATAAGCCAGGTTTGTTTTGGTTTTAAATTTTTTTGGACAATATTATTGCCATTTTAGTGGTTTCAATCATGGTATGACAGATTTTGCCAGCTTAGATTTTAAAAATTCATTTGTTATCTCCATGCACCCTCCCCTTTTTTTTAACTTACATTTTCTCCAGCTTTCCATTTTGAAAAAATGTAAACCTACATAAAAGTCAAAAGAATGATATACCCATTTACCCTCCACTTAAATTAAACAATTATTAACATTTTCCTATAGTAACTTTATCAGGACACTTTACTCCTAAATACTTAGCATGCATATCCTAAAAATGAGGACATTTTTCTAATTAAACTCAATACCATTATCACACATAAGAATATTTAAATTAATTTGATTGTATCATCTAAGTTCATTTCAGATATTACCAATCATCTCAAAAAATATTTTATATATTTTGTGTGTTTTTGAACCAGGATTCAATCAGAAGTGCATATTTTGTGTTTGATTGTGTGTTTTAGTTTATATCTTTTCTTGCATGCCTGTGGCTTTTTTGTTTCCTATGAATGACTTTCTTTTTTTTCTTTTTCGTTTTCTTTTTTTTTCCCATTTGGTACTGGCTTCAACTGTGAGTTACTTGATGTTACTTCTATTCTTTGTATGCTCTATAAGGAAATAATATATCACATAATAGCTCAAGTATTCAATAATATACTTTAAATGACCATAGTTACAAACTAGATTCTCTAAGAATCACTGTGTTCTAGTTAAAATACATTTTGCTGTGGCTCAAGCCTAGAATTTCTATTTGTCAATCTGGAACAAGACCAAAGAATCTATTTTAATCAACACCCCAGGACTTTGTTACAGTGGTTTGAAGTCTATGCTTTGAGAAACTTTGGAAAAGGATGAGAAACTAAACCTTCCGTTCAGGTGAGTTAGAAATGCAATGCACAAATGTAGTCAACCTGAGCTCATTGAGCAACTCTTTTGTGAACATTTCTGATTCTGAGAGAGATTAGTGAACTGGATAAACAAAATCCACCTCTTCTAGCAGCTTACATTTGACAGGGATGAATGGAGGGGGGAATAAACCAGACCATTACTAAATGCTATGAAAGAAATAGAGACATAATATAATAAGAGGAACTGTGGGAAGGGGACTAGCTATTGTAGTTAGAATTCACAGAAAAGGATGGTATTTTTGTTGAAAAGTTTAAGGGTGTAAAGGATGTAAAAAATATTTGGGTATTCAAGAAATATAAAAGACCAGTGTGGCTAGAGCATAGTGTCAGGGGCCAGAGTTATATGGGAAAAATCTTGTCAAAGAAGGACCGTGTAGGCTGTACTACAGAGTATAAATTATATGTATAGCAAAATATAAAGCTGTAGTGCACACCTTAAAATTTCCCCCATTCAGATTCCACACCCTCTTTCTTCAAGGATGGAACCTTGATATTCCTTTTGGAAAAATCTCATTGAATGCAATCTGGAGAAACCAAAGTACCTTAATCTCTCTGGAAAATCATAAAATTTCTCCCAAATTTAAAAATTGAGCCTAATAAATATATACATAACATATACACAATCTGTATTGTATATATATGTATATATACATAATACAGAGTAAATTTCTATGTATGTACAAAAACTCAATACATTTTTTAAAAAATGATATAAAGTAAAATTCTAAATATAGAGTAATATTCTAAATATTAGAATATTTAGTAATATTCTAAATATTACTTGAGTAATATTCTAAATATAGTTGGTACAGCATAAGCACCTTGTGAAGACATTTTGAAATGCAAACTGATTGTCAGTAAAGGAGATACATACTTCAGATGTTGTGGCTAAATGACATATCAGAGCAAACTACCAGATAACCATTTTTTTATTATTAAATTTATTGAGGTGACATAGGTTGATAAAACTATATAGGTGTCAAGTGTACAATTCAATAATACACCATCTGTATATTGCATTATGTGTTCACCATTCAAAGTCAAATCTCCGTCACCATATATTTGACTCCCTTGCAGACATAAGAAATGTCTAAAACTATAGAGAATTTTAATGAGTTTATTTAAGCCAAACTGATAACAATTTCTGGGAAGCAAAATCTCAATGGTTTAAGAAAATGTTCTAGACAGTGGCAGTTTTGCAGCTTATTTCATACATTAGAATCAAAGGGGGAGACGTAAGGAGGGTTCATTGATGGTAGATTAAGGTGGCGGGAGAAAGAAAGAGGGGAAATCTTTGGAATTGGTTAAAAAATAAAGTTGAGGGACACATACTTCTTTTACATTGGTGAGTACAGGAGAGTTAATAATTAACATTTACAGCAAGAGATATGGTATACAGGGACAAGACAACCATGAGAGATCTGTGGCTGTGCTCCCGTGCTGTGTGTTGTGCCCTGAGAGGTCTGGGAAAAAAAGGATGATCTGACATTCCAAGGGTAAGTTATCTTAGATGCAAAAAGACAACAGACAGATTCACTTAAGTGCCGGAACCCTGCTGGCTAAGGCTGGCTAAGGCTGGCTAAAATCGAACAGTTCCCAAGAGGGGGAGTGAGGATTGAAAAAGATAAAAAAAGAGACAGAGAGAGAGAGAGAGAGAGAGACAAAGAGATAGAGTGGGGAGGGCTAACAGTAAATACTGCGCCCTGAGTTTATTTAGCACAGCATATATATACCCTTGGAGAAGCAACACCCACACATATGCAAATGATCGGTGACCTTTCCGTAAATTCTTGCAAAACATCCTTGTTCCTGTTTTTGTCTCTTATTTCCTGGGGCAAGGAATGTCTCTTATTACCTGGGGCAAGAAATATTCAACATTAAGCCAAATTTCCTCCTTCAGTAAACAAGCCCACCTGCTCTGCAAACTTCTAGCTTGCAGGCAACTCCAACCCTGTCTGCAGAGCATTCATCAAGAATGGCTCCCAACACTTAAGGTAAAGATTGACCTTTGTCAAGAAAGCCATAGACACAGGATACAACTATCTGCCATGACCTACTTTGGGTTAGAAATTTTTATATTCAGATCATCCTATGTGGTTACTTTAGGTCTCTGAGTTTGTAGGGCTCCCCATGCAAGCCTCCCCTGAACTTCTCAGGTTAGTGTATGGCCTTTTTTTTTTCATCCATACCCTTTACACTTATATACCTCCTCCTGCCTTCCCCCTTTCCCTCTGGTAACCATTAAATATTTGTCTGTGACCATGGGTTTTCTTTTTTTTTATCTTGTTTATTTGTTACTTTCAGCTTTGCATCCTACATATGAGTAAAATCATATGGCTCCTAAATTTTCTGTCTGTCTTATTTCACTTAGCATGATAATCTCAAGATCCACCCATGAAGGCAACCATATTCTTGATTCATCAGAACCTGATATTTTAAGCATTTCACATATGTGACCATATGTGTAATAAAGAATTTTGCTGACCTTTGTCTTGAGTTAAAGGAAGGCAACCTTTAAACTTCTAGAATTTGAGTTTCTTTGTCATTCATGGTAGTCCTTTGAGATGACAACTTACCATTTATGCTAATAAGGTGACTCTAGAGTGGGGCTGGCCATGTCAGAAAAACCAACCATGAGATTAGAGGATTGGGATTTTAAGCCACCTGAGATCAGTCCAGCCTCTGGAAAAGGGACTAAGACTGAAGACTGAGCCACCTGGGCAATAATGTAATTAATCATCATACATAGTGAAACCCCAATAAAAACTATGGACATTGAAGTGTAGGTGTGCTTACCTGGTTAACAATATTCTGTCCTTATCATCACACACTGATGAGCTGGGAGCATAACACATCCCAAATTCACAAGCTCTCTCCCTGTGTCTCTCTTTGGCTGGTTCTGATTTGTATCCTTTCATGATAATAAAAGTATAATTGTAAACATAGACTTTCCTGTGAGCCATTCTCATGAGTTATCAAATCTGAGAGTATCTGTGGAAACTCCTGAAATACCCAGCTGGTCAGAAGTTAGAGTGACTTTGGGAAACTTTGAACTTGTGTCTAACATGTGAAGTCACGGCAGTCTCATGGAGGATGGTGCCCTTAACCTCTGAGGTTTGGCCAAATTCTGGGTGTCATTGTATTTTGTTATCTAATATAGTCATTTTTACTAACTTTTAGTTATGTTTT